>NW_024121133.1:17396992-17758977 GCF_016745375.1 Pimephales promelas
CAAGAAGTAAATGAGATATCTTCACCAAACTCGGTACACATGTGTACGAGTTCAATTTGAGGTCACAGTAAAAAAATAGCGACGATTGAACACTAGGTGGCGCTATAACATGAAAAAAACATAAAAAAGGGCTATGACCACATGACCGTAGTCCGATTGACTTGAAAAATTGGTATGCAGTGTCTTGGACCAAGGCCCATGTATATCTATGAGGACATTGGCGTATGTAAAAAAACATGGCCGCCATCGGCCAATGAAGTTTGAGCACCTGTGAGACAAGGTTAACGGAAGGCCCATCGGAACGAAACTCGATGGGCATGTTCGACTCATGGCCCTAGAGGTCTGTAAGAATTTTGAAAAAAATCGGCCACTAGTTGGCGCTAACGAGTTTTATGGCTCTGTAATCACGTGGTGTTGCGCATATCCCCACAAAATGCATATCTTTGATAGATCTCCTCATGATGAACAACTTTGCCTCAAGAACCATTGCTGTCAATCAAATCGTTCATTAAATATTCACAAATATGTTAAAAACCTACTTTTGCGAACTAGTCCCTGGTTTTTTGCTCGATCGGAACCAGACCAGTCTAGGACAATTCTCTGGACTCTCTAGATCAATAATTATCAAAAAAAAGTTGAACTTTGACATTTGTTTTGCTATAACAGGGTCATTTAGAAAACGGGCGTGACAAAATGCACCCAAAAGCCTATAAATCCTAAAGGAAAACTCAGAACATCCCAAAAATTGATGAGCATATGTGTCATCACATCATTAACAAGCATGCAAAGTTTCATGGAGATCGGACTATAGGTGGCGCTATAACTGTTAAAAATGTTAAAAACAATGTAATCCCTATGGTAAATTGCCATTATTGACTGTAAATGGTGTTTTCCATCTCTGATCATATCATAATGTTAAAACCAGTGCAGTACAATTCTTTGGACTCTCTAGATCAATAATTATAAGAAAAAGTTAAACTACGTCATGTGGATGACTATAATAGGATGGCTTCAACATTTAGTGTGTTGAAGCCATCTATTACTACACTTTCAGTGTCCCTGAAAGCATTGATCTCTTCAATAAACAAGTCAGAACATGTGACATTAAATAATCATGAACATTTACAGACAGATCTGACAAAATATGCCTAAATAACAGTTAAAAAAGTGAAATGATATCAAAATGATGGTCTATTAAGCCAATAAGTGGTGTTTTACTGCCCTCTGCTGTTCAAAATAGTAATTGTCTCACCACTCAACTATAATTAATTTTATGACTTTATTAATTATCTATTTTAACATTTGCAATCACATTTGGTCAAATATTGAACACAATCATTTTTTTGTCAAAGTTTATCACTTCAGTTGTTCTGAATCTTCACATAATTGCTATTAACGTGGTAAATAGCTATACTGTATTCCTAGAATCACATTAAAATCCAATCATCCAAGCCCCAATCACTGTAAATAATGATAAATCATGCTAGAACGTGGTAAATTAATGTACACTATGGTCAGAGGTGTAGTGGTAAAAAAAAGAGGTGGGTAAACTATAAATTCTGGTGTATTATTTCGAATAATAAGACACTATGGGCTGTTACTCTAGGGGCTGATCAAATTAAATCATTTACACTGAAAAAACACAATTGCATAAAATAATGTTATGACATTTATTTAAATTTACATAAGAAACTGGGAAAGAATGATACTACTTTTAAACATTTAACACTAAACCGCCAGTAGGTGGTGGCAGGCGACCGTCTTAATGAGTGAGTCATTCAATTCATTCATTCAAACGATTCGTTCAAACGGCTGATCATTCAAGAATGAGACCGATGTTTTTGAATGTGTCTTTGAATCTTTGACTCAATCGATTCGTTCAAAATGCTGAATGATTCAGTAATGAAAACACGTCGAGTGTTCCTGTGACATGTGCCGTGGTTCTGCTGTGATTATTGTTTGGAACTATTTTCGCTGCTGAAACACAACAAAAACAGCCAATATAGCATCTAAAATGTAAGTGATTTAATTTTTTACTGTTTATTGAACTGTTGTAGGAAATCAATGTCACATTTTCAATCGTGATGGTGTTCAGGAAAAATAAGAGACCCCATTTACACCTGGTATTAAAATGCGATCTGTATCCAGACAAGTTATCCGGATAATAAGTACCGATTCCATTTACACCTGGCCACATACATGTGTTTTTGCAAAACGGATATAAATCCGATCTTAAACTCCCGCGTATGCAGATTTAATGGATTGAACGACACCAAAAGCAACAGATATGAGCTGCATTTCGTTGATCATCAGCTAATTTCCAAATCAAAGACATCAATAAAAGAGTGGCAACACCGCTGGTAAGATAATTTCGTTTCTTTACTTGAAGATGATTGTGTGTTAAGCGTCTGTGACTTACTTTCACTTTTATTTGCGATGTTTGCACGTTGGCTCGATGAATAGACGCTCATGAGCGGTGATGGGTGATCCGTGTCGCAGTAGCGCCGTCATATCTGACTATAACATGACATATAGCCTATATAACAAGCTTACTCGTTTATTTTTTGCCTTTTTGGGAGGAGTAAAATATACATATGTGGTTTCAACAACCAGATTGCGTTTACACCTAGTAAAGATCCGGACACAATGCGAGCCAGACTACCTGCAGATGTGGTCAGGCAGATCCAATCGCGATCACAACGCATTTACACCTTGCATTAACATGCGTTTTTTTATTATCCGGATAACTTATCTGGATACAGATCGCATTTTAATACCAGGTGTAAATGGGGTCTGAGTGTGTTCTGCGCTCATTTGTGTAGATTTCTGCTCGAGAGGCTGCGCGAGGATCAACAGTACAACCTTACCGTCAGTAATAGTCAACAACACAGTAATGCAGCGCAATATAAGAGTTCGTCTTAGGTGCCTGTTGACTTTGGATCAATGCATTGTTTGTGTGTTGTTGCATAAGGAGATAAAGAAATAATACAATTGGTGACAGTGATCAATCAACACAAAAGGAACAATGATATAAATGAACAAAGATATGAGTACTAATCACAATAAACAGGCTGTAAAAAAATCATTGAAACAAACAATCTTTCAACATGGCTCAGGGCACATGTCTGGCAAACAAATTAATCAATTAGCAGCGCACAGGCTGACAGTGACATTAAATCATAAAAAGGCATAAACAATGTAAACACAATCAAATTAATAGATGGACTCACGTAATTCATGAAGACACACACAGTTATGCATCAAAATGCCAGGAAAGAGTGCAAAGAATGAGCCAAAGGTTCACAATCAATTTATAGGCAACGGGTGAGTCGTGCATGGTGAAGTGGCAGAGTCTCATTGAAAAAGCGAAATGGAGTTGAAAGAGATTAGAAAGGAAATCTTTTCAATTACTATTATGAATTATTTAATTATATCCATTATGCAATATTGGTTGGTGTTTTTCTATAAATCCAGCAATGAACATGTAACAAGAAAAGTCATTGAGAAGAAAATAACAGTCAGCCATTACCTCATGAACCATGGTTAAACCAACAACTAATAAAATACAATTGTGAACATTATGAACCCCAACACCACGGTGAAGGACGCTTAACAGACAGAATAAGTTAGGGATTACGCAAAGCCTGCGGGTTTATATTCGCTATAACAACCGCCTCGCTCTACATTACCCTGCTTATTACATTGCTACCTACCAAGTAAATCAATAATTTGACTCAAAATATAGATATAAACAGGAGTTTATTGATTTAAAAAACGATTGCCGATAAAAAAGAAAAAGTCCGTTCTGTCTCTACGTTTAGAATCCATGGCAACGCTCTGTTTTTCATGGCAACGGTGTGTTATACTTATAAGCAGCGGCCTGTTATAATAACAGACCGCACTCTACATTAGAATTCAACCAAGCCATATAAGAAACAAATAATTACCGTTACCAAGCTAACAGAGCTACGTAAACAGAGCGAACAGGAGAGCACTCGTCTGCAGACGTCAATAATGGAATATACTCCCGATCAAACTCCGCTTCCCGAAAGTTATAAACTGCCTCTGGAACCTAGTTAAGGTACAAACATCTATTCAACAAAAATAGTGATGCAGTTAAGTGTTTTTTCGCTCAGCCGAGCCCTCTCTGTTGCTGTGTGGAGCAGCCTGTGTCAGTCACCTCTTCCTGAACGTCGCTCACTCAACTCGCGCACTGCGGTCTCGTGAGGAACGCAGCTTTTTGACATACAGTATTTCTTGTTCCCGAACACAAATATTTTTTAAGTATTTGTTCGGAATAAGTATTCGTAAAAAACACATTATTTGTGCCTTTCCGAATACCGTATTCGGCTCCACCCCTAGTACACACTATATTTTGCATAGTTAATTTATTTAACAAATTTCTTTTTGTTAATGTTTTGCAGTCAAACTATACATATACTGTACACACTATAAATGTGTGTGTGTTTGTGTGTGTGTGTGTGTGCGTGTGCGTGCGTTTGTGTGTAAGCATGCTTTATGAAGTTAACATGAAAAAAATGGTTTGCTTTAGTGCAGAATAGTGGAGAAACAAAGCATTTCAAAATGGAAGTGTGCCAATAAGTGGTCTTCTACTGCCCTCTGCTGGCCACTTTTCTTATTAATAGTCTTTTCACTTGCTATATTGTGGTAAACCATCCTATAACATGGTATATCAAGGTAAACTATGGAAAATCATGTTAGATTCGTGGTAAATCATACTAGAACATGGTAAATCATGAAAAATAACATTGAAATATGGTTTATCATGGTAAATAATGCTTGCTACATAAAACTTAATGTCTTTTGATGCTTTTGTGCTTAAAGGCCTTAAAGGCCTAAACTGCTTGAACCCCGCAAAATGCTGCTTGCAGCTTTAATTATTATTATTATTCTCCCCTAAAACGCATCGTGCAGCCCAAACCGTAAGGGCTAGAGCTCTGAAACTTTGTCAGATGGTAGTACAAAAATCGAGGAGAGGTTATCAAATTATGAGCCCGATTGGCCCATAGGTGGCGCTATAGCGACCAACTGCGCAAAACGGCTCATAACTCCTAGACCGTAAGTCGTACACTCAAGTGTCTTATATCATTGGAAAGCTGGTCACCTGACGAAAAAAACGTATATCTCCGATTTCATTTCCGGTATGGAAATTTTTCCGCCATTTTGAATTTTGTCGAAAAACTACTTTTGCGAACTAGTCCCTGGTTTTTTGCCCGATCGGAACCAAACCAGTGCAGAAATGTTCTCTGGAGTCTGAAGATCAATAATTATCAAAAAAATGTTGAAATTTCTATTTCCGGTCGCTAGGGGAAGCAAAATAAACGTTGTGGGAGGAGCCTATTTTACTAAATTGGCTATAACTCAAGAAGTAAATGAGATATCTTCACCAAACTCGGTACACATGTGTACGAGTTCAATTTGAGGTCACAGTAAAAAAATAGCGACGATTGAACACTAGGTGGCGCTATAACATGAAAAAAACATAAAAAGGGCTATGACCACATGACCGTTAGTCCGATTGACTTGAAAATTGGTATGCAGTGTCTTGGACCAAGGCCCCATGTATATCTATGAGGACATTGGCGTATGTAAAAAAACATGGCCGCCATCGGCCAATGAAGTTTGAGCACCTATGAGACAAGGTTAACGGAGGCCCATCGGAACGAAACTCGATGGGCATGTTCGACTCATGGCCCTAGAGGTCTGTAAGAATTTTGAAAAAAATCGGCCACTAGTTGGCGCTAACGAGTTTTATGGCTCTGTTATCACGTGGTGTTGCACACACCCCCACAATATGTATATCAATTGATAGATCTCCTCATGCTGAACAACTTTGCCTCAAGAACCATTGCTGTCAATCAAATCGTTCGTTAAATATTCACGAATATGTTAAAAACGTACTTTTGCGAACTAGTCCCTGGTTTTTTGCCCGATCGGAACCAGACCAGTCTGGGACAATTCTTTGGACTCTCTAGATCAATAATTATCAAAAAAGTTGAACTTTGTCATTTGTTTTGCTATAACAGGGTCATTTAAAAAAGGGGGCATGACAAAATGCACCCAAAAGCCTATAAATCCTAAAGGAAAAGTCAGAACTTCACAAAAATTGATGAGCATATGTGTCATAACGTATTCAACAAGCATGCAAAGTTTCATGGAGATCGGACTATAGGTGGCGCTATAATTGTTAAAAATATTAAAAACAATGTATACCCTATAGTAAATTGCCATTATTAAAACTTAAAACTTAATGTCTTTTGATGCTTTTGTGCTTAAAGGCCTTAAAGGCCTAAACTGCTTGAACCCCGCTAAATGCTGCTTGCAGCTTTAATTAGGGGTTCAAGCACGAAGTGCTGAAACCCTATTGTTTTTGTACTGATTTTTATTATTATTATTATTATTCTCCCCTAAAACGCATCGTGCAGCCCAAACCGTAAGTGCTGGAGCTCTGAAACTTTGTCAGATGGTAGTACAAAAATCGAGGAGAGGTTATCAAATTATGACCCCGATTGGCCCATAGGTGGCGCTATAGCAACCAATTGCGCGAAACTGCTCATAACTCCTAGACCGTAAGTCGTACACAGAAGTGTCTTATATCATTGGAAAGCTGCTCACCTGATGAAAAAAATGTTTATCTCCGATTTCATTTCCGTCATGATAGATTTTCCGTCATTTTGAATTTTGTCTAAAACCTACTTTTGCGAACTAGTCCCTGGTTTTTTACCCGATTGGAACCAAACCAGTGCAGAAATGTTCTCTGGAGTCTGAAGATCAATAATTATCAAATAAATGTTGAAATTTCTCGTTCTGGTCGCTAGGGGAAGCAAAATAAACGTTGTGGGAGGAGCCTATTTTACTAAAATGGCTATAACTCGAGAAGTAAATGAGATATCTTCACCAAACTCGGTACACATGTGTAAGAGTTCAATTTGAGGTCACAGTAAAAAAATCGCGACGATTGAACACTAGGTGGCGCTATAACATGAAAAAAACATAAAAAGGGCTATGACCACATGACCGTTAGTCCGATTGACTTGAAAATTTGTATGCAGTGTCTTGGACCAAGGCCCCATGTAGATCTATGAGGAAATTGGCGTATCTAAAAAAACATGGCCGCCATCGGCCAATGAAGTTTGAGCATCGATGAGACAAGGTTAACGAAGGCCGATCGGAACGAAACTCGTTGGGCATGTTTGACTCATGGCCCTAGAGGTCTGTAAGAATTTTGAAAGAAATCGGCCACTAGTTGGCGCTAACGAGTTTTATGGCTCTGTTATCACGTGATGTTGCACACACCCCCACAATATGTATATCAATTGATAGATCTCCTCATGCTGAACAACTTTGCCTCAAGAACTATTGCTGTCAATCAAATCGTTCGTTTAATATTCACGAATATGTTAAAAACGTACTTTTGCGAACTAGTCCCTGGTTTTTTGCCGGATCGGAACCAGACCAGTCTAGGACAATTCTTTGGACTCTCTAGATCAATAATTATCAAAAAAAGTTGAAGTTTGTCATTTGTTTTGCTATAACAGGGTCATTTATAAAAGGGGGCATGACAAAATGCACCCAAAAGCCTATAAATTCTAAAGGAAAAGTCAGAACTTCACAAAAATTGTTGAGCACATGTGTCATAACTTATTCAACAAGCATGCAAAGTTTCATGGAGATCGGACTATAGGTGGCGCTATAACTGTTAAAAATGTTAAAAACAATGTATTCCCTATGGTAAATTGCCATTATTGAAACTTAAACCTTAATGTCTTTTGATGCTTTTGTGCTTAAAGGCCTTAACGGCCTAAACTGCTTGAACCCCGCTAAATGCTGCTTGCAGCTTTAATTATTATTATTATTATTATTCTCCCCTAAAACGCATCGTGCAGCCCAAACCGTAAGGGCTAGAGCTCTGAAACTTTGTCAGATGGTAGTACAAAAATCGAGGAGAGGTTATCAAATTATGAGCCCGATTGGCCCATAGGTGGCGCTATAGCGACCAATTGCGCAAAACGGCTCATAACTCCTAGACCGTAAGTCGTACACTCAAGTGTCTTATATCATTGGAAAGCTGGTCACCTGACGAAAAAAACGTATATCTCCGATTTCATTTCCGGTATGGAAATTTTTCCGCCATTTTGAATTTTGTCGAAAAATTACTTTTGCGAACTAGTCCCTGGTTTTTTGCCCGATCGGAACCAAACCAGTGCAGAAATGTTCTCTGGAGTCTGAAGATCAATAATTATCAAAAAAATGTTGAAAAAGTCTTTTTGCGGTCGCTAGGGGGCGCAAAATAATTGTTGTGGGAGGAGCCTATTTTACTAAAATGGCTATAACTCGAGAAGTAAATGAGATATCCTCAACAAACTCGGTACACATATGTATAAGTTCAATTTGAGGTCACAGTAAAAAAATCGCCACGATGGAACACTAGGTGGTGCTATAAAACGAATAAAACTAAAAAAGAGCTCTGACCAGCTGACCGTTAGTCCGATTGACTTGAAAATTGGTATCCAGTGTCTTTGTCCAAGGCCCCATGTATGTGTATGAGGACATTGGTGTATCTCAAAAAACATGGCCGCCACCGGCCAATGAAGTTTGAGCACCTATAAAACAAGGTTAACGAAGGCCGATCGGAACGAAACTCGTTGGGCATGTTTGACTCATGGCCCTAGAGATCTGTAAGAATTTTGAAAGAAATCGGCCACTAGTTGGCGCTAACGAGTTTTATGGCTCTGTTATCACGTGGTGTTGCACACACCCCCACAATATGTATATCAATTGATAGATCTCCTCATGCTGAACAACTTTGCCTCAAGAACCATTGCTGTCAATCAAATCGTTCGTTAAATATTCACGAATATGTTAAAAACCTACTTTTGCGAACTAGTCCCTGGTTTTTTGCCCGATCGGAACCAGACCAGTCTGGGACAATTCTTTGGACTCTCTCGATCAATAATTATCAAAAAAAGTTGAACTTTGTCATTTGTTTTGCTATAACAGGGTCATTTAAAAAAGGGGGCATGACAAAATGCACCCAAAAGCCTATAAATCCTAAAGGAAAAGTCAGAACTTCACAAAAATTGATGAGCACATGTGTCATAACGTATTCAACAAGCATACAAAGTTTCATGGAGATCGGACTATAGGTGGCGCTATAATTGTTAAAAATATTAAAAACAATGTATACCCTATAGTAAATTGCCATTATTGAAACTTAAAACTTAATGTCTTTTGATGCTTTTGTGCTTAAAGGCCTTAAAGGCCTAAACTGCTTGAACCCCGCTAAATGCTGCTTGCAGCTTTAATTTAGTTTGTTATTAAATAAGATTAAAAAATGTCTTTCTTTTGAAAATCATGCTGTGGATACAGTTGTTATCTTGTGGCCCGCGCGCACACTTCAATCTATCACTTAATAGTGTTGTGGAGACTCTCTATTCATTCCGGTGAAATCACAAAACAAAATGCACATAAATGTGTCCCTGGTTGATATATACTGTAATCACTGATGAACATATTCGGTTTTGATGGAAAAAACAAAACAAAAAAAAAAACATTACACATGCAGATTAGAACCCAGAACCTCTGGTGCGCTTGGCAAAATTTCTAACCACCAGACCATTACAGAACATAAACAAAGTTTGTGGATCTATGGATTTAGTAGATAGTAGATCTCATTAAAAGACTAATTAACCCCCCGCCTTAACTGGGAGAAAAAACACGTACAACAAAAAGTTGAACTAATTACATTTAATAAAACTAAAACTATAATGCATTATAATACATTTCATGTCATATTTTCATACACTTAATTGCATGTTATTACAATAACATGTCCGAAAGCATACATTCAGAATAGACTTAAGTATTTTATTTAAATGTATGTTATTTCCATAATGTCTACCTCCTAGAAGTCTACCAGATTTGACAGTAGAAAAATGACTGCCTATGTCATGACTATGTCTGAAAACTACATTCTAGTAACTGATTGATAAAACTCCTTGCCCTGCATACACAAACACAAGTCTGCACTGTGTGACCTCTTGTATTTGTTGGCCCAGATTCGAACAGCTGGTTAGTGGCAGTTAATGGACGTCCAGCTTGGCTATAATGGCTCAGGTCATCTCTCTATTAAACTGACAGCCAATGAGAACTGACCACTTGGCTGAGCTAGTCTCTCTCTAACAGTTTTTCTCTCTCTAATTGCATGCATTCACACACAAACAGTCGCACATTACAACAGACACATCACACAGGGACAAAAGCACACCAGCCCAAGTGAAAGCTTTCGCTCTCATAACGACACCTGCCTAGAGCACAGCTGACATACAACACACACAACATACACAACTGACACTCACACACACAGACCCATCCGTACACCTGCGCTTGACTGCACGCCTCCTTAATAAACGTGCAGAAGGAGTGCCACTCTTGCTGACTGCCTTGGCATCATGCCAGTCCTTGATCCTGCATGATCAGGCTTGAGTGAGTATTGCCATGGCAACAGTAACGCCATTGTTGCCAAGGGAGCAGCTGGCGCATGGTGGCAGATTAGCCCTCAAACAGATTTACTGGCAGAGAGAGAAAGAGAGAAAGAGAGAGAACTCTTAAACTATGGCAAGAGGCAAGCATTTCTATTTAAAAATGGCAACTTTCGTTAGTACGTCTGTAGTTAAGAGGAGCTACAACACCAAAGTTTTCATGAAATTGATGTGTAGAACAAAAGTTGTACTGTTTACGTGATAAAGTTACAGGTTAGCATTTTTTTTTGTATGCAGAGTTCAATGGGCTATATGCACGCATAAATTCCGCACGCAAGGATGCTCGTCCATTTCCGGTTGTGGAGATTAAAGCGGAGGAAAACCGAGGAAAACGGGATTATGGCAGAGTCTTCAAAAATTACTGTCCTCCAGTCTTTGAAATGAAACGTACATACGTTTACATGTAATTTTATATATAGTTATATTTATTTAATATAATTTTAAAAAGAAGCATAAACACAACGAGGGGTGTCTGTTTTATCTGTTTTTGTGACTAACGTTTCTTTAGTATAACCATGGAGTATAAAATTCAATATAAATTCTCGGTATTGCATTGGACTCTACGATCGGCGGAAGTTATCGAGCATCCCTAATGCTTCACCGGAAATACCGCCGTGCATAGAGCCCATTGTATCTAGAGCTAAACAGACTGTGACAGAATATGTGACTTTTACTGTATGGGTATACAATTCATGTTTTGCTTGATATTTTATATATATATATATATATATATATATATATATATCTTAGAAACGGCTCATTTACTTAAATCTACCGTGATATTGGACATGGTGTCTGGTAATTGCATGGATGTTTGGTGATGCTATAGCATTTTTGAATTTCCTTGGAGTAGGGGTGAGCTGGGCACAAACTAGCGTGAGGCTAGTTGTAACATATAGTTTAAAACTTTGATATCTTTAAATTCTTCATTTTCTGATAGTGATAGAATGATAAAAAAGGTACCGTGGTAATACTGTCTGATACCATCATTGGTATTACAACATGGTACCACCACAAAACTTTTGTGTAAGGTCTGCGCTTGATTTCCCATGTCCATTTAATCTTTTAGTGATGTGGTTGACACATACTGTAGATTCCAAGCCTTGCTGGTCTAGCTGGCTTTCCCAATTCAAGATTCATGGCCATAGTTGATCTCGTAATGAAAGCAGACGGGCTCCAGTATTTCATTTGCATCGTCTCATAAATGTATCTATTACTATTCGTGGATAGGTCTTCCATAAAACAGCTGACAATAATTATTCTAATGCTTGATGATTTACATCTGCAGTGTCATCACTGCCACACAGTCCACCAGGCTGCTGCAATAACAAACAAATTACCGGCTTTGGAGACATGTCTAGATGAGATGTTTTGACTACAGTACCTTTTGTGTTCCCTGACTCAAATAATAAACAAAATAATAAACCATAAGGGTGATTCTTTAACTATGGTACTATTCTTGTCCCTGGATGAAATAATAAAATGTAAAAAAAACATTTTGTTTTTGTCAGACTTACTTCACCCTAAGGAGAACTTATAAAAAATGTATCATGGCTCAATCATTCTTTTTATTATATAATATGAGGCCTTTTGTGCATGATTCTTAATTAAATATTTAAATAATGTAGATTGTAAGCACAAATTATAAAATAATGTCTATTTCAATTATACATATTATATATTGCAATATTTATTTACATTTTCTTATTTTTAATAAGTAGAACCCTTGTCCCTTGGGTTCACGTCATTTCCACCACACTGTACAAAATAGAATCCTGGGATCATTGTTTTAGGTTTGAATACTTAGTAACCATAGCAATATTTGCCGTCATTTCCAAACGGCTCATATTTCACATGGACATAAAAATAACTGGATAAAATTAATTTAATAATGTGTAATTTGTGTATATTTAATTCTAACTGTAAAACTAATATTAACAGGCTAACATATGATGTATTAGAGGAATGGGGAAAATGTCATTTCCACCATAGTGTTCATTGTGGTGGTAAAGACAGGTTGTGGTGGAAATGACATTGTTCATGCTAAACAGCAAATTATTTTGGGCTATAATACTAAAACATTAATGTAAAAACAAAAAACTTACAATTAATTAAGTTAAGGTTGTAAGAAATATTTTATTATTTATTATTTGCTACAATATTGTTGGTAAATAAGAGAACTTGGCCGTTTTTTTGGGGGGGATGTCAGATTAAAATGCATATATATATATATATATATATATATATATATATATATATATATATATATATATATATATATTCAATACAAATCATCGCACCCAACTTAAGGGAAGGTTTCTAGACAGATTGAGAAGCCAACTGATCCTTTAACTGAACTGATTTTTATTTTCTGAATCTGTCTAGCTCAAAGAGAACCATAGTTGAAGAATCACCCATAAACAAAATACCTTATTATACAGTTTTAATCGAAATCATTCAACTCGCATTGCAAAGCAGGTTCATTGGCAAAATGTACAGACTATCAGCTGTTTGCAATGGACATATCAAATAAATGTAATTGAAATCGCTCAAAACAACAAATGTTTCAAGTGGTTTCCTCAAATTCAACTGAAAAGAAAACTTTTAATGATTTCGAAATAATTCACAACAGCACAAATCTGAAAAAAAAAACCAGGTGTTGTCTCAAGCACATGATGCAACTCAAGGGCTTCATAAGTTGGAACAGGTTTGCTTGAGCTAGAACATATGAAATATCTGAACTGAGAAGTCAAAAGAATGGTCCAAAAAGTTAAGAGAATATATCATCACATTCCACAAAAGAACAGGATACAAAAAGATAGATAGAAAGGCACACTGTTGGGAGCATGGTTCGCAAGTTCAAAGTTAAAGGAACAAGTGGATACATTAACCTGGACGGGCCAGAAAAAGGAAGCTATCAACGGCTGCAACACATTTTCAGAGAAGGCAGGATCAGGTGACTGCAAAAGACCTGAAGTAACACTTGGTGGCAACACACACTGAAGGTTGCTCATCGCCGAGATCAACCTCCTCCGGTGTCCTCTGCTCCCGCTAAGCCACTGCAGTAGCCATCACCCAGGCCTCAGTGTGGAGCAAGCCATAGAAAGTCGACCCCGCCTGTCCAGGCCACTGCCAAAAGCAGGAGGCAAACAGAGGTGCAAATGACCCTGAGACAGGCGACCCAGAGGTGGATCAGACTGCTGTCCAGGAGATGGTGAACATCCCCCGGTGGAGGGCCGGGCGGAGAATCTTCTTTTCTTTTTGTTTTTAATGGTACCAACAATTTCAATAAGAGCAGTTTCTGAAACTTCTGGGTCCTCATGAGGTGCCTTGAGTGGTGTTCCTTTCACCAGGAGAACCCTTGAACTTGCTCAATCAGAGCTGTTTTCCTTCCTGCAAGATGGGTTGGAGCGAAGGCTGTCTCCCTCCACCCTTAAAGTGCATGTTGCCGCTATTGCTATTGCTTGAGGGTAAGTCGCTGGAAAAGCACAGCCTGATTGTCAGGTTCCTGTGGGGGGCGAGAAGACTAAATCTGCCTCGCCCACTCTCTATACCTTGGGATTTGTCTCTGGTCCTTTTGGCACTTCAGAGACAACCCCTTGACCCTTTGCAATCAGCTGAGTTAAAAATGATGTCCTGTAAAACAGTACTTCTGGTTGCATTGGCCTCCATCAAGAGTGTAAGGGACCTGAATACATTTTCGGTCGACAAATCATGCCCGGAATTCGGACCGGCTAACTCTCACATGATCCTGAGACCTTGGCCTGGATACATGCCCAAGGTTCCCACCACTCCCTTTTCGGGACCAGGTGGTGAACCTGAAAGCGTTGCCTTCGAGGTGGCAGACCAAGCCCAGGCTTCTCTCTGTCCCGTTCGCGCTATGTGCCTTTACGTGGACAGAACGCAAAGCCTCAGTACCTCAGAACAGCTTTTCGACTGTTACGGAGACCAGCAGAAGGGAAAGACTGTCTCCAAGCAGAGGATGGCCCACTGGATAGTGGAGCCCAAAGCATGCCCTGCCCGCCGGGTTGAGAGCCCACTCCACTAGGAGTGTTGCTTCTTCCTGGGCGCTGGCACATGGCACCTCGCTGACAGATATCTGTAGGGCTGCAGGCTTGGCGACACCTAACACGTTCGCTAGGTTTTAAAGCCTTCGTGTTGAGCCAGTTTATTTCTCTGTGCTGGCTTCAACCAGCTGGTAACAAAAGTTCCCGCTCTAGTGTTGGCTTGCTGCACCACTCCCCTCCACATGGAGCGGATATGTGCGTTTTTTGCTCCAGTCGAGTTCCCCACTTAGGCGAACTCTGTTGAGTTCCTCCACACCCCTTCGGCATTCAGACGTTGCGAAGCGTCTGACGCCAGGTGATCCCAGATGCGTATTCCTCCATGACTAGCTCCCTGCAGTGAGCCCGTGTCTTTCCATTGGCAGAGTTCGCTCTACCGTCACTGCCGGTGTTGCCTCCCTCTTGTCAGGCTGGAGGAACCTCAGTCACATTCCATATGTTGCACTGCCCCTACTGGCCAGTCTATATGTGTATTTTCCACATCGTACCTCCCTCGGGCAGGATGTGGCCTCCGCAGCATTCCTCTCCCCTGGAATGGCACTCTTTCCCTGTGTTATCCAAGCGTTCCACTGTGTGGGGTATAACGGAACAGTAGTTTGAACTCCCTATACGCAGGCCTTCCTCCCCAGTCGGTTGGGGGTCTGAGAGTGTTGCGTAGGGCGCTGGATGTGGCAGCAACCGTGGCGTTTTCCATAGGGATCCCAAACGTTGAACATGAGCGACTGATAGGGAACGTCTCGATTACTAATGTAACCTTCGTTCCCTGAAGGAGGGAACAGGATGTTACATCCCATCACCACTGTTACTGACTATCGCTGTATGATTGTTAAGATCTTGGCTCCTCAGGGAAAAATAATGAGTGCGTGCGCCCGCTTCTTGTTTATCCCCGTGCTGCGGGGTGGGGCGATTCACACACGCGAGCGTTCAATGGCTCGTTCTGTGGACACTCGAAGACGATAGGGCTCCCTGAAGCGATCCCAATTACGTTGTCATGTCGACGTAACATCTCCCATTTCCTCCTTCAGGGACCGAGGGTTATATTAGTAACCGACACATTTTATAGCTCCTACACAAAAAGCATGGGGGACATATATACTCTCCTAATGGACAAGCTTGCAATTCTGCAAGTTAATGCAGCCACACTATATGTAATGGATGGGGTGACTTCTGCTCTAGGGAGCAGCCTGGCAGTTTGAAATGGAAATATAACCACTGAATCTTTCAAAGAAGGTGTTAGCGTGGTGAAAACCAGAATATAATCATATGAGTTAGTGTTTCATTGAATGTTGTATCATACTGAAGCTATAACACCGCTATAATACTGATTTCCTTACTGTTTATTGTGGTTGTTAGTGTTAGATGTTTTGATCTGTGAACATATAGCACTAACAACTCATTTGCAACACATTATCATAACTTCCATTTTTAATTTGAGATACTCGTTGAATATTACCATCATGCTCAGGAATCTTTTCAACACACATAGCTGTGAGCAGGGAATATGAATCCTGCTGTGATTGAGTTCAGTTATAGGTTACATGTGCATCCCACTGGAATTGTAGTACATAATCTGTTGATTTGAGCGATTTATACTTACACTAAAAACAAAAATGAATCTTGCCATGAAACATTATTTTTTATTGTTAGAATTATTGTTGTTTCAATAACAAACATTCTTAATATAATCTGGCTATTATTGTTGTTACAATAGAAACACAGAGAGAATAACATACAGGCTATTCTCTTTGGTTTTTACTCATTGTGATGGATGATTAAGGGAATTTGGCCTTTGTGTTTCCTCATATTTAAACTCCTGTGAAAACAAGAAGTCACAGCTAGACAATTTAATGTTCCTAGTCACCTTGGTATGCTAAAAAATGTAAACATTAATGGGAATATACTTAAGAGATATTTAAAAATATATACTTAAGTATATATACTTAAAAAATTCTAGGGGTACCAATAATTGTGGCCAACTTGTTTTGGAGAAAAACATTTATTTCGTAATGTGATTCCCCAAAAATCGGCATGGTCATGATTGCATGATCTTCAAAATTATAATAGCCAATATTGGCAAAAAACAAAACAAAAAAAACGTTCATGTCGGCTTTTGGTATTTACCATAATTAACATAGTACAACTGTATAATATATCAAAACTCTCAGTCTCTCTTAAATGTATAACAAATAAGGAAAAGCTGGCTATAGAACTACGTCAAGACTGCAAGAAATTTACAGTATATTGGACTTGATTTCAGTGCAAATAATTTCAAAATCACATCAGCATTCAAAGCATTCTGAAGTCGGTTTCCTGTAGCTATGCAATTCCAGACAGACAATTTTTACTGTAGGCGTACAAAAAGATTTATGTTCAAAAATGACAAAAGCTGGGTGGCGGATATGTCCCAGTCTCGCCTCAGAGGTCATGAACCAGGTTATGAACGAGACAAAATAATTACTGTGAGCAACTGAAAAAAAGGAAGCAGTAAATTACACCTCCTCTTTCAGAAAGGGCAGAATGACCAACGCATTCTCATCCTTTAACGTCATATAGAACGGTATATGACAAAACGGCGCTATACTACGCACATGGCACCCGTTATCGTTAATATAACACGTGCTGCGAGGGCTAAGTTTATGTGTGGGGTAGGGTGTGCGTGTCATATTCACGCTAAAGGATTTATAACGTCTTGGGTTCGCGTGTTATATTAACGATAAAGGGTGCCATGTGCGTAGTATAGCGCCGTTTTGTCAATTAGCGTTCTATATGACGTTAAAGGATGAGAACGGGCTGGAATGACGTGACCATTACCAAAAGGTTATGATATGGGTTAATTGCTTTCTCAGTCCAAATGATGACACCTCTAAAGCAAAGTTTATCTGGAACAGCTGTGGCTGATCTCTTAGCACACTGCAAGAGTAATGACAGGGCACAGGGTGAGAGAAATGTCAAGGGCCATCCTGTGTTTTCGCCATGCACTTCCATAACCTAAAATCCACATCAGTTTCAGTTAAGCTGCAAATGGCAGTCTTGTTTGCCAAATTGTTACGTGAAGATGTGTATCAATTCACTTAGGGTTTCTACTACTGAATTTTGAACAAAAACAACAACAGAGCCAACACATGACATTGTGTTTATTTCTCAGGGCTTGTTTCCCAAAAGCGTTGTGAGCCTAGTTGACCGTAGAGAACACTGGTGGAAATGGTCTCCACGATCAAATGGTCTCACAATGCTTTTGGGAAAGAAACAAAACGAATTAAGAATGCTAGGAACTAAGGCAAACCAGTGGAAGCAAAACCAAAACGGACTACTATACATGTTACAAGCTCAAGATTGTGGGCTCAATTTCTCGTATACCATAAAGCCAATCATCGTAAGATGTTTGGGATAAAAGCACCTGCCAAATTTATAAAAATAGAGAGTCCCTTAGATGACTGTCGCCCCACATTAGATGAAATGTTTCTTCCTCAGGCACGTTCAAACATGTCCTCCCTAACGCAGAACACTGCTGTGGGATTTAAGCCCTATTACGGATCTCTGTTTACATCTCTGCAGAATTAGCTTCATTACATTCAAGGGATGAAAACTAGAATCGTAAATATTAAATGAACATTGCCAAAACACTTTAAAATATAATTTTTGGTTACTTTGAATAATAATTATATTATATTTTGTTAAATATTACTCGTTCAATCTGACATTAAACATAGCTTTTAATTTGTGTTAATCTATGCAAAAAGAAAGGTAGTGGAATGATGCATGTAAATTGGTTGCCAGGGACAATGGTAAATTACATAGTTTAGTGGAATTATGCAAAAATTTCAAACACAGAATGCAATGATTGCTCAAACAGAATAAAGGATTTTAGAGAGTAAATACTCAGTTAGAAACACTCGAGTTAAGTATGATTTAGAAATGTTAACTCTAATTTTGAAAAATGAACCCAAATCTATCAGAGATTCTCAACAGGAGGCCGGATCCCACAGGATGAAATATTAAATAATAATGATTTTTCTTTTAAATATATTAAATACAATTTAAATAAATTGTAATATAATTGTTACGGAATGTAGACTCAGACACACACACACACACACACATACTGTATATATACTCACCCGTTCTCACCGAACTTTACTGACAGCAACTGAGAAGAGCAGTGAGAACGGGTGAGTAGGCAGTTTAGAAAACCTTTGGAAGCAGTGAATACCTGGTGACATGAGTATCCTTATCTTACAGGTCCAGGAGATTGTGGATGAGAAGAAAACTAGAGGAAGACGAAGGCACTGGAAAACATTCACAGGATGGAATCGCTGTAGATTATCAAGGAGTATTACGCTGTTGAAATCACTGGAGATCAGGTATGAGTCCACTTTGCAAAAACAAAACCGGACAGACAACAAGCTGGGACGACGTATGTGCATTTATGGCATTTATCTATAAACATATTAAATATATTTTTTGGTATTTCTGCTGTAATTATGAAAAAGCGGTTTGCTTTCAAACTTTTTTATCAACCCAAAAATGTACTTTTTTCTATTTACTGATTGACTTTCTCTGAAGTTGAAGTTTTCAAATTGATTTTTCTTTACACTTTTCTTCATCTATCCTTATATTATGTCCTTTATTTTTCTGTGTATTTTGTCAAAATATGTATTCCTGCAATAACGAGAAAAAGTTGCCTCCTGCACAACACAGCCTCCAACACAAATTCCACATAAATGTGAAAAATAAAACAAAACAAAAATGTATCTACTGAAGCTCGTCAGGCCAAATGTGAATCAGATCAAAACACGGATCAACATCGGCAGAGCGTTTGAATCATGGAGAGACCTCTGCTATTTTTATTGTGATAAATTACAAGTTTTCAGATATGCTGAAATAATGGTAAACTAGCAAGGTAAACTACAACATATACTGTATGAGACATGAAATAAATACAAAAGACTGTTCCAGGATGACAAAAAGTAGGTGCTTTAGGATGTAACTTTTATTTTATGTACTAGATCTACTGTCTAACGTCACTCATCCCACTACTATCAAATAATACACATTTCCAGACACGTTCAGTACAGTGATGTTACTTCCTATGATTGTAAGGCCTGTTCACACCGGGACGAATTTCACTTGCGATATTCGCCGACGTTTAACGCCTCGTGACTAAACAAAGGGCGCCAATGTGAGTGTGCACACCGATGCGTGAAACGCCACGCATAAAAGCGTCATTTTTAAATAACACCTCGGGTTCGTTTTTTTAGTTTGACACGCCGCGTCAAAAACTATCCGACCAATGAGATTGGCGCTTTTTCTCACGTGTTTGGAGCTTCTGAAGTTACAGTAAAACACAACTTGGGGGCGCTCAAACACAAAACAGTCTTGCCGAGCACACATACGTAACAGCGAAGAAGGTCTACACTGAGTAGCGTCGCCTTCTACACTGCCAGGAAGAAATAAGACGAGGAAAATGCAAGGCAAGATGAATGTAGAGCTGCTCGTCTCATTGGTGTTAGAACATAAAGAACTATGACAAACGTGACAGCGACTACAAACATCTTGATAAAAGAGAACTATTATGGAGTGGTATTGCAGAGCAAATGGGCGCCGTCTAATGTCAGGGAATGAATTTGCATGTTCACTCGGCTCATCGTCACCGAAAATCGCTTGGGTGTGAACACAAAAAACGTGTTGAAAAACTCTGGCGAATAACGTGCGCCGATATTCGTTCCGGTGTGTACGGCCCTTTAACTGTTACACTGAAATTGTTCAGTCTAGTTCACTAACCGTTTTCGTTATCATATTATACACAGTAAAATCGCCAGTGTAAAAATTCCAGTGTTAAAAGTTATCTATTCCTAAAGTGTTAAATTAACAATCTACAGTGTTAAAGGGTACTCCCCTTCAGTGTAGCCTACAGGGTGCCACATAGTGTAATTTTATTTTTACACTGAAAGTGTAAAAAGACGCGCCGAATTGTATTGACTCCGCCCCTCGATGCTTCTGCCTCACAAGACGACAGCGCCATTTTATCTTCATGCGAGGAGCGAGACGGTAGGTTGAATTGCCTTTCTCTTTCTTAATATTAAATAGTAACTTACATGCATTTGTTTACATTTTTAGTAAACTATAGTGGTGAACACATTTAGAAATGATCAACTGCGCGTTTTTGTATGGGTTAAGGAAGCTCGTCAAGTTCATGAGATGCAGAGATGTAAGTTACAGAAGAAAAAGAAGAAACGTTTCTCATGCCGATACAATTTGTTAAATAAATGAGTTGGAATGTGCTTACCCTCACCTATGTTGACATTGCTGATTGTGAAAGATACACAAATAGTTAGTGAAATGCCTTATGCTAGATAACCCCACAAATGTAACGTGTTCATGGTACGAGCATGGAGCATTAGTTCAACGTCAATCTGATAAAAGTATCTTATTATTGTAACGTTGCAGTGGGAGTTTACATGAGTTTACAGAATGTTGTGTGATGCTTTCTCCGGTGTGTTGAATGTCTCAGTGTGGCCGTGTGATGCTCGCTCTTGTGTTCGAGCACTCGCAAGAGCACGAGCGCTCTTGTAAAAATTGGTTGCAATCTGAAACATCACCGATAGAGGCTGCTAAAAAATACATATAGCACCTTTAAGATGGCACTAGGAACACAGGTTACGAGTTCAATTCCCAGGCAATGGAAGAACTTAAATGCATTATAAGTTGCTTTTTTTTCCAAAGCTATAAATGCGTGTATATAAAAAATACTAGAACAGAATGTACTGATGACGCTCTTGGATTTTAGAACTGACACAAGTTGCAATGTCCACTTTTGTTAATCAGACAAACGGGCACAGTTACAAATACCAAATATCATTCAACCTGGATAATATACTGTATCACTACTCAGTAGTCACCCACTTAAACACCGCAATTCCCGTCCATTTCTCTTTTTGCATGTGGCCAGCTGAAAGGGAATAAGCTGTTCAGTGTGTGAGAAAAGAAATAAATCGTCAATTGTCAAAGTACCTGACTCCAGCCTGGCTAGTACGTGACCTACACTGAGGACAGCTTCCACCTACCATACATTATAGCAGTGATTTAAAGCCTGACTAAATGAATGGGGCATTTTTCTGGGGCATTAAACATGCGAGCAGGACCAGTGTTATTTCTGTACATTGGGCTGATGGCTGGAGCTTGGCTCTAGTGGGAGATTGGCCCAGGCTCAACTATGCCGTAAGGCTGGAAATTATTTCTGGCGGTCTGCTGGTGGATGGTTGGGGCTACCTACCATGCTGTGGCGTTTTCATTAACCCCACTGTGGCTCAAAGAGAAACACGCAGGAGGAGAGCAATTTGTCTGCAAGGAGCTCTGTCGTTGAGGAACGGGAGTGGAGGCTAGACAGATGAAGCCGAGTCATTTAGCATGCATGATATCTTTGTGTGAGGTCAAGAAGGCTTCGGGGCTTCCTGAGATTATTATTGCGGTGATTATCAATCGTCTGCGCTTTATCTTTAGAATAATTTAATCTCTGCAAAGTAAAAAAAAAAAAAAAAAAAAAAAGGCCCAGCACTTGTTTTCTTTGTAAATGATTCCCATGTTACAAGTAACTTAACTTATCTTTCAAATAGTCAGCTGGTATAAACAGAGTGAAGACAATATTTCCTTTTTGTCAGACCATAAAAAGTGGTGAAGAAAGGAAAGTTATTTCCCTTTCTAAGGGCATAAATGGTGGGAGTTGTGTTCTTTTGCTTTTTATAGTGTCTCTGGGCTGAACTGCCCAAACTGTACTGGGGTTTGTAAATGAAAAACATATCATTTCTTTCTGTGGAGCTGAGGTCTGAATCCGCCTCTGTTCCAATGGAAGTGAGTTATATAATCTCACCGAAGGCCTTCGCTGTTGGTTGGCGCACGTCCCTGAGTGAGGTTGGGCTGGATTGGCACATTTCCAGTATAAACTGAAAACACTCTGTCATCCAACCTTGTTCTTGGCACCAGCTGTTCGGCTGGATACTTCAGCAGCTGAGACCTTTGTTGTACTGTTTTTCTTTTTTCCCTCTCGTTTTTCCCCTTCTTTTTTTAGTAGTGATTTTTAAAGGTCCCATTCAGTCAGCACAGTTAAATCGGTCTCATATCCTTTTCACTTTTTAACTGCACAATGCTCTCAGATTTTACACACTCTTGCCTGATTGTATCTTATCGCCTTTTTGATATTCATGCTGTTTCACACTTGTAATAATTCCCTCGGTCCTTCTTTATGCCCACTCTCCCTTACCAAATTTTTCTCCCGTCCTCCATCTGTCAATTTTTTTCGTCTTTCTCCATATTTTAGTGGTAGTTGTACAGGAAGTTGAGCAATGTTGTGCAGCTGACGACCACCTGCTCTCCATGTGCACGTCCCAGCGGTCGCTCTCCATCCAGTCTGCTGCTACTGTAGCCTGATGAGTAAAAAATCTCCCACCTGTTCCAGCTCACACCAGCAACTGCCTGTTGCCTCTTTCCTCTTTTTTTCCCCCCTTTCTAAGCTCCTGGCCTTGAGTAAACAGATGACGCAAATCCTTAACGGCTGCTGTTCCGGCATAATGACCCTGTCCTAAAATCATTTGCCTTTTGTGACTTTCGTTTGTAATCCAAATCCCTTCCGTTGCAACGGCAGGCCACTTTATATACCCTTAATCTGCAGTTATTGGGCAATTAGTCAGGCATTAAGTAAAAATTGACCCTATGCCAGTATACAGACAGCTGCAGAGTGTAAGTATTAATGAGCTCTTTATTTCAGAGCAGTTAAACCTACGGATTTCATAATTCCACTTGGATATGCAAGAAACTTTGACTTAAAGGGATAGTTCGGTTTGAAATGAATCTTTGGCTACGTTCACACTGCAGAGCTTAATGCTCAATTCCGATTTTTTGAAAAAATGCGATTTTTTTTTTTTTTTTTTTTTTTTTTTTTTTTTTTTTTGCAAGGCCGTTCACATTTCCAATTAAATGCGACCTTTTGTGATCTCCTGTGTGAACGTGAAATGACCCAGAAGTGACCCACATGCGCAGAAGAGTAATCAACGGTCCAAGACGTCACTTGTTGTTTGCAGAATAGTTCTTTTTTTTCATATGTTGCGAGCTTTTGTTTTATTATTATTATTGCCACAGCCCATATACAAACACAGACAATAATTATTTTATCGACGGGCAGTTTGCACATAAATGTAAGATTTTTCCGATCCTCACCGACCTCGTCATAAAACCCGTTTAATTGATAGTGCGTGTCCGCGGCGCTCCTTGCTTTGTCAACCGGCGGCCGCGGTGTTGCCAGATTGGGTGGTTATTCGCTACATTTTAAGGCATGTTCACATGTGTTTTAGCCAGGTTTTCGCTTGTAAGGCTCTATATCTGGCACCCTACTGTACAAAGTTATACTGACAGAGAGCGCACGTTCACATACACCAGAATGAACGTGTTCAAAGTAATGTTCATCAGGCAGTAATACAGTATGTTTATTTCGGGCGAACGTGAATAATATGATACGCGAAAATATGAACGCGTTCATGCACTATCGTTCATTGAAAGCGTTCAGGCACAACACTGGGGAAGAGACACATCTGCAGCAGCCCATAACAGTGAGGAAACACGTTGGAGTTAGCGTGTATTGGCTGGCTACAGGTGCTTGCAATGACGTGCGGGTCGGATATATGTGACCTGGCCGTTCAGATTGAAGTCGCATTTCAAAAGATCGGATACATATCGGATTTAGACCACATACCCAAGTGGCCTGGGTCGCATTTAAAAAGATCGGATCTGTGTCGTTCAGACTGTCATGAAAAAATCAGATACAGGTCGCATAGGGGCAAAAAAATCGGAATTAGGTCGTTTCAGCCTGCAGTGTGAACGTAGCCTTTGATATGTTTTATCTTACCTCAAGGGCATCCAAGATGTAGGTGTCTTTGTTTCCACAGTATTTCCAGTTTTGATATTTTTAGGTCAAACCGTTCTTGTCTGTCAGTCATATAATGGAGGTCTATGGGGTCCACCTCAAAGAGCATGCACAGAGAAGTCTAAATTAAACATGATTTAATGATTTGTAAATGTAAGTACACATTGATGGCCTAAGACACGAAACGAGCGGTTTTTGTTTGAGAAAACGAACAGTATTTATATCGTTTTTACCTCTTGTAATCAGTCAAGTCCAAGTACTCTGAGGGCGCGGACGCTTTGGTCAGAAAGCCCCGGAAGTGATCTCTCGCGCGTGTACGTCACTCATTTTTTACACAGAGATTTCAGAAGTGTTACCCTTCACTGTGAAGATCTAAACATATTTAGATATAACGAAAATTGCAATGGATGACGATTTCGAGATATCAACAGACAACGTTGATTTTTTTTTTTTTCGCAACCGCGCAAGAGATCACTTCCGGCACTTGCGCAGACCGAAGCGCCCGCGCCCTCAGATCACTTGGACGTGGCTGTGGTTACAAGAGGTAAAAACAATATAAATACTGTTAGTTTTCTCACACAAACTGCTCGTTTCGTGTCTTAGGCCATCAATGTGTACTTACATTCACGAGTCATTAAATCATGTTTAATTTGGACTTCTCTGTTCATGCTCTTTGAGGTGGACCCCACATACCTCCATTATATGACTGACAGACAAGAACGGTTTGACCAAAAAATATCAAAATTGAAAATACTGTGGAAACAAAGACACCTACATCTTGGATGCCCTTGAGGTAAGCTAAAACGTATCAAAAATTCATTTCAAAGTGAACTATCCCTTTAACGTATGTTGGGTCGGTATATTGTTTTCATGAAATGCTGTGATGCAACCGGAATATTGATAGATCAGCTGTATGCGGTTTGCTTATTTGCTTTTAAGCAGATAACTCAGGAAAAGTCATGATCGATTTGTCCTCTGTTGGGTACGTCAGTTATTGACGGAGCTCATTACCTCTCTGTTGTGTCAGAAAGAGTGAATGATGTCTCTCATGCTGCCATTGCTCTGTGTGACAACAAATGAAGCCACCGGTGACCTTTCTCCGTCTGGAATTCACAAGTACCAAAGAGGCTCTTCCTTTTATAATTGATAGCCAAATCAAATCAAAATGTGGTGTAACCAACATGCAGGAAGCAGGAAGCATGTAACAAGGGAACGATTAAACAGGAAATTATATCCCTGTACACCCTCAGTATGTCAAAGCCAGTAAAAATCAGATATTAAAAAACAAATTTGGTCCCACTTTATATTAAGTGGCTTTAAGTACTATGTACTTGCATTGAAATTAATAATTTGATACAATGGACTTATTGTGTACATACATGTTTTTACATTGTACTTATATTTTGAAAATACCTGCATGTAATTACAGCTGTAATTAATAAATGTAATTACATTTGTAATTACACAGTTGACCCTTCCCTTACACCTTAACCCACCCTTAAACCGACCTATACAACCACACCTAACCCTAACCTTACCCGTATCACACCTCAATAGCAACAAAAGTGTTTTACAATACAATCTGAACAAAATAAGTACATTGTACTTATTTTTCGATGTAAGTACATAGTACTTAAAGCCACTTAATATAAAGTGGGACCACAAATTTAGAATATATGTTGCGTGACCTGGTTCGTTATGTTTTTAAAATGTTTATTGGTATACACACACACACACACACACACACAAAACATACTATTTTCTAAATATTTGTATCTTTAGATGAAACGATTAATATAATATTACAATATCAATTTCTTTACGCTTCACGCTTTAAACAAATTCTCTGTATCTTTTTCTCATCTTGTACATCCTTATTTAGCTTTTTGGTAAAAAACTGAAATTGGCCATTTTAGAGAGGTTTGACGATTCGGTGGATATAAATGCATTTTCTTCCCAGACCTAATTTGTCTCTCTGTGGAATATGATGCTTTGAATTCCCCTCTGTGTGACCCCTTGAAATCGTATATGGCAGCAGTCAGGGGCTCTCAGATACCCAGTTCCGGTGGGCTATTAGATCCTGCTGTTTTATGTGGCCATTAAAAAGCTGTCAAAAAGATGGGCTAACCAGTCTCCCCCAGAGACAAAGAGATGGATGTAGCATATATGATAGAGAGCGGTGAATGACGAAAGGGTCACCGTTCATTTCCTTGATGATTTTGTGATTTCCATGAGTGCATGTCGAAGCTTAAATGCTTCCTCTCATTAGAGGCTGCCCTGTCTGAAACTGCATTGATTTACACATCTGGCTTTATCAGACAAGTTAACAGCATGATGTTGATATAATTGAAGGAATGCTTTGATATTGAAGACCCCAATGTTCAATGTGTTTCTTGCTGTCATTCATTGTAAAGAGGGATTTTCAATGACATTTTAACACAATGTGCATTTGCATGTCCGGCTTCATTTAGCATTTACCACCTGCTTTTACTAAGCTCAAAGCAACTCCAATCACAAACTTTGAGCAGATATACTTTTCCTAATAAGTTGTCGTATAATAATACCAGGATGGATTATGGCAGGCAGCCTATCAACTGCCAATATGAAGACAGATTAGATTTGGATTTATTTTACTTTTGGGAGTGGAATAAAACAGTGAAAAAAGAAAAGCGTTTTCATCAAAAGCTTCCCCAGACAATCTGTACCTCATTATGGTACACTAAACCCAACAGTCTCTTCATTAGTCTTCCTAAAAGGCCTCCAAAAATAGATCTTACTGGTGATATCCTCATTAAAAGACTAAAGCTAGAGCTGACCCAGACAAAAGAGAGTTTTAATTCATCAAAACTTTTGGGATGAAGCCAGCGGGAAGCCCTGTCTATGGTGAGAGTTCACACAACATGACCGACTGGGACTGGCTAGACATTTTCAGTGACTTGTGGAGCCAGTGAGGCCAGAGATATAATTATTTATTCTTATCAGAAAATGCTTTTCATATTAATAATGACCATCTTGATGCAGTTTTCTCTTGTATTTCAAGGCATAAAAGTGAAATAATCAGCATGTGACGAGATGAGATGAGTAACATTTCCCGTTAAGTTTCTAAGAATTTACCACAACTTCCTGTGCTCAAATCTTCAGACGTTTATAAAAATATTTCGAATGTGCAGACAGGGTTGGATACCCTTCTATTGTCCAGCAGTTATGGTGGTTTGAAGAGCAATATAATTTATAAGCAAACTAATGTTGAAATCTACCTCTGCATCTGATTATTTTGTTTCCAGAATAATTTAGAGTAAATGGAAAACAAGACTTGATGGGAATGTTGGATAAATTATTAAATGCCAATATATGATGGTGGTTTTGACCTGCTGACAATATCATGACATATGATATATCATGCAAAATCCACTTTTTTAGCCCTTAAATGCATTTTGTTGTATATTTGGAGTGTTTATAAGTACAGAAAAGATGAAATTATTCTCTTCAGGTGATTCGTTTATATCTTTATATTCTGTTTTGGTCATATTTTTCAACCTGTTTAGATTTTTCTGTTCTCTATGATGTTTTTTGAGCAAGTGCGTCACCGTATTTGCAGCGGAACTGACAAATAAGGACATTGACTACCGGTCCAACACTTCGAGCAATCCGCCATTATTATTTCTCGCTCCGATTTTGTAGTCCAAGCTCAATGATGCAGAAGTTACGAGAGGGCAAGTCAAAATGTTCAAAACCTCTGCCAGTATAAAGAAGGGTTTGCCGATTGACTTCGTCTGAATGAGAGGTAAATTCCTTCTATCTTTGGAGACGACGAACAGAGCATTGCGATAAGCTGTAAATATGGTTAATAAAAATAAAGTACTTTACTTTCTTAAAACGCATGGTGGTCATGGTTTAGCAGTACCTTTGTCTTTCTTTGTTTTTGTTTTGAAGTAACGTTACACGTCTGCAGTAGCCTATTATTGTTCTTGAGTTTCATCAATGGCCATTTAGCTGCGTTGTTTTCTGATGCTTTTCTAAACGTATCATGTTATCAATACAGATTTTTTGTGGTAAGATTAGACCGTAGTCATTTATCTTGTCAGTGTGCTTTTTTTAACAAGAGAAATAGTCGACTTTCACTAATAACACAAAACAGTTAACTCGCATACCAATACATCCATATGAAGAGGTTGTTCTGCAGGTTCGTCGTCTTTATCAACTCGCTCGCTCTGGCTCGAATATGTAAGGCTTGATGGACAAGTCTTCTGTTGTTGACATTTTATTAAAGTGTGAATAAAAATGTTCTTTGAAGGTATCGTATATAACCGTATATCTCTAATCAAACTACAATAATGGCCGAACGACCTGGAGAGCGGGCGGGGTATGGCGCATCTCCTTTTTATTTAAAGGGGCCGCTTCGAAACGGGTCGCTCAAAGACGCACATAAGAAAAGGGGTAGACAAGAGGCTTGTGGAGCTATAATAATGAGGAATTCAGACCCAAGCATTGCAGTTATGTTTTATATAGACCACAACGGTATGATTTAGATGTAAAAATGAATGATTTAAAAGCATGATATGTACCCTTTAAAGGACTCAAAATAGTGGCAAACATCCCTCTGTCACATACAAATGAAGATCTACTGCGAGGAGACCCAACTGTGATGGGCAACATAACTGACGTCTTGGGACGTCTTTTGACCATACGTCAACATCCGCCTTTTTAGGGTCCCCTTAAACGTCGGTTAGATGACGTTATCAGATCCTAAACCTACCCCAGACCTAAACCTACCCCTAAACCTACCCCGTCACCTAACTGACGTTAAAGGTAAAGCGTCAGTTGTATGACGGCCCGGCATCGTCATGTAACTGACGTTTAAGGGTACCCTAAAAAGGCGGATGTTGACGTATGGTCAAAAGATGTCCCAAGATGTCAGTTATATGACTTCTTGGGATGAGACTGTGTTATTCCTTTTTAGGGTCACATCTTGTGACATTATGTTGTGTTTTTGGTTTGTTCATGTCTTTCATATTTCATTTGAACCGCACAAGAGTTCGTTTGGAAGAGGTCGTTCAGTGGTCTCGGTCAGCTTGTTTGGGACGCAGTGCTCAGCAGGGTTGGGATAGCATTCGCACTTATTCAAATGAACCGTGCTAACAGAGCATTCACACCAGGGTTTGTTTTAATCGTGAAAAAGTGTGAATCCAGCAATTAAATGAAGATGTATTGGTTTTAATGGGTTAAATTTGTATTAAATGCAATTAGTTGAACTTTAAAGTGCTCATTTAAGCAGGGCTTTAGGGCATCTTTCTATGTAATTTTATATAATTTTGTCGTCTTTAAATGGTTAAAATTAGGGATGCACCGATACTGCCCCGCTACTTCACTCATATACACTGTAAAAATGAATGTGCTTTATCTAATCAAAAAAATTGTGGCAAGAGATTACAAGCAAAATTATTAATTCAATTTAACAATAGAATTGAATAATAATTAATCAAATTAATTCCTTAAAAGTTAACGGTTTAAAATGAGTAAAGCACAAAAAAACGTACATTTAAGTCACCATTATGGTGATTTTAGGTTTTAGGTTTGTGTAGGCGATGTGAGAAACATTGGACACATGATAATTGGGACACGCATCACAGGCCTGTAATAATATTGAGTGTGTGTATTATAAAGCTGCTGATGTGACTTTCACTCCAGACAGACAATTAACCATCTGCACAAAACAGTGCTGTCTGCATCAGCTCATTTCAAAATCAATTTCACAAACAGTTTCATTATATTTGAAGGGAATGTTATTAAAAGGTCACAATATGACGAATGAACATGTCGCAGGCACTTCATTCAGGTTGAGAGGGTCAGCAGGCTTAATGGTGATTCACCTGTTGATGCTCGTCTGCTGTGATGCATCCGGATCTTTAAGTCGTCCACTCTCGATCAATCAGGCCCGGGTGGTTTCTGTGGTAACCGATGTGGCGTGTGTGTAAGGGAAAGAGTGAGTCATCTGGTCCAATAAAAAAACCCAAATAAACAGGATCATGCGTCAGGCAGGGACATGACCCACCGTACTAAATGTCAAAAGCATTGTTTCCTTAGCAGCAGAACGAAGGAGAGAAGGAAGAGGGGGTCATTGGGAGATCTGATGCAATAAAGCAGTGGTCTGGACTGCATACGTGGCATTCGGGGCGCTGTGGATATTAAACACCTAGATCTGACCGACTCGGGAAGTGTGTAATAAAATATGATCTGTCCTTTTAGGTGAAACGCTATATTTTAATGCTTTTTTATTGTTATTTTATTTGGGGGCTTTTACCTCTTCATTAGACGACAGTAGAGAGTGACAGGAACGTATAAAGGGAAAAGAGATAAAGCTGCACTTGACGCACCTAGTCTAGCACTCTCAGAATTAAAGGGTTAGTTCACCCAAAAATGAAAATTATGTCATTAAATCTCCTTTATAAATGCTTTACAAAGCATGAATAGTCCTCACTTTAGATGAGCTCGCAGTTAACTGACCACTACTAAATGCTTTATAACTACATGTATTTACTACATTTACTTACACTTTCTAAGTGATCTTATGAATGACTGACAACTCTTAAATAACTGGTTTGTAAATAATACTATACTATATTTAGAAATTATTAATTGATCATTAACAATGTATGAAAATACAATTATTAAACGCATTATGGATATGCTTATACATCAAGAAGAAAGCTGTATTTGTAAACTGCTTATTAATGTCTATTAATGCTTTATAATGATGAATTAACTACTCATGCTTAATGACATACTTTTTGGATGAATTAACCCTTTAATTGTCATAAATATTGATGCTGGTCTTCTCATGGGAGAAGATGTCCCCCTCAAGAACAATGTGGATTTTCCTTTTAAACTGTGGCATATTTAGATATAACGTTAGCATGTGCAGGATGATGATGATGCATCAGCCAATTTGTTGTTATAGGAAATAAAATAAAACATTTGCAAATTTAGTTGTTACCACAAATAACAAATATTAAGAGGGGTAAAATGGCCCACTAACTCGTGTAAGTTGGCGCCCCACCTGGATGCATATTTACAGAATTTCTTTTGTTATAATTCTTATTTAATATTTAGATATTTTTAATGTGTCATTAATGTAAAATACTAAATCAACTGTTCTTTTTAAAATGTTATTTTGACAATTTAGTTCAATAATTGAATAACCTATGACAGAAAAAGCAGAATCCCAGTAAAAGAGATTTATCTGAAAGGCAAAATTATTCTATGACATATGCATGTATGTATTATGTAAGTATTCATATGAATATTTACATTTTTAACTGCCTGTATTTTAATTGAAGAAATGTAATAGAAAACGTGAATAAATTGAATGATTTCCCTCAAATACATAGGTTTAAATGAAAGCGAAGATTATTCAAAAGTGCTGGTATGCGATTTTGGCATCTTATATATTCTCTCTATACCCTAAATATTCATATACACTTGTAGACCAAGGAATACATTTCCCAGTCTTAATATATGTTTTTGAGGATATTTGTAGCCAATCTATTTTTCTGAGACTCTTATAATGGTGGGACTATAGCTAATTGTCACAGGTGTGTAGTTTTATTCCAAATGGATAACATGGGACAATGACCGATACAAATATACTTTAATCAACATGGACAATACACAACAAACAAATGCTGAACCTTGAACTGATGGAACTAATACACACATAGACATTAACAAGGAACAGGTGAGAACTATTAGAATCCATAGAAACAAAAGAATGAGAACTCGAGCTAAGATGGTGACAAAAAAAAAATATGATAGAAACTTAACAGAATTACAATTAAACTAAACAAGAGATGAAAATTGAACTAAACATGACATGACCGCGACACTAATTAGAAAATTATAATATTAGAAATTAGTAAAAACACTCCCTGAAAGAATTCACATTATTGACATTAACCAGTTTCCCCCACTCCTGTAGACCTAAAAAACACGAACACTAACTCACACTTATGGATTTGTACATTCAAGGAAAATTCAGATAGATAATTTCATTAACGTTGATTTATGAATGACAGAAATGAGAATGTTTTGAAAAAATATTTACACATCCATCACTATTTATTATGATATATTCGTGTTTAGCACAATCATTATATGAAGAGTTAAGCCTCTAAATGCCATTTGAAATTTTCTTCTTTAATGATGATTTTTATAAAACTTGAATACTTAAGTTCAGTAATTTCACTTAAATAACAATTAATAGGTAATTATCAATTATCATTAAAGAAGAAAATTTCAAATGGCATTTAGAGGCTTTTGCATCTGAACTCTTCATATGCTATCCTCCAACTAAAACATACAGACTCCGATACCGATTTACATACCGATTTAAACATTAAGGTGGGATGTATAAACTGGAATTTTTTCAATAGAATGTTTTTTTTTTTTTCTACTTGGGTAATAGGAGTGTCTTTCTCAGTCAAGAGATCATTCAATTGGACAAAATCAATCATCAGTATCAGTAAATTCATTCATATTTTTGCTTTATTGTTTCAGTGAAAGACTGTGCATTTCAACTCATATCTGCTAAAAGATAAATAAGAGGAAGTTGGGAGAATTTGCATATATACACTATACCTTTAAAAGTTTTGAGTTTTGTTTTACTTACAGTGTCAGTAAAACAGTCCCTTTAGACGAAAAGAGGATAACTTGTTCTCTAGGGGCTCCTTTTATACTTCCTGGTCACACTAGAGCATGGCTGTGACGCCGGCCAATAGAATTGTTGTAATTCTACAGTGTTTCAGTCATCAGTCACGCTGAGGTGTTCCCCATAGCGTTTGATGCAGATCGAGTTCCCTTCGAAAGGGAACGTCTCAGGTTAAGACTGTAACCTTTGTTCCCTGAGAACCAGGAACGAGACACTGAGTCTCGTTGCTATGCCTCTGGTCTGCTTTTACAGTCCCTTCAGACGAAGAAGTGGATGACTTGTTCTCTAGATGCTCCTCTTATACTTCCTGGTCACGCTAGAGCATGACGTCACGGCTGACGCCGGCCAATAGTTTCAGTCATCATTCACGCTGAGGCTTTCCCCATAGCATTTGACGTAGTGCCTCGTTCCCTGTTCTCAGGGAACAAAGGTTACAGTTGTAAACTGATACGTTTTTTTTTATGAAGTTAGTACTTTTATTGTAACAAAAGACAGTAAAGTTTGTTAAAAAATATTTCTATTTCAAATAAACTTTCCTAAAGAATCCTAAAAAATATCTATCACTGTTTCCACAAAAATGTAACGCAGCACAACCGTTTTTAACATTGATAATAATAATAATAAATGTTTCTTGAGCACCAAATCAGCATATTCAAATGATTTGTAAAGGATTATTTGAGATTATGTAAAACTGTACTAATGATACGGAAAATTCAGCTTTGACAACAAGAATAAACCCCAACCTTTTGAATGGTAATGTTGGGTTTCCATGTTTTATGGGGATTTTGGGAATACCTGAAACACACACACAAAGCCTCTTCTCTGTCTGAGTGGACTGTAGCCATGGCAATTAAACCCTATTAAATCTCAACAATCTCTCTCTCTCTCTCTCTCTCTCTCTCTCTCTCTCTCTCAAACTCAAAACTATCTCTCTTTTTCTCTCTCTCAATTTAATCTACTCTGATAAAAGGGAACAAAGAGGGTTGCATGGCCCACCCAAGAGAAGGCAGATCTGACTGCAGCACTAGCCCTTCATTAATTATTAGCCAAGGTCAAATTTAATGCGTGGTTGGCTCATTTTAGCATATATTATTGATAAAGAAGGGTCAGAGATCTGAAGCGGGCTCATGCTGCAGGAGAAACACTGGACGCTGTGCAGACATGCATGGAAACACACATGCACACACACAATATTGATTCATTTCAGTCTCAGTCAAATCCTTTATGAAACCATATTTCCAATTTATTATTCATGATCTGAGGGAATGGAATGAGGAAAAGGATCATACTGAAATAGAGACAGGCACCAAACTGATGGACGGAGAGGAAATATCATGATGGATGGATGAAAGTTGTTAAAAACGTAATATGAGAGGTCTTAAAAGAACAGCATCCTCCTAAATAAAAGTATTTAAATATTGTTTCTGATCAAAATGTGAATAATTAATTCTTACATTTAATCCTGCTCTCCATTGTCCCTTGAAAAAAAATAAATAATTGCATTGAAGATGTAGTAAAATTATTTTTAAATAAAATGTATTGCAGATTAAATCATATTAATGAATAAAATCTATTTAAGTGCACTGTAAAATGAATGTGCTTTGTATAATCAATAAAATTGTGGCAACAGATTACATACAATTAATTAAATTTAACATATTAGAATTGAGTAATAAATCAAATTATTAGTTAAAAGTTAACCATTTAAAATGAGTAAAGTTTACACCAAAAGAATAAACAGATCTGAATAACAGACAGACGTCAAATATTAATTAAGAACTCTTTATTTTAAATTGCCAACATTGAAGACACCTGATGTTAACAAGCAGAATCACTGAAGGAGAAAACCGTCATTTTAAAACAAACCTAAAACAAACATTGATCACCATAATGGTGACTTAAATGTACTTTTTTGGTACGTTTTACTCATTTTAAATGGTTAACTTTTAAGGAATTAATTTGATAAATTATCACTCAATTCTATTGTTAAATTGAATTGATAATATTTCTTGAAATCTTTTGCCACAATTTTTGATTAGATAAAGCATATTCATTTTTCTTAAAGAGGTCCTTAACACACTTAAGTATACCCTTTAAAAGTCCACTTTGTAATATAAAATTAAAGGTTTTACTTTAAAGTATTCTAAATCACGTTTTAATAATTGTTGTCATGCTTTAAGAAGTACATGTGACGTGTTTGAGTTGACTAACACACTTGTAAAGTTCTTGATTATAATTTTAACTGAAGTGTGTAATGAAATAATTATTTAATTGCATACAGTATAAAAATGCATTTGAGTCCTACTTAGTGGGTCAAAAAGCACTCTGAAGTTCAGCTAATTGCAAAAGAAAAAATAACTATTTAAATGCAAATATAAACTGATACGTGTCCTTTTAATTGCAAATGAATAAGCTGTGAAGTATGATTTCTGTAAGAAATACTTTTTTAAGTAAGCGAAATTGCCGTCTACTACTGCGTGTTTTGTTTTGACTTCATTTAACTTAAGAGAAGATGGATATAAACCCCTTAAATCATGTCATTTTTCAAATATCCAGGATCTGTGGTATTTGTGTTTGCTTACCAATCTGTCTGCTTATAAGATAAGTTCTTTTTTTTTTGTCAGACTGAGCAAAGAAACTTGAGCAAACAAGCAGCCACTACAAACACAAAGACAAGCGCTCACATATACAGTCCTGTAATGTTTAACCTCAGTCTTTAGCAGCTGCTGCTTTCTCCAAGCCAAGTCCATCCTGAGGTGTAGTATTTATCCTTCAATCCTCTCTTCCCTGAAGCTGGCTTCCCTGACCTACATTCAAACTAGTGCTTAACCAAACCCTTTTGTGTTACCTATTGTTCATAACTACACACTTCATCAATGTCAGAGAAACTGTTCTATTTTTATTCTATTGTGTTACTATGGCACAACCACATCGTTTCAGAAGTTGCCAAGGAAACATTTCTTATTTTCATTTAAGTTAAAAGCTAACAGTTTAGCAGGTATTTTAACACTTAAGGTAACACCTAAACCTAACCTAACAATCTACTGCAGTCTACTATTACTCCATTGAGTGTTAATTGACATGAAGTTACTTATAGTTAGAAGACTGTCAAAAGTTGACCATCGAAATAAATATAACCTAAATAAGATTTTTATTAATATTATTACACATAACAAAATTATTCAATTAAACTTAATTTTCCTTTACTTATGAAAAGGAAGAAAGAAAATATATGAAGGAAAAGCTGTTCCAATGACATTTCCTTTGTCTGTGTAACAACAGGAGAAATTTAGAAATATGTCAAAGGCACAGTTTTTCACAGAATGAACAGTTTCATTTAAATATCTAAAAAAAAAAATTATCAAGCGAACAAAAAAACTATGGTGCATATATATGCATATGCATGCATATATATATATATATATATATACCAAAGTTTTTAGTTCCATCACATGTAACATCAAGGTATTGACCTGTGACTGCACTTGGTCACTTTATTTGTAGAGGGGCCCCAGGGTCAGTATCACAACATGTGTGTCCCTGACTGGCCCGATGGCATTTGATGAGAGCTCATATGCAATGCAACCTAGGCCTTGTAGGATAAATGAGAGAGGTGAAGGATGGAGCAAACACAGACAGACTGGCTGTTCTCACACACAAGCCCACACACAAACACAAACATACAGCCAGAAAATTGTAACATGCACAGATAATGACAATCTCTCTCACAATTACACATTTATTACACATATGTGACATTACACATTTATTACACATATCAAATTACAAATAAAATTACATACCGATTTAAATAACAAATAAATTACAAATTACAAATAAATGAAAAAGAAATGCAGAGGATGCTCATCGCTTTAGCTGCACACCAGATAGTAATCACCATCTCTACATCCAAATTGCCCATAAAGAGCTTTATACCCACATAGTCAATCGCCTGACTGCTTACTCATTTGAAGAGATTTTTAAGCATGTCACTAGGCCTTTAACAGGTTTTAGTGCCATTAAGCTGAAGTACTTGTAACAGAATTATAGGATTTCTTCTCTTGTCTTGAATAGACAAGAGTTATACCTGAAGCATGGAAACAAGACCCAGTGTCTTGTTCCCCTTCTCAGGGAACCATGGTTACATTCGTAACCCGAGACATTCCTTTTTTAAAATGGAAATTCACACTGTGTCCTAGGATACTTTGAGGAAGGAATACCCACTCCGCCATGCTGAATGAATGAATGCCTTAACAGCTGAAATAAAGTCAATGACAATTTGTACAATTTCCTGTCCTTGATGGTACAGACCTCCGGCTGTTTACCCCGCATGCAGAGCTCAGGGCCTGGTATTCTTCCAAATACCTTCAAGGCAATATGGTCAAGGATAAGGAATATCAGCCAATCACTTCAGGGGACACTATACCTGTAACAAGTGGAGGTCTTAGGAAATCCAATCTTAAAACGAGATTAGACCTAGCATAACTAAATGCTAGGTCATCAATATCATCAAAATATCATTTGGCTTGCAAAGAGCCAAAGACCTGATAGTATCCGATGGGAGCTCTACGAATGGAGGTCTCTGTAAGTAAAATGAGAGGAGGCCTAACTACTTTCTACGTAGTTCACATCATAGTTGGGCAAGATAGACTAGGACAGGATAGACATTATCTTATGCGGAGCTCTGGAGAGCAGAGGTCTCCGCAAGAAGACTCTCTAAATTGAAAGGAAACCTAACAACACTTCCCTAAGGGTGGTTCCGCCAAGGAGGCTCACAGAGAGCCATATGACCCCGCGTAGCCACCCCAACTGAGCTCTAAGAACAGAGGCCTCGGCAACACGACTCTCGAAAGTTAGAGTAGGCCTAACTACATTTTACGCTAAGGACTGCTTAAAAAAGGCTGCCCTCAAAGAGCCTGTCAACTTGACATTGTCATCCCGGTGAAGCTTTAGGAGCAGAGGCCTCAGCAGGACGACTCTCTAGAGCAGGAGGAAGCCTAGCAATGCCCACCTTGAAGACAGTTAACCGGGGAGGCTCAAAATAAGAGCTTTCAACCCAGTCCACTGCCTCGCTAGTATAATAATGTCTTACGGCGGAGTCTCTATCGTCATCACCAGGGGCCATCTTAATTGTCACAGGCAAGCTTTCTGGCGAGCTCTGTGGTACCCTGATGTAAGATTAGTGATCAGAACACAAATACTCTTATCTTGTTGAAATCGTTTGGTTTCTTACAAACGTTACTAACGTGGCTATAATTCTGGATGATTTCTTATTTATACACTTATTATTCATAAGAATGCAGTGTCACAACTACATCTCTGACGTTTATAACAAACCAAACCGTTTGAAAATCGGTTATTTAAAAAGTGCATGCACCATTAAAACACAACGTTAGAGTGAGCGAGCTGCCTGTGACAAGATGGCCGCCAGGTGCGGACGTGGACCTCCATTGACCAGCAGCGCGGACGAGAAATCTAGCCTTTATTATGGATATCTATGGGTGTTATATTCTCATCCCTCGAGAGATAATAAACAACCAAGGAGCTTATCACAGCAACCACATTAAAATGAGTGATTTCAACTTCCTCAAGAGCTCAAACCCCATACTTTATTACTAATCAAGGATCACGCATTTAACAATTACAAACACATCACTGTGAGAGCCTTTGACTCCCTCGAGAGCCGAACGCACTCGTGCAAACACCAACATCCACACACAACTATTTGGCTTCAGAATATTGTCTACAAGTTGTTGTTTTTTCTTTTCTTTTTTTAGCTTGACAGCACATGTAATGTATTCTTCCATTCCAGTTCTTCTTAATTATTCAAAATATTTCCCTTTTTTTTTCATGGAAGAAAAGTCATACAGGTTTTAATAACCAACCCGGTCTCATCCCAAGACGTCATATAACTGACGTTTTGGGATGTCTTTTGACCATACGTCAATATTCGCCTTTTTAGGGCCCTTAAACGTCGGTAGATGAGGTTATGGGATCCTAACTCTACCCCAGACCTAAACCTAACCCTAAACCTAACCCGTCACCTAACTGACGTTAAAGGTAAAGCGTCAGTTGTATGACGGCCCGGGATCGCCATCTACCGACGTTTAAGGGGGCCCTAAAAAGGCAGATATTGACGTATGGTCAAAATACGTCCCAAAACGTCCCAAAACGACAGATTTTTTATTTTTTCGTGGTAAACTATGTCTTTATAGACTGTGCTTACAGTTTAAGTACATGCAAGAAGCAAGACAACAGTGTTTTCCCTGCTGAGTCTGGATGAAGATCTGAAACAAGCTGAGCAGAGTGGAACTGGTGCGATTAGAGTCGAGAGGATGTGTTAACAGCCTGCTCTGCCTCCAGTGCTCTGTGCTCTCACTGTGTTGTGAAATCCACTTTGGCGGCCCTGAAATCGGTTCTGTGAGAACGACAGCAGCTGCATTGATGTGCAGGCCACCCCAAATGCCTTGCATCCAGCATACACAATCTCACCTTTCTAACAGAAGAGAAAAGGGGAGGAGAGAGGGGCCCTCAAGTTCCCCAGGGTGAAACAACTTCAACATGCAAATATACTGTATATATCAAATCTGTCATATTAAAGACCTAAGCGTAGTGTGCGCTTATTGTGGTGCTAGACTAAATGTGAGCATGCTTTTAATCATCGTAGACAAAAACAGATTCAGTATTCAGTATTAGTACTTTATGTATTTAATCTCACTTTGTTAACTTCTTTGCTGCTTACCTTCAGTGATCCAATTCAGCCACACCAATAAGTAAAAATGACTAAACATCACATTTGATCATTTTGATTTTAGTGCTTTCTTCGACTGTCTCCTACTACAGTATGCATCCCAAAAAGGAAACTAAGTAACACAATTAGTTATTTTTTAGGGAGTAATGAAAAACTGTAATGAATTCCATTTAAAAGCTCAAAACGCCAACGTAGTTTCCAAGTATATCATTTTCATTTCATTATTTCATCATTTTATTTTCAACTTTGTTTCGGATGTTTCTCCTCAAATTCCTTTCATACTCAGAATTTGTCCTCTGAATTTATCCCATCCAAATTAGTAGTGCACAGACATTAGGAGTAGTGTACACACACACACACACACACACACTCGCAGCAGTGGGCAGTTATACTGTAGGTGCCTTGCTCAAGGGCATCTCAGTTATTTTTCTGTCTGTCTTAATAATCGTACCCCCAATCGAACTGCGGTGTGTTTCCCGAAAGCATCGTAAGCCAACTATGTTCGCAATTTCCGTCATTACCAATAGAGTTCAATGGAAATTGCCACCAACTTGCGACCATATTGGCTAACGATGCTTTCAGGAAACGCACCCCTGATAATTTCGGGTTACCGGTCTGACTATCTAACCATTAGACCATTAGATCCCACATTAGATCCCTCTCTATATTTCGTTATTTATTTATAATTAAAAAAATAACTGCAGTGATGGTATTGTTCGGTAATTCTGAGAAAAAATAAATATGAACAATTTTACAAATTCTTCAATTTTTAAGTAGTTTGAACTACTAAAATATATTTTATATTTTTTATACTTATAAAAATACGTACTATAACTTATATTTCATTTCTTATTATCTAACAGACACTTCAGTGATATTTAAACACTGTATGTGTGAAACCCTGTAAATTACAGTATCATTACTACATGATATCATGAGTCTAATTCAGATAAAAGTAATACGTTTGAAACTGACCACACCTTCTACAGCCGGACTGTGTGAAGAAGACTGTATTGCTGAAAGTATTTACGTGCAATATTTTGTATCATTCAGTAACAATGTTTTATATATAGTTTATCTCTCCCTGGCTGTCTGTCCTTTTTTTCTGTCTTGTCCTCTTCCTCTTCTTTTTTTATTTAGCTTGAGCATATTTAGAGGCTGTATACTAGCATAAATCACTTAGGCTTTGTCCTGTGACTGTTTAAAACCAGACTCATTATCTAAATGAAAGCAAAACAAAGAGAAACATTGATACACTTAAACTTGACCTTAGTGGACACTTGCCAATCAGTGTTCACTGCTGTTATTCTGAGCACCTTATGTGGTAACAGGTGCGCTTCCGTGACTTCAGAGTAGATAGACATGTAGACGTAAGAGGATTATTGGGATCCTGATGTCATTGTGTCTGGCGGAAAAAAAAATTCACCTGGCTTTGACCTGTCTCTTCCTCTGCTTTTAATCATCTTGGTTCACAATGTCAATGTCAACATCAAATTCAAGCAGATTTTTTTTTTTTTTTTTTTTTTTTTTACAAATCTCATGGATCAGCTTGAAAAATTTGCACGTTTAATGACTAATCAAAAGTTAAGTCCTTTTTTTACTTTTCTATGAAAACGTCCATTTTCCTAAATCTCCATGCAAGACACGGAGTGCCATATGGGCTCAAAGCCACACGTGAAGCGCATGATGCCATTTGTTGAGGAAGGGTGAATGGCAGATGGCTCAGCTCTTGCCAGACTGCAAAGACCGGGCATCCTGAATGGCATTCACACTCTCTGTGAGGGCAATTGTCACAATCAGATGTTTGCTGAAGCAATGCATCTCCAAAGTACCAACGCATAATGATTAAACAGAGACATTAACTTAACCGATCCAAAAAAAAACAAAAAAAAAAAAAAACAGAAATTTTGCCTACAACACTTAAAGGGGTCATGAAGTGGATTTTTATAATGTTTCCTGTGGCACACTTATAATGTTTATATGATTTTACAACAAATTGCCAGTTACAATTGTCACAATTTAGAAATAAATGGCTATTTTCTATTCTGATTTTAGCCCTCTGATTTAAGCGTTCTGTTTGAAGAGGCGTGTCTGCTGTGGAGTGGAACCCTCTCGAATACTTTTACTATGTTTTTAATATTACAGCTGTCAAGATTAACGAATCATGAAAAGTGTTGATAACAGAATAATATTTAGATCTATTCCCATTGCATGAAAGGTTGCAGGGATGACCATTGAGCAGACAGACAATCTCTTAATCGCGTGAATGCAGTGATCTCATTATTGCAATGCAATTTCTGCACTCTCACAAATGCTTTCACCATGTAACAGTGCAAACACAACGTAAATACAGTTGGTACGTTCACACCGAATGCGAATAGCGCGTCAGGCGTGAATGATTTCAATGTTAAGTCAATGCAAAGATGCGTTACGCACGCAAAAAATTACTGCGGCGCGAAGGAGGCGTGCGGTGCGGAAGACGCGAATATGCCTCATTCGCGCGTCAAGTTTGCGCGAATGCCGCGAATTGAGCGTCTGGCGCGTTAAGCGCGAATGATACCATTTGTGTATTCACGCGTTTGACGCGAATTCGCAGTCAAACTGCGAATTGAAAACTTCGTTTTCAAAAATAACATCGTGCGCACCTTTAAATTTTCTGAAAAGTATTCGTTTACAAGAACCCGTGTATATATGCCATCAACAGCATGACAAACCTGTAGGTAGTAGTGTAACAAGATGCTCAAGCCCACATTAGCCAATCGAATGAATCGATTCACAAGGTCACACTTTTGACGCAGGTGCAAGGTCTGTCGCATAGTTTTAGGCATGACGTTGGATGTCTAAAACTCACTTTTCTCAGTTTACAATCAAAAATGCGCTCAAAGTTTTCCCAAATCTCCTCTCTGGCCGGAGTTTTTAGAAAGAATCGTTTTCAGAGGCGAATTCTCTGTTTGTGTGTAAACAAGGGGCACAAAGGAAAGGAAATGTCTCCAGTCAGCGGGATTAGTGATTAGTGTCTAGTCCCTTGTGTTCTTTAAAACAAAACAAAAATAACGATAAAAAGTAAAAATCAAGGTTACAATGTGGTGCTTACTATGGAAATGAACAGGACCAATTTTTGAAAGACCTAAAAAACAGAAATGAGAAGCTTTTGTTAAATAAAAATTGTCAGTCAACATATGAAATACATTCTGTTGATTGAGCTCAACTTATTGCTCTGCAACCCTGGGTGCTCTGCAATTCTTTAGTTTTAAACAATAAAACATGCATTGCATCCATTACACAGCACTTCTGCACACTGTCTAATTCACACTCATACTTGTTAGCATAATAAATTACTTAATTTTCTGTATGTGTTCAGCTTTGGCTAACTATCAGAGACTTAATCTGAAGCGCACACCTCAGCTGCCGCTCCATTAGACTATAACCTCTGGCTAAATGTTCTTAGGGATTATACACAGAGGCTTTACAAAGGATCATATAGCCTTTGTATACACTGGGCTATCAATTCTGGGGCCTTCCTTAACCACCTAATATACTAGAGGCAACTCAGATTGCTTTGGGAATTTAAAAACAAAACGAAACTAAACAAAAAAAAAACAAAAAAAAAACAAAAACAGAATCTCCATAGTCGGGACTCTGGGCAAATTGGCTCTGTCTCAATTCCATTGCACTGAATCTTTTGTTGGCTTTTGTCGTGAGTGTGTTCCTATACGTCTCTGCATCTGTTATTTTATACCTTGCCACTGGGGCTTTTCGCTCACAGATGGTAGACATACAGTACATTGTGAATAAATAAGCATATTGCGCATTGTTTGGAAGATTTCACACTTAATGCTTGCTAGTGCCAGTGCCAAGTTCAATGAAGTAATTTTCCTGTTCACTTCCTTTGACGAAGGAGAGTTATGGGTCAGAGCTGTTCCATCTGTTTGGAAAATGTACTTCACACTTATTATCGGAACCTTTGAAATAAACTCTCTTGAGAGTTTTGTTTTTCAAATCCAGTAAGTCAATCTCATCAATATCACTGAGATTTTGAATTGATCACATGATCAATTTTGACATCAATTCAATTCAGTTTAATTCTCACTGTCCACTGTGGGTCACTGCAACACTGAATACATATAAACAACATCGACATCAAAAGAAAGCAGCACAAACAGAGTAGAGCAGAGGTCAAGGAGGTTCTCGTCACACACACACACACATATCGATTCTCAATTTACCTCATGTCTGCGTCATCTTTAGAATATTGTCTTTGAACTTCCGGTTTTGCAGTCGCTCTGTATATTTCAATGGCATCGCTGTCGAGGAGTAATTAGCTGGTGAAGTGGATTTACTTATTGTAGAGTTAACAAAAGTTATCCTGAGCATTGTAATGTTTATCATAAGCATTGTAAAGCAGATGTCTTAACAAATGTCGACCGGAAAATTTTTTTATTCGAGCAGTTCATTCATACCTATGCAAGATCGCTGTCAAAATACAGACCGGAAGTCAAAAGACAACGAGCGCAACACTGAAAAGGGGCGGGGCTACATAAGGTCTATCCACAAGTTTCCTACGCCCCATGAGGCCTTGCGTCAAAAGTGGGCGCGACTTCTGGTTTGAAGTAAACAAAGCGCTACTTGACATGCTTGACACTCGTTCATTCAACAGTTGACAGTCATTCAAGTTATAGCGATCCAAACTAGCTAACGATGTGGGAACACAACCTCAACGAAATTAAAAAGGGTGAAATAACAGTACCTTTATCCTCCGCAGTAGTTGATTGGGAGTATTATAATAACATTATTAATAATCAATACTCATCAAGGCATGGTGACAGACAGTTGTGTGAGCTGACAAACAATTAAAATAAAAAAAATACACACTTAGTCATTGTTTGGAGTTTATTCAAAATTATAAATGAATGTGCTACTTGAATACATTAACTGGCACATTTGGTATTCTGTCAACTCAGGCTTTGATCCTGAGTTTAGGTGTAACATCAGTAGCGAACAGCCAAACACATGCTGATAGAGTTTATAGAATATTAAGAATTTAAACAAATGTACACAGGAAGATTCGCCGTCTTTTGGGAAGTGATGGAAACTACAGTCGATGGCAGGATCAGAGACCGGCTCTGGCAGGATCACTCTGATTTCGTTTTCAGCTTATGTTCAAAACAATCACGTTTAAGCCACTGAATTAGTTTAGTCCGGTTATACATACAACCGCGAACAGCACATGTTGTCCCTGAGCTTCGTAACGACATCTCTCATAAAGATTTGCGTCTTTAAATAGTAAAATAAATCTCCGAAAAACAGCTAGCCTCTTCGCTAACTAACACACAAAATACCATTGGAATGCTACTTCCGCCGCCTCACCGGAAGTTTCACCCACTTTATTTTTTTACATGAGCCCCCCTCGGAAACTTGTGGATACAACCAATCTGGTGCAGCTTGCATGGCAGTCAAAATGAGCAACCTTTTTTATTTAAATGAAATGTATGTACTAGATTATAGTTCGATTATGTTTTTTTATTTAATATTTTGTGCTGTTAGGGGATATTAAAGCACTAAATTGTATTTAAAAAATAGTTATTATCCGTTTACTACCAGTTAATCGCTTTTTGAGCACAAACCTGAAAATTACATTTCCAACTTAAAAATCTTCAATGCTTTGGAGTAAAGACTTAACTTTGGTCTCTTTAAAAAAAAAAAAAAAGACTTGGTTGATTATTGCTGAAATGCAAAAGTTAAAGGGGTCATGAACTGTTTTTTTTCATTTTATTATATTGTTGTCTGAGGTCAACGTATGACGTTTGCTTGGTTTTTGCATTCAAAAACATCAAAATGAATAAGTAATAGGCTATTTTGTACCCTAGTTTTGAGCCTAGCTGAAAAACGCTAGGTTTTTATGGGCGTCACACATTGAAGACTTGGAAGTAAACGCCCACTGATTATAATGAGTTTCAACTCACCCATCGATGCACTTGGGGGACATTGTTTTGAAAACGTCCAATGTTGTAAAATGGCAACCGGAATGATTCGCCATACATGTTCGACCCAGAGTCAGTGTGTTGCACCATTCCTGTTAGATCCAATATAGACGGCACAGCACCGTTCTTTACTTTTAATCGGTCTGCAAATCCAGTCTTGTTTACAAAACAATCCTCAGTGAAATGAAGCTAACAGATGGACAATGGTTTTACCTCATCAGCAGGAACGTCATTAAAAATAATGTTTATCCATGTAGTCCTATTGGAATCCAGAGGAAGCTCATGCAGCGACTGTCACAAGGCACTGCACAATATTTTGAAATGGTCGATAGCTCAATCCGGTTTGTCATCACGAGGTAGGCATCTATGTTATTTAGTTATGCGTGAAATGCGCGAATCGGTGGGCGGGGCTAAACCGGCCATGTTGAAGTAGGAATTGATCTTTGTCTGCCGGGGTGGTGTTTTATCCTGACATAGTTCGTCATAGTGACGTCATAGTTTGACGTCATAGTTCCCCACTTTGAAAAACGAGCCGTTTGTTGAGGCTGGTATCAATAAAAGCTTTTATTGGACTAACAAGGACGTTTTCAGTTCTGAAACTTACTGGATATTCTTATAATATGATGACCTCTTAGATGTCAAAAGCTCAAGGGAATTTGATTTCTCAGTTCATCACCGCTTTAAAAAGTTTATTTTTGTTTAAAATGCATAAAAAATAAATAAAAAAAAACTACATTTACATTTATTAATTTAGCAAATGCTTTTATCCAATGAGGAGAGCAATAGAAGCTATTAAGATAACAATATGACAACAATATACAAGTGCTGTGTCCCTTCCAAGTTTAGTCTAATGCATTATACATATTAAAAAAAAAAAAAAAAAAAAAATATATATATATATATATATATATATACAGTATATAGCGTTAGCATTAATGTTGCAGAAAAAGATGCGTCTTCAGCTGTTTCTTGAAAATGGCTATGGACTCAGCAGGTCGGGTTGAGTTAGGCAGGTCATTCTACCAGCAGGGAACAGTCCAGGTGAAGGTTCATGGAAATGATTTGGTGCCTCTTTGAGATGGCACTTTGAGGCATCTTGCAGAACACAAGCTTCTGGATGGCACTGGATGGCATTACAATAGTCCCTTCTGGTTAGAACAAGTGCTTGTACAAGGAGTTATGTAGCATGCTCTGATAGGAAGTGTCTGATGCTCCTAATGTTGTGTAAGGCAAATATGCAGGACTGGGCAGTTCTAGCAATGTGAAGTTAAATTGATCATCAATCACAACTCCAAGGTTCCTGGCTGACCTTGATGTAGTTTTGGATTGGTCTGGACTACAAGCAGATTTTGTTGAAGGTGGTGGTACTTCATCCAGCCAGAAATGTCTGTCAGGCCGGTCGAGATGCGAGCAGCTACCGTCGGATCCTCTGGTTGGAATGAGAGGTAGAGTTGTGTGTCGTCAGCATATCCTGGTGATGTCATGTATGGAAAAGAAAAGTGGTCAAAGCATTGAGCCCTGAGGCACCCCAGTCGCTAGATGTTGCGACTTAGACACCTCACCCCTCCGTGACACACTTAATGACCTACCTGAGAGGTGTGAATGTATGAAAGGTATGAAATATATGTTTTCCAAAACATGTTTTACTGTAAATATGAGAAAATCAAAGCAAGTTTTACAGTAAATAAATCTAAACAAGTCTTGTTCCAAATTTGAGGATGATCTCTAAAAAAAGGAGCTTTCAGTTAGATTTTGTGTGTATGCTGTATGAAACGTTTCCATTAGATGAAATCTGCTTCCCATACATTTCCAAGGTGGTAATTTTTGTTTACTGTGAACAGTTCTAGGTGTAAGTATTTTTTCAGGGTCATTTAACCTTTTTCGAATCATGTCCATGAATCATCTCCAATCCAAAACCTTTACCATCATACCATTTAATGCAGTAAAAATGCAGTTTCTCTCAAAGAATTAAGTTTCATGGAATCTATGGGAATATGGCCTTCAGAAATGTTTTTGTGAAACATTTCAACAATATGAAGAGTAGATTTTTATATTTTTTGAAGAAAACTGAAGTGGTCTTTCTGTGCAATTGCTTGAGGTGTTCTAGGTGGTTTTTAACATGTTACTATATAGGTGGTAGTTTTTTGTGAGCAATTAGCTTGTTGCTTTATTGTTTCTAGGATTTTGAGTGGGTTTTAAAATGTTACTATGCGGCTGCTAAGGTGGTCTAAATGCCCGTCCCCCGCCCCTCTTTTTCAATTAACCTGTTGCTGTTCTAAAGTGTTTTGAGTGTATTTTAGCATGTAGCTGTGAAGATGTTAATGTGTTTGGAGCTTGTTAAATCAGTTGTTGATTTCTGGTTGCTAAGTTGTTCTAGGTGTTCTTTACATGTTGATATGCAGCTGATACTGTTGGAGTGTTTTTTTTTTTTCAATTATTATTTAGTATGATGTTATGTGTTTTCTAAAATATTTTTTTTATATATTTTTTTTAAATATTTTTTTTCTATAATATAGTTTTAGCATGTTGCTAATACGTTGGTTAAGCCATGCTACTGTATTCTAAGAGGTTGCTCTTCTCTGATAAATTCTATATGAAAATCTTATCAAACAACACTAATAATATTTATTAGGGCTGTGAAACGATTAATCACGATTAATCGCATCCAAAATAAAAGTTTGTGTTTACATAATATATGTGGGTGCACTGTCTATAATTATTTTGTATATCTATATATATAAATACAATCACATGCATGTATATTTCAGAAAAAAATATGATTTATATATAAAATACTTATATTTATATATAATATACAGTGTATATCTATGTACAGTATATACATGAAAATATTTTTTAAATATATACAAGCATGTGTGTGTATTTATGTATATAAAATAATTATACACAGTCCACTCATATATATTTTGTAAACACAAACTTTTATTTTGGATGCGATTAATCGCAATTAATCATGTGACAGCCCTAATATTTAAAAATGAAGTTTTAATTTAACTTCATAAGGAAAAATAAGCTTATGGGTGGCTTACAATGAACAAAAACACATTATTTGATTGCAAGCAAGTAATCTAATAGCAAGGAAATATATATTTATATATTTTTTTAAAGTTATCAAATGAAACATTGAGGCATTGTGTTGTTTGGTTGTAAGTTGGTATTTGCTGATGGAAATTCATCATTGAAATAAATCAGAAGGAAACTCGCAAGTTTGCATATGCAAATGTGAATCTGGATAAATCCGGTTTATCCATTTTATTTCCATAAACTTCTTTATATGTGCATGTCATGTATGGCAATATGTGCTTGTGTGTGATGAGTCATCTGCCATTTCTGACCTCCCAAAGCCAGATTCTGCGGTTTACCTCCGTGTGATATGATATATGTGTGAAAGTATGTATGCATCTGCATCCATTAGCTGACTATCCTCACTAGATCCATTCATAGTTCTGGACTCTGGAAACGCTTGTGTGGAATCTACGGAATGTGCCACATCTCTCGCTCGCCTCTCCCGCCCCTTTCTCTCCCGCTTATGTGTGGAGCTTGTTGAATATTAACCTTGTGGAGCCAAGGACCAGACTCCTAAGGGCTCGTTCACCAAGTTCAAGGGTTTCCAGGAACACAGCTGAGGTCACACTGAGTTGCAATTACACGTGAGCGTCTCAAACATTAGAGCGCTGAACTTTCTTTAAAAAAAACGATAATAATTGATATTTTCCATCAAGCATATACATGCATTAGCACAATCTCTCATTCACACAGCAATTTGCTTTCACTTAATAATGACAATAAGCTAAAATAGGCCAGAATTACAGTACTTCTTCCACAAAGTGGAGAATATAGAATCCTGTTTTTGCCTCCTATTTCATAACCGCAGCTCTATTTTTCAAAGGTGCGACTTTATATTTCAGAATTGCAATTTTATTTCTTGTTACATACAGCTCATTGTTCTCTCTGAATGAGTCTCAAAGTCCAATTTTTGGTAAAGTTTCAGTCACAGTATCTCTCAAGAGAACAATGGACAAGTGTCTGTACTAAGAGATAATCAGAGATACAGTAATTAGAATTGCATGTCCTTATCATGTTAACTGTGTTCTAAACATTGGAACTTTGTATTATCAGCTTTCTCTAACATGCATCAGGATAACTCAGGTGATACAGTCAGGGCCAACCTCTTCACGTGTTAGTTTTATCAAAACTCCAGTTCTGCTTACCATGCTGGAAGCTTTCTGAGGAAATTAATGACTGATTGAATAGCGGTTATGAGTTTGTGTGTGTCTGAAAGAATTATCCTGCAGCTGTGTGTGTCTGTCAGCGAACAGAGACAGCTTCCTGGTAAGACACACAGTAGATTTACAGCAAAATCAGGGTAGGATGCCCTACAAGGACTGCCGGAAGCGTTAGTGTGTGAGAGTGTCTGTTTGAGTGTGTGCTCTCATCCCAGGAGCATCTACAATGATGTCATTGTTAGATTTGCTACTGTTTCTTTAATGAAACGAGCTGTGTGTGTGCAGTCCTGAACTATAAGAGAGATGACATCATCCCACAGTACTAAGTGTCCATCAGCTGTTTGATTTCCTGTTTAATACAATGAACAATGAGAAGTGGTGCAGTGAGTCCTCTTCTCCTACTTATATACATGTCAGCTATAACTGTCACTGAACGTATATAAACTGGGGCCATCCACTTATGATTCTGGTTCTTTTAACAGTTCAATTCAGGAATCCTTAAGTACTTTTAAAGAGGTCTTTGATTTCACTTTTTTAACTTTAGTTAGTGTGTAATGTTGCTGTTTGAGCATAAACAACATCTGCAAAGTTACAACGCTCAAAGTTCAATGCAAAGGGAGATATTTTCTTTTAGAGAAATCGCTTTTTAAAGGGATAGTTCACTTTGAAATTATTTTATGGATATGTTTTAGCTTACCTCAAGGGCATCCAAGATGTAGGTGTCTTCGTTTCCCTTGACCCTTGACTTTTTTTGTATTTTCTCTTCGTTTTTTTTTTTCACTCGAAATGATATGTTGAATGCTTATGAGTTATCCTCAGACATGCTCTAAAACTCTTTAGATATGGATTTTACAAAACGTCAATGGGAGAAATTAATGGGAAATTTACTTCCGGCACCAAAGCTCTCTCGGACTGTGGGCGGGACTATGATGCTCTTTTCACTCCCCTGTGAATTCCTTTGTTATATATACTGAATAGACTATATAGACAATATATAATACATTTCCTTGAAGTAATAAATATATTTTAAATATACTGAAATAAAATCTTAAAACCCATAAACAAAAGTTTAAGGTCCTTGCACACTGAGTACGAAATAATTGAATACGTTTTTTCGTTTTCATCATTTGGTGGCTCTAAATTGTCAAAACACCTCTCAAAATGCTTGCTACGGATTCGAAAAACGCGAAAATATAACCTGATATATACGAATTGTTTTTATGGCGGACGAAAGTTTCAGAGGCAGTGTGTAAACATGATTTGAATTTATTTTTTAAATGTGAAAATTTCAGACACAGTGTGCAAGGAACTTTAAGCTACTGTGAGGAAAAAAAATCAAGTTGAAATTCTGAAGACTCTTAAATGTTTTCCAGTCAGTGGGTTGTATTTTAATGCTTATAAAGAGGACCTTTCCCGTAATTAAAAATTGTAGTTGGCTATATGTGAAGTTGGATGTTTCAGCTTCTACGAAGCTGACAGACTTCTCTTGTTCACTGTAATAGTGGAAGACCCCTAGTCTACTAATCTTCCTCCTCCTTCCATTCCTCCTTCCTTTCCTTACAGAGCTGCTCTTTCACGGTAAAGAGAGTCAGTCATTCAGTGGCCATCGTGGCGCGTGATTATGACCCACAACCTCAATAATCGCTAACTCATGGAAACAAACAAACAAAGAATTACAACCGCACTGCAGGAGACAAAGACACAAGCCCTCAATCTGCTCATAGTTGCACTCTGAATGAGGTTTTCTTTTCTTTTTCTTTTTTTTTCAGAGAAGAAGAAACACATAAGCATTGATTCCAAAGAGCCTGAGACAGGTTTTAAAAAGTATCTATTTTTATTCGTTTTACAGTTATGCACAGTCTATGGTGCAAGGCAATTCATCAGGTTAAACATTAAAATGCTGGGTTGTTTTAACCCAACTTTGAGTCAAATATGTGTAATTAAAAAAATTATCCCAAATGAATGGGTTTGTCCATATTTGACCCAAAGTTGGGTTAAAACAACCCAGCAATTTTTAGAGTGTACATTTTAGGTCTTTTTAACATAATCTTTTTCTTACAAACAAGACTAGTTGGATAAAATCACTTATGTCTGTTCAAAGTTAGAGGTAACAGTTTACATTAATACGGTTTCAGTTGTTAACATAGGTTAACTACACTATAGTCAACATGAACTAACAATAAACAATATTTCTATAGCATTTATTTATTTTTGTTAATGTAAATGTCTTTATATTTTTTTTTAAATCCAAAAGTTTTATTAACATAGTAAATCCACTGTGAATTAACATTAACAAATGATAAAGTGATTGTGTATCGAACATTATTTCACTTTACAATATGGGTGCACTAATATGCATGAATTCATGCTTAATTAATGCACAGATAATCATGAGTTAATGTATAACTAATGAAGAACCAAACCATTAATTAATGATTACTGCATCAGCAACTAATAAAGAGTCTATATAATTAATAGATTAAGTGATACAAGAATTGCTATTAATTCAATGTGTCATTGTGTATTAATTCCTTAATAACATATTTTATTAACTAATAGCATAAATGAACGTGTTAATTACATCAATCAGTCAAAGCTATGCACTTCAACTTTCAGTTGTCTGCTTTAATCATTAGCTAATGATTTGTAAAGGTCTCATTATGTTATGACTTTACTTGTTGGGGCACATCATTATTAACTAGTCATTTAGTAATTGTAGTAATTTGCACATGAATTTGCACTAACAATGAAGTAATTAATCATGTACTAATGCATATTAGTGTACCTGTTATATTATCTGGAAGTTGAAATACAAGGCTTTGGCTCATTCCGGCAATTAACATATTAATTAACACTATTAGTTAAAAAATGAGTTATTATGGACTTAATCCACAATTACATATTTAATTAAAAACAATTCATGTATGAACTAATACATTAACCTTACAGACTCTTAATTAGTTCCTAATGAATAGCTTAAATAAGCATTAGTTACACATTAATTCAGTATTATCTGTGCATTAGTCAAGCATGAATTAATGCTTATTAGTGCACCCGTATTGTAAAGTGTTACCAAATAGGTTAATAAAATATAGTAACCCATGCATTAACTAAAGTGAACAAATAAGATCTTGTTACAAATTTAGCTTCTGTCATAACCAAGTAAATACAGCTATGCCCAATCATTTTAAAATGATATGTTCAAACAAACCAGAAAGGGACTGTTTACATGAATTTATAGAACCGCAAATTATAACCAGAAGTAACCGGACACAAAACCAGAAGTTAATCCATCTTAAACAGTAGTTACCCTGATAAAAGGGTGATTTAAACACCTTTACAGATTAAATAACACATTTTCGTGCTCACACTCCAACATACTCTCTATATATATTTCGTCCAGGAATGTCTCATATGTAGTATTTAAGTACAATGAGATTTTCACTCTATTCTGTTTGTGAAGTTAACATGAAGCAAATGAACTCATTGACCTCTACCAAGAATTCATTTTCAGAATTCAAACCGCTAATAACTGAATTCAAGAATTCATTCAGTTATACTAGCGGTTTTTAAATGGTCTGGGTTTTTCAGTCTTCTTTGAGGAAAGAATAGGAGGCAGAAGTACGAACGTCACAGAGCCTCAGATCTACGTGACTGAACCCACAGGTATTCCACAGCACCATAGAGCCGCTCGTGGGCAGCCAGCCCAACACACACAAGCACATACTTCTGGCTTTCCAGACCTCTGTGTTTGTGTGCTCTTTTACCAGTTTGGAAGTGTATATAGTGATGAATATTAAAAAAAAAAGAGTTGCATTAGAAGGACTCCGTCATGCTGCTTTTAAGAAGCATAAAGCATTTAAAAAAAGTTATTTATTGAAACACTTAAATCACTCTTAAAGGGATAGTACACCTGAGAAAGAAAAAAATCCTTAAAGGGATAGTTCACCAAAAAATGATTAGCCAACGTCAAACTTTTCTTAAAGCTTATTGTTGAATTTCACTGTATCTTGCACCCTTCATACTGTAATAGACATTGAGCTGTAAAGTGATTCCAGTATTTTGAGTTGATTTTACTGGTGTTCTCTATGGAGTAGTCTGTGTGTTGGATGTTGTGCGTCATATGAGGCCAAAGTTTGATTTTGACAAAAGAGAATTTTTTTGAATAAAAAATGTAAATGTTACATGGAAATTTTAAACGGTTTATACAAGCTGGTGTGTAGTTTTTATTGTGATAAACAGAGAGACTAATATCGAATAAACCACCCCTTTCAATCTGACTGAAACTTAATTCGCAGCGAGCTCAATTGGATCGATTAACGTGTTTACATGAAGGCGTTTCAGTCCGATTGAGCCTAATGGATTTTTCTAATTGAAAAATCGATTGATCTAATTGAATTACTAATGGATTATTTGGTTGCATGTAAACGTACTGTCTAGAGCGAATGCGAGCATCTCTAATTATAAACTCATCCAACATAACTGCACCGGGAAAATTTGACACTTCAAATGAAACTGTTAAAGTTAATTGACAACGGTTAAAGTTAAAGTTAATTGACAACTGAACATGCTTTTCTTTACGAATGCATGATGATGTTGTTTTGAAGCATTCATTGTAGCGCATACAATGCAATGATCTCACACCTGTAAGTAAATGTGGTTGTCAATCCCAAAAACTGACAATATGAACGTATCCTTACAGGTGTGACTCTCGAAATGTCCCGTTCACACAGCAACTTACAGTAGCCTCTCGAGTACTGTCTCTGTGTGAACGTGCAACGGGAGTCAAGCCCGTATTCTCTTACCAGTAAGCATTGTAATGACCAAAGTAATATCAAAGGTGGTGACTGGATCTAAAACCTCCAAATGACACACAACTCATATTTCCATTACCGTAAGTTACCGAAACCACATTAAAACCGCAACACACTGTAGACACGTGTTTGTGCATTGCAGAACGGCTTTCTCGCACTGTATGAGGTGACAGACAACTAGTTGTCCATTCCTGTTCTGTTCAAATAGTGCAGGCTTTTCCGTGAATGCAGTTGTGAGTCTTGAAAATATAGTTTGGTTAATGCGGTTGTCACCTTCGTAAATAATGGAACTGTGTGTGAACACTGAACATAACTGTATTAAGGACTCAAATACAGAACTGACAACCGAATTGTGTTTCTGTGTAAAAGTGGCCTTAATCATCCTTATTCCAAACCTAGCCATTAACTTTATTTTTTTTTTTCAACACAAAAAAACACAAGAGAAGTATTTAGAAAAATGTTTGTTTGTTTTGTTTGTGCAGTTAAAGTTAATTGGACTTGTTATTTTAGACCCCACTGACTTTTAACATATATGGACAAAAGCATCTATTTATTTTTGTTCCATAGTACAAAGAAAGTCATACATGTTTAAGGTAACACGATGACAGATTTTTATAATTTTTATTGTTTTGTTTAGATGAACTATACACTCTTTTTGGTAAGAAATTATACCAATTTTCTCAGGACCAACTTTTTTTTTTTCAGTGACTTAACCAGCTGGTCTGAAGGTAATTTGCAGAGATTGTTCACTAAAGTTTGACCCCATGTGTCCTTATTTTAAACAGTTTTATCATTTCAAGTTTAACAAACTTCCTTTTGTATGCTCAAAGTGTGCTTGTGATTTCTGTCTTAAAAATAATATATATATATTACTTGTTTTATATTGTATTGTGCAGAGTGCAGTGACCTTCATACATTTTAAGTGTGCATGGCTTAATGTTGTAAAGCAGATCCATGGTCATTGTAATATACATAATGCACCTGCTAAATTGCCTTATCTACCTGATTTTTAAAATCGGTATAACCTGGCTTCTCTTGACTCCCTTGCTTCACGGCATATCAATGATATGCTAAAGCTGATTGGTTACAAGGTAGTTTGTGACGTCATAAACACCAGCGATATCAAACCGCATTTTTGAGACTGTCTTTAGATCACTGCAGTTTTTAAGAGAAAATACTCATTTCAATGGTGTTGTCAATTTCATGGTTTGTCTTAAAGTATATTTTAAAACACCACATAGACATATACTGTAAACAACAATAAAAACTTGATTTTCACTTCAGGGGGACTTTAAAGAAACCAATGAGGTTTTATCAGTAATATATTCAAATCATTTGCCAGAAGTTTCACCCACTTGAGTGTTTGGGATTTCCCTAAAACATGTCATATTTTTGTGCTAGTTTCTGTAACTTTCAACTTCTTAAAAATGATTACGACTCAGTGGGTATCAAAACCATCTAATCAGCTGATCTCACAGGAACACCTTTGAGTTCCTGCCTCTCAGTGGCTTGAGTTTAGCTAATTAACTCCTGTGATCTTTATGTAAATTAAACCAGCTTGAAGCGTCCTTTGATGACCACTTCCACCTAGTTTAACTAGTAGGGTAAATCCCCCAAATTTCTGTTCAAACCGCAGGTGGTTTCTCCTCAGAAAGTATCTGAGAAACTCTGCCCTGCAAATATTATTTATCAGAAGAAAAAAAAAAATTTTTTTTTTTTTTTTGAGTTGAGTTGACAGGAAATAACAGCAGGGAGAGTATGCGGCCTGTTTCTTTCCTTGTGTTATCATCCAAAACTCACTCTCATTCACACTTTCACACAAGTAAGCCACATGGGCATCTGGCTCAGCCAAAAAAAATGAGGGACAACAGACACGAGAAAACACACCCCCAGGCTCTGCTTACAAAATCATCTCATAGACACGCACACACAAACAGATGAGCTTCACAGCTTTTCTATTACTCAAAAAGTCTTTGAGATGTATGCCTTGCAGCTTGAAGCGACGCAAAAAAGTTTGCCAAGTGACAAATTTCACGCTGTGAGACTTGCAAGTACTGCACAATCTCTCACTCACACCTGCACACCTTTATCCAGCATGATGACAACCTCAAGAATGACTATTTTCGGCTTTACCTATACGTAACGCCATTGTGACTTTTACATAGGCAAAACCCGCATTCTTATAATAAGCTCATTTATTTCACAACTCGAATTATGTCACTTGCATAATGTAAAGCAGTGATGTAAAACCAGTCTGGCAAAGCTCCAGTGAACTCTAGCTCTGCATCTTATCTGACTTGTGATTACTGATTACATACGCTCATGAGCCTCAGCTGACAGCACTGCTGATGTCCTGATGTGTGCACAGCGCTTTCAAAGTCTGTTTTATTGAGGACACTGATGTAGACATACAAACGGCAGCGCTATTTTAGGTGAGGCTGTGGTTCGGTCTCATAGCTCTCGAGCGCTGGATTCTTAGAAACTGACACAGTTACTACACTCACTACACGTGCAAACGGCGTTGCTGAGAGGCACCATCGAGACAGTCTGTTGGGTTTACTATAATGAGATAAAAGGTCTGCAGACAGGTTTAGCACAAGAAAGCTGATAGCTTTTTCTAGGTCTAAAGTGAACTTCCTTTACTTTGAGATGTGCTGTATACTGACATCTGAAAATATAACCACAGGAAGTGTTTCTCGACATTTTTTTGTGAGGCTTCTTCATAACTTTGTATATGAATAGCATGAAAAAAAAATGCTGTCTTCGTGGAATCATTCAAAACTCATGCTAATATTGTTCAGTGCTGCTTTAATGAGGCACTTGACAAACATACAGCAGTGCTTTCAGTCTGGTGGTTTGGAGTTTCAGTAGGGAAGTTTTTTTGAGTCACATTATTTCATTAGTATCCCTTAACTCATCATTCAACATTCAAATAAAAGAAACCCAGGAGTGAATAAACAAAAGTGAGAGTTCATATGCATGAGGACCAGTGTTGGGTAAGTTACTCTAAAAAAAGCAATTAATTACTAGTTACTAATTACCTCTTCAACAGTGTAATTAGATTACTGTACTAATTACTCTCTCTAAAAAGTATTTAATTACTTTTAATTACTAATTACTTTCAAAATCCCATACCAATCTCAACCAGCTGAATAATACAAGGATAGACATGAATCTGTTTTAATTCTTTCAAATAAATACTATAAAATTGCATGAATTATCCTTAAACTGACCAAGGTGGAAAACATTATAAAAACATACTTTTTTAACATCAGACAATACATTTTGATGTTAAACCCACTATTGTTTTATGTCTGATCTCATAACATTTCACACATTTTTCATATATATATTTTACAATAATTCATACGAATGTGTACGTTTGTACGACACCTCATAATGCACACGAATTGCTGTGAGATCGGATTGATCTATACACAGTATTTACCTCAATTACATCAGAAGTAACTGTAATTAAATTACAGATAAATGAAGAGTAATCCCTTACTTTAGATTTTCAAGGGAAAAGTAATTAAATTACAGTTTCTAATTACTTAGTAATTAGTTACACCCAACATTGATGAGGACACTACACAATTGGATGATCTATCAACAATTACAAACCTTACCAAATAGTTATTGCTTGGCAAGTATCACCAATCACTAATTATGCTCATACCTTAGAAGAACCAGAAAAGGACACTTAAATTACATTCTCAAAACTTACAAGACTCAAAAACAAAGACCAAGATGCTTTGTGGGGTTAATGTAGTCAGATACGTCATTTTTCAACTCTCAAGTCAGTGGAAATGCAGGCAGCATTTCAGTGGAAAGATTGGAGCAGTACAATTGAGCAATATCCTAGCAACCACCCAGGACATCCTAGAAACCACTTTGCAGAAATCAAGTTTATTAGAATAAAATTAAAATTGTAGTCGATTTAAATTGATTCCCATTGAGGTAATACTGTTAATGTTAAAAAGTACTTATAAATTAATATTACAAGTGGCAAGTGCAGTAATAACATGGTAATAACATGGTTACAAGCAAAGCAATGATATGTTTGCAAATTCAAGTTATGATGAATAAGATGCATCATTTTTCAACTCTCAAGTCAGTATAAATGCAGGCAGCATTTCAGTAGAAAGATTGACTCGTTTGGCTTGAACAATTGAGCAATATCCTAGCAACCACTTTGCAGAAATCAAGTTTATTAGAATAAAATTCAATTTTGAGTACATTTAAATTGATTTCCATTGAATTGTACTTAGAAATGTTAATAGTACTTATAAATTAATAATACAAGTGGCAAGTGTAGTAATAACATGATAATAACATGGTTACAAGTGAAACATTGACATGTTTGCAAATTCAAGTTATTTATCAGATACGAAACTGACCCGGAATTTAAAAATAATCTGTATTTTATGTAATTTTTATCATAATTGTAAAAAAATCCAAGACTCTTCGTCTGTATCCAGTTGCCATTTCAACTGAATCAGAAGAGAATGGATGGCTGCTAAAGATTAACACTTTACACTCTTTCCTTTCCCTAAACTAACATTAACACTTTCACACACTTTTTTTTCTGTTTATAATCTCTCCTCCCCTCACACTGTTCTGTCAATTATACCACGTAAATGATACCATCTGTGTAAACAGACAGGTTTGTTAGCCCCTCCTGTTGTCTTTAATGATGAAGCACACTTCTAACCCTAATGAGAGTGGCTGAACGGTGGGAAAAACAACGAAATAGAGAGAAAGTGAGAGAGAGAGAGAGAGAGAGATAGCGTAAAACCACTATACCAGGATGTGGGCTGTTTTCTTTCCTCCCTTTTCATGTGCTTTCTTTTATTGGGCTTGTAGCTTTCTCTTGTCATCTTGTTCACTCAGTCTTTTTTCCTCCTTTCCACTATATTAGACACAGTCTTATCAGTTATTTATGCTGACAGACAAATTTCTTTTGAAAGCAGATAAACAGGGGAATCTAGAGTACGTGACTTTGATGTGCAAACGGGGACAAAACCGGCTACATAGAACCAGAGAAAATACAGACTAGAAAGTCCACTCAAAAGTTCCCATCTGCCCACCCATTGTGGTGTAATCTAAAACAAAGAAATGTACAGCAACATGTTGACAGCGGTTTTCCACCGCTGGTGAAGCGTGGATATAATGTCAACCTCAAATCAAAACACCATCACCTAAACAAACTTTAAAATGTCAACAGATTGTTCAAAACAGCAGAAAATTGTCAACGGTACTAAATTCACCCTATGTGCTTGAAGTTAAAATGCTAGCCATATTATTAACTTGTCCAGAGAAAGGTAGTTAGAGACATATAAGGTGTTCCCTAACAAAACAAGTGTGAAATTTTCTGTGGTTTGAGCCCACGTGCCAAAAGTGATGTAGAAGTTGTGAACAACAAACACGTCTAACGTTTGACAATGGAGAAGTGAGGGGGATTTTAATGTAAGTAACAGTTGCATCTCTTGTCTGTTGCCTGTTAAATCCAATTTCTAGCTTTTGCTTTGGTTTTCTTTTGGAAATTAATCCAATTGAAGACGCAAAAGAACATTTAAAGGAGTAGTTCACTTTTAAAACAACTTTTGCTGATAATTTACTCACCCCCATATCATTCAAGATGTCCATGTCATTCTTTCTTCAGTCGAACAGAAATTAAGGTTTTTGATGAAAACATTCCAGCATTTTTCTCCATTTAATGCACTTTACTGGTAACCAAACGGTTCATGGTCCAAAAGACAGTTTCAGTGCAAACTGTTGAAAGGGCTTTAAACGATTCCAGACGATGAATAAAGGTCTTATAGGTCTAAAAGACCTTTTTTTTTTTAAAGGTCTAAAAAAAACAAAGTTTAAAATTTAGAAGCTCAAATGCCCGCCTTGCTCTGTTCTGTGATGCGCATTTGTGACTCTCCTGTTCGAACTCGTTCATCAAAATGAACGAACCTTTTTTCGTGTCATTTGGTTCATTCAATGAACGTAGCAAGGCGAGCATTTGAGCTTATAAAACCTTTTTTTTTTTTTTAAATGAGCGATCGTTTTGCTTGATAAGACTCTTATTTGTCGTCTGAAATCATTTAAATCCCTTTCAACAGTTTGCAGTTTGCACTAAAACTGTCTGTTGGACCTTGAACCGTTTGGTTACCATTGAAGTCCATTATATAGAGAAAAATCCTGGAATGTTTTCATCAAAAACCTTAATTTATTTTCAACTGAAGAAAGAATGATATGGACATCTTGGATGACATGGGGGTGAGTAAATTATCAGCAATTTTTTTTTTTTAAAGTCAACTACTCCTTTAAGCTTCAATCACTAACATTTCAACCTATGCTGTTACCTTTTCTGTGACAAAGGAGAATTTTAACTGATATTCATGACAACTGTTTATTGACAATAACGCACTATATAAAATACCAAAACAGTGGCACATACAGTATGAATTGTGGAATTTGATTTTTTTTTTTTTTTTTTTATGGTAATGATGCTTGTTCACGAGAAATGCAACAAGTCAAGGACAATTAGTTCTGACAGAGGGTATGATTCTCTTTCAATAATGATTCATCACACTTTAGATTATAGTGTGTTTCCTTGTGATTCTTTTTTTTTTTAATCATTGTTCCTATTAAAGAAAGTTTTTAGTAAAAAAAAAAAAACATTATATATATTACAGGTTATATAAGCACGTAGTGTCTCATTGAGCTACTGAGTTAACAATGATGCATTTGAAAGGCATCATTATTGATACAGCCAGATGTTTCCAACACCTGTGTTATTAATCTGTGTAATTCAAGTGAAGCATTTAGCTGGCGGTACTGAGAAGGAAGGAAAGGAAAAGGTGAACGAAGGTGCATAGAGAGGTAACAGTGCGTGATTCCTGCTGGAGTTCTCACGTACGGGTGGATCTGCAGGAACACGAGGAGCACTGGAGCAGGTATCTGCCTGTTCAGCTGGCATGGAGATGGGATTCGGGAATCTTGAAACTGACTTTGCCAAGTGGCCTGGCTGGCTCCACGCACAACTTTTTTTAGCAGCTGCCGGCTCTATGAGTTGGCGGTCAACCAGTGCAAGACACGGTCAGTGAGGTCAACAACTTCACCTCAGGGTAGTTTTGAGGAGCCTGTTTCTAACAGCTGTAGGTGAACTAGGAAGTAGGAATTCAGTCCAAAGTTGTTTTAAAAAAGAAAGTCACATCAAGTGAGTCAAATTATAGATAGACAAAGTAGAGGAGAACACACACACAGTTTAGATCTGTGTAGCCAGGCATTAGCCTCTCAGATAACAAGATTAAATGAGTGATATCGTGCCCTGCAACAGTAATTGACGATTAGCTGATAACGATATATTAAGGCTTAATGGGCTAGGGCTATTTATACACCACCATTGACGATTAGACAAGTGCTGACATCTGACACAAATCTTACTGTATTTGTTCATCTTTTTAAACGTTAGTTAATAAAAACACTGTTGTTCATTGTTTGTTCATGTTAGTTCACAGTGATATATATATATATATATATATATATATATAATATGCAAGTCTCTGAGTAACATGAAGATAATATCAACTTCATTCTGTAAAATACGTATGAACAACACAAAAAAAGCATTTAGAACATGCAGCACATTTTTTAATGTGCAAAAATAAAACAGTTCACCCCTCATGCACATTATCATCCTCAAAAATTCAAAAAAGTATTATATCTTTCTTAGCGTTATTCCTGCTCATTTAACCCTAACGCTCAAAAGAATTAATTGGTTTGAGTTGGGCAAACTTAAATTAAACAAATTAGTTAAATCAAATTAGCTTTTATGAGTTTATGGAACTTTCTTTTTCTTTTGAGTTCACAAAACCGACACATTTTAAGTAATGTGAATTGTTTCATTGTTTTGAGTTTTATGAGCTTTTTTTAGAAACTTAAATTTAATTGAAACTGGGCTGGGATTTCCAATTCCACTGCATGCTTTGCCATGGCACTTAAAGGAAAGTACATGCTAAAATTAACTGTTATATAAGGATTTTTGTGCAAGATTAATGTTAAGTGGGATATTAGTGTTTAACGCTTTATTGAAGAGTTTTTTTCCCACACACAAATACACACACACACACACACACACATATCATATCTTCCTCTTAAGTTGTTAAAAAAAACATGAATGAATGTCAGAGATCATGTTGAAAGATGAAGTGAAACTGAAACTTACTGAAACTACCTGACATATTGAGTCAATACAAAACTTCACCATTATGTCACATTTATCTAAAAGGTTAGTAATTAGTTTGTTGGCTAGTAAGAAAAAATAGATAATATAGCCAAAATCTGCTAAGGGATAATTAAATGTAACAAATAATGTAAAGGTTTTTTTTTTTGAGGATAATGCGCGTGAGGGGTGAACTTCGTTTGATTTTTTGGTAATTATAAAATGTGCTGCATTTCCGAAATACCTTTTGTGTTGTTTATTGAACAGAATTAAGTGTATTTTATGGGTTAAATCGGAGACTCACATATTTGGCTTGACAAAAATGTTGCATTCAGGTGTTGGAAATTCATTGACTTGAAAATCAAGGTTTGTTTTTTTACACTTAAGAGTGGTTTTGATGCACAAATTAGTTTTTAATGTCCCTTGTAAAAAAAATTCAATAAAATGCAGATGCTGTTGTAAATAATAGTGCAAAAAGGATAAAATTTTGACTGAAATTTAAAAAAGGATAATTAAAAAGATAATTCGGGATTTAGCAGAGACTCACTAGTAGCCTAGACTTGTTGTTTAACGACTGCGCTCTGTTACCGGTAGGCGTGGCCTCCTAGGCCAGCGAACCAAGTGCATTCTGGGAGTTGCGGTCTTTCATCCACATAAGCCAAAAATACATTTTCTGGCTTTTCTCAGTCTAGAAAGCTCCAAATTCAAAAATAATTTCACATTTCTTCTACATAAATGACCCATTTTAAATACACATTCATCTTTCCAGAGGTGAAGTATTCCTTTAAGTTATATATATGTCTATATTATAAAGGCATTATATTTCGACAACCTTATGGATGTCGTAAAAATATAATTTTGAGCAAATCCAACCCGATCTCACGAGAATTCGTACGAATTTTACGAGGTGGCTAATTCGTAAGTATTCATACGACCTCACTCGTACGAATTAGTATGATTTTGCTAAATCGTACATATTTTACGAATTGGCCAATTCGTATGAATTTGTACGAATGACCTACCCCTTACCACGCCCCTAAACCTAACCATCATGTGGGTTTAGACAAATCGTACGAATTCGTACGAGTGAGGTCGTACGAATTAGTGCGAATTAGCCACTTCTTAATCATTCGTCGAATTCATACGAATTGGTCGTGAGATAGGGTAGACAAATCTACCCAAAAAGACAAAAAAAAAAAAAAGTTTACATTTGTAAGAATTAAAAAAAAATTGTTTGGAATCTTCAAAATCTCCAAAAAACATGGTTTTATGACAGCCACCATATAAATGATTACATTTAGACAACGGTTTGTAAACACCATTAGTGGTCACACATTTCATCAGATCAAATTCTGGTGCATTCTTTCTTTTCTCAGCCCCTTTTTTGTACTTCCAGTCATCTATCATTTTCTGCACACCCATTGGATGCCTCATGTTGTTTATTTTCAAATCTGTTAAAGTGGGGGTATGTAGGCTAACCAGTGGCTTCAACTTGCTGCCACATCTTGGTTAAGGATTACTCAAACCGATACTATTGAAATGAGATGTTGAGGTTTGTTTGAGTCGTTACTGCGCCCCAGGAACGTGAACTGTGACACCAACATCCATTCAAAATGAGTGTTGAATGATACAGACATGTCCATATATAGCTTACAGTCTCAGCATGACCTGTACGTATTTCAAGTCGAACTATTTTAAGAATTTAATAAAAGAATGCAAATTTAGATAGATTAGATTATTTTAATGTAATCGTGCCTGTACAAAAGTGACTAAAAGGTTTGATTGATATTTTTTTATTCATTTTTGAGCTGTATTTTTTGTGAATAATTGTTTCACAAAGCATTTGCTAATTTTGCAGCTAAATTGATGTTGAAGGAGACAAATGAGCTGAAGATGAGTTTAAGCCACTCTCCAGATACACATCCAAAGATTTAGCAAAATGTCCATGTTACACCCCACTGTAAAACCCTAAAACTCAAAATAATTAATTGGTTTGAGTAGGGAAAACTTGAATTAAACAAATTAGTTAAATCAAATTAACTTTTATGAGTTTTTGGAACTTTCTTTTTCTTTTGAGTTCACAAAACCGACACATTTTAAGTAATCTGAATTACTTAATCTGATTACTCATTGTTTGAGTTTTATGAGACTTTTTATTTTTTATTTATTTTTAGAAACTTAAATTTAATTGAAACTGGGCTGGGCTTTCCAATTCCCCTGCATGCTTTGCCATGGCACTTAAAGGAAAAATACATGCTAAAATTATATAATGATTTTTGTGCAATATTAATGTTAAGTGGGATGTTAGTGTTTAATGTTTTGCTGAAGAGTTTTTGTTTTATTTATTTATTTATTTATTTATTTATTTTTTGGGGGGGGGTACCTCAGATATAGAGTGTCATTGCTAGACATTAGAATTACAGAATATTCATGTATTAATATAATAAAGATTTCAAGACTAAAATGAGAAAAGTTTCACTTATACTTCTACAAAATTCCCCATATTTTTCAGTTTAAGAGATGCTAAGAGCTAGGTGCGATTTGATTCAGAGACCACTATGAGAATGATTCATCAAGTTTTGTTCTCAGCATTAAATCAATTCTATTAAAGTCCTTGTCTTCATAGTTTCCTTTTCTTAAGAAACGCTTTGATGTTTTGATGGGTTTTTTTTTATTCATCATATTGTGGTTCACCCTCTAAGATATGATTTTTAAATAACTGTTGTGAATAAAGCTCAATAAACATCAGCAGATTTATTATTTACCCAAGACCAGCTTTCAATTCATAAACAGATTGTCTGCCAATGGACCAACGACTGGCAGTACTTTAGTTTTTCAGAATTTCATTATGAAGTGTCTGAAAGCTTCACTCGATTCTTTACCATTCAAAGCCGTGTGGTTTCTCTTCATCATGGACTTAATGCTTCTTGTGGCAGAAGATGGCTGTATCAACATGTCTGTTATATTACGAGATACTTCATTTATATCTTCTAGATACAATGGACACCTCCCAAAACAATTATGCTTGTATTGTCATAATTTTCGTATGAAATACTGGAGGGATGTTTTTCACCACTGGCAGTAACGTACAAACGGTTTAATTAAACAATCCTCTTTTCAAACACAGGATCAAAACAGTGGATGATATCCGGCTGCCTGTATATCAACAGGCTTGTTTAAGACATTGAGAAATACCTGAGTAAACATCACATGATCCTGATCTACATCAGAGGATTGTTATTCTGATAAGTCTCCCACGGTCCATCATTACTGTAAGCTTGCCGCTCTCATTGTGTTTGTAGTTTACCGAGGGACTGATTGTTAACTCATTGCCTTCTGCTTGTCATGTAGTTATACATTACTGCAGGTCACACTCACTCACAAGAACACTGACCTTGACACAGTCATCAAACACACCGCCATAGGCCCTTTAATCTGAGAAGAAAAGCAACAATGGAAAAAATGTGGCACAAGTGAAAAATACAAGTTAGCTAGCAAAGACCTGATATCATTGTAAAAATTGCTTTAACTATATATTTCTGTTATGTGGATTTTTTACAGTGGTAAAACTTTAAAATGAATGCACTTTATCTAATCAAAAAAATTGTGGCAACAGATTACAAGCAATATTAATTCAATTTAACAATAGAATTGAGTAATAATTAATCAAATTAATTCCTTAAAAGTTAACCATTTAAAATGAGTAAAACGTAAAAAAAAAAAAAACGTAAATTGAAGTCACCATTATGGTGATCAGTGTTTGTTTTAGGTTTGTTTTAAAATGACGGTTTTCTCCTTCAGTGATTCTGCTTGTTAACATCAGGTGTCTTCAATGTTGGCAATTTAAAATAAAGAGTTCTTAATTAATCTTTGACGTTTTCTGTTATTCAGATATTTTTGTTTATTTTTTGGTGTAAACTTTACTCATTTTAAATGGTTAACTTTTAAGGAATAATTAGGGGCCAAGCACCGAAGGTGCGGAGGCACCTATTGTATCTGTGCCGGTTCTTATTATTATTATTATTATTATTCTTCTTCCGACTGGGCGTCTATGGCAGCCCATAGACCGGTTTGCGGGAAAGTTGTTTTGGTTTGACATTCTGATAGAGGACAGTCCCAACTTTAAATACACCAATTTTGGTGTCTCTAACTCATTCCCTCTAGCGCCACCAACTGTCCAAAGTTTCACTTTTATTATGCTAATAACTTTTGAACCGTAAGGCCTATCAACAAAATTCTTTTTTCCTCTTGTTCCTGAGCTCATGCCGATTCGATCGCACCCTATGACGTCATTTTCCGTCATAAAAAAACGGCCGCCATTTTGAATTTTCAAAAAAACCTACTTTTGCGAACTCGTCCTAGACGGTTTGTCCGATTTTCACCAAAATCGCACCGGATCATCTCCAGGCAGTGCTGACAAAAAGTTATGGAATTCAAGATGATTCGAATAACCGTTTTCGATAAACGCGTAAACAAAATTTACGTAGCGCTTGCGATAACAGACGTGAGGTTGTATCTCCGCAACGCTTACTCGTTTTCACACCAAACTTGGTACGTGTTATCACAAGCATGACCTGAGGCTACGTGCTGCGTTTCGGCGCAGTGCCACCTAGTGGTCCGGAGATATGAAAAATGGCTATTTTTGCTCGTAACTTCTGAACGGTTTGTCCAAAAATCATAAATTTGGTCTCGTTAGATTCAGGGCGTCATGCCGAGTCCACCGATATGCAATTTTCCCAGAACGGCCATTTTGGCGGTCGGCCATTTTGAATTATGTGCTAAAATGCTGTATTTTTTGAACGCATGAACGAATTGTTACGAAACTCGGTATGGGTCATCAGTACAATGCCCTGAAGGAGCCTGAGAAGTTTCGAAACAGCGCCACCTAGTGGTGAATTTTTTTATTCAAACGCTTATAACTTTGGGTGTGGTACACTTATTTTCACGGGAGTCATCTTTTTGAGTTCCTGAATCGTTGCCGAGTCCAACGATACTAAACATGCTGGGTTTCGTGTTACGGTTGGTGTAGCGTAGCGATTTAGCGCGAAAAAAACACTTGGCGATATCTTCAAATCCGCTGTTCCGATCGAGACGAAACCACCGCCAAAAACACGGAATCATAGCTCGTTAACTATACGCTAATGCCCAAATGCGAAAATATTGATAGTAAGGGGTAGTAAAATTCAAACAAAGTCATGTGTCAGTCATTTTTTACGTGTTTTTTCATATAAATGTTTATAACTCGGAAGTGAATTGAGATATTTGCACCAAAATTGACACACATATGTATGGGGTCACTCTGAGGACACATAAAAAAAATTGTGGGACTGAGCCTCTTGGTGGCGCTATAATAGAACAAAACGTGAAATTCCCATTGACTTCAATAGAGTTTTGTGAATTAAAATTCTATACTAAACAAATGCATTGGTGTAATATTACAAAACTCAGTGTGTGCCATAAGCAGCATGCCCTGAAGGTACTCAAAAGATTTTGAGACAGCGCCACCTGTTGGTCAAAAGTTATAATTAATTTCTGAGAACGCTAATAACTTTTGAATAAATTTGCCTATTGCAATGAAACTGATCTTAATAGATTCCTTCTGTTATGCCGAAAACATAGATATCAGGTTTTCCATAATCAGACAAACTTCCTGTTCGTCATCTTTATTTCTTTGAAAAACCTTCTTTTTCGAACTCCTCCTAGACCGTTTGTCCGATTTTCACGAAAATTGAATCGTATCATCTCCAGACCGTGCCGACTAAAAGTTATGAATTGCACGATGATAGACAAAACCGTTTTCGTATACCACAGCGTCAAAATGTAGGCATGCTGCCAAAATTACTATTTAGGCTTTATCTCTGCAATGCCTTCACATTTTGACACCAAACTTTGCATGTGTCATTGTCACCTCACTCTGACCACATCACATCTATTTCGTAACTGCGCCACCTATTGTTCGAAAGTGATAACCCATTAAATCATCTTATAAGTTAATGTTTATGTGATTTTCTTAGCCATTTGCCCAAAGTTCTCTCAAAATGCCCTTAATTGCTCCTTGCTGCAGTTGGTCTGCCACTCCTTGCCATTTTGGCATATGTTGCCGCTTCTTGCGCTTGGCCCCGGTAATGGCTGCTTGCAGCTATATTTTGATTTAATTATTACTCAATTTTAATATGTTCAATTTAATTAATAATATTGTTTGTAATCTGTTGCCACAATTTTATTGATTAGATAAAGCATATTCATTTTTACAGTGTATCTTTGACATCTTTTGAAGAATTTTGAAGAATATTTACACTGCTGCTGCCAAACTTCTGTTATTGTGTCACAGAACGTAGTTTTAAGAGTTTTTTAGGTGAGCATATAGTTCCTCATATATAGTTTTTGACTCATATATACCTGTAAACATAGCGTCTATTTTACCATTTGTTTTGATGCTTTCGATTTCGTGGATGTGAGCTTCAGACAGTCGTTTATAAAAACGTTTTAAAATTGTACTGTCAATCTATCTGGGATTTGAATCCATGGCGGAAGGAAGTAGTTCCGCACAAAAGACGGTTTTTAATGACACTCCAATGTTGTTTCTTATTTATTCACACTCTTGTGCTGTTGTATATGGTTATGCAATCCCTCACAACACCTCAAAACAGGTGTTGCCTCAAGCAGATGTTAGAAATATGGTCAAAAGAAAGGTCCAAAAAGTTAAGAGAAGATACAATTGCCCTTTACACACAAGGAGCAGGTTACAAAAGGATAGAGAATGCACTAAATGTTCATAGAGACACTGTTGGAAGCATAGTTCGCAACTTCAAAGTTAAAGAAACAGTGGTGACACTAACTCAATGGAGCATAAAAAGGAAGCTATCAATGGTTGCAACCAGATTTCAAGTAAAAAAAAAAACACTCAATTGTCTGCAAAAGACCTGTAGCAACACTTATAGCAACAAGCTATTCTTGTATACGTGTTCTGTTTTCTATCACGTGCCATCACGTCTGATACCCCAACCCGATCTCACGGGAATTCGTACGAATTTTACGAGGTGGCTAATTCGTAACAATTCGTGCGACCTCACTCATACGATTTTGCTAACTTGTACATATTTTACGAATTAGCCAATTCGTATGAATTCGTACGAATGACCTACCCCTGACCCCGCCCCTAAACATAACCGTCACATGGGTTTAGACAAATCGTACGAATTCGTACGACTGAGGTTGTATGAATTAGTACGAATTAGCCACTTTTGAATCACTCGTATGAATTCGTACGAATTGGTCGTGAGATAGCGTAGGATACCCCAGACCTAAACTGTCCAGCGTCATCTAACTGATGCTAAAGGTAAAGCGCCAGTTTGATGACGCCCTAGGATAGCATCATCTAACTGACACTAAAGGGTGCCTAAAGCAACGGATGTTGAAGCATGGTCAAAAGTGTCAGTTAGATGACGCCTTGGGATGAGAATGTGTTGATATAAACTAGCAAAAGATGCCTTCCACTTGGAAAAGGAGACGGAAAAGCAGTGATTGGAGAGAATATGAGATATGTGAATATGGAATAATGAATGAGAATAATGGTGGGAAGAAGACACAAAAGGAAGGGGATATCATGAAGTACAAAAATCTGTCAGGATTAAAAATTATAAAGAAAATACTTGGCGGGAGGAATTTTTAATGACAAGACTGAGAGTGGACCACAAAGGATTGAATGGCACCTTGTTTTTAATGGGGAAAAGGAATAGTGAGTACTGTGAAAACTGTGGGGTTAAAGAAAAGGCTGAACATGTCATATTGAAAGATGTGTATAATCACTGTATATTATGTGAAGTGGAAAGATGGGGTTCAGGAAGCAGGGCGGGAGTGGAATCTGATGGGCATACTGGGAACAGAATAGAGGGAAAAGAGATAATTATCAGAACGGCACTTTTTAAATTTCTTAAAGCTACTGGGTTGATGGGTAGAATATGAGAATTATATATAATTATATTGGTAACGCTTCCTTTTACAGTACAGTATTACAGTGTACTTACCTAGAAAGTACTGGCTAATATAAGGTAAGGACAGGTAATATAAGGTAAGTAAATGGTAGGTTTAGGGTAGGTTCAGGGTTAGTACTAGTTATTACCCTGTAATTGTAGTTACTAAAATAAGGACATAGTATTTACATGGGTAACTGGACTGTAACATTGAATTAAAATAGCATTATGTTACACAAGACGAGGAAACACAAACAGAAGAGGGAAACACAAGAGAGCAATTATGACAGTGATGCTCTGGGGGTTGCTTTGCATCCTCTGGCACTGGAAAACTGCAGCGTTTGGAAAGCAAGATAGATTCCTTGAAGTATCAAGAAGAAAACGTCATGCTGTCGGTAAGGAAGCTGAAGCTTGGGCGTCATTGGACCTTCCAACAGGGCAATGATCCCAAGCATACCTCAGATTCCACCAAGTTTGGTTGCAGAAGAAGTCTTGGAATATTCTACAGTGGCCATTACAGAAACCTGACTTGAACCCCTAGAAAAACTCTGTTGGGATTTGAAGAAGGCGGTTTACAGCAGACGCTGTAACACAGTCTCATCCCAAGAAGTCATACCATGGAATCTGAGGTATGCTTGGGATCATTGCCCTGTTGGAAGGTCCAATGACGCCCAAGCTTCAGCTTCCTCACCGACGTCTTGGGACGTCTTTTGACCATACGTCAACATCCGCCTTTTAGGGTACCCTTAAACGTCGGTTACATGACGATCCCGGGCCGTCACACAACTGATGCTTTACCGTTAATGTCAGTTAGGTGACGGGGTAGGTTTAGGGGTAGGTTTAGGTCTGGGGTAGGGTTAGGATCCGATAACGTCATCTAACCGATGTTTAAGGATACCGTAAAAAGGCGGATGTTGACGTATGGTCACAAGACGTCAGTTATATGACGCAAACACAAGAATATTACTGAACTGGAGGACATTGCTCATGAGGAATTCCCCAGGAACGCTGCCAGAAGCTGGTGTCTGGTTGTGCATCTCGTTTGCAGGAGCTCTTAAAAGCAAAAGTTTGTTCTACTAAGTACTAAATGAGCTTGCATCATTTTGAGAGTGCAGAAGTGATTAAAGTGCCATTTTCAGTTGAATTTGTGGAAACATTTGTTGTGTTGAGCTATTTCAATTACTTTTGTTTGATTTGTTCATTGCAAAGAGCTGAAAGTCTGTAAATTTCTCCAACCTGATTTGCCATAAGAATTTCGAATACAACTTGCCCCATTTCCAGACAAATTGGGACAAATCAAGAATCTCTGATTTGTTAATTCTCTTTATACTCTTAGTTAATACTTTGAATATTTGAAATGGTTTCACTGAGAACTGTTTGTTGTTAATATAGACAAATTTTACTAGTGTCACATCACCTTACCTTTTAATTGCACTTTTTAATCATTTAGGAATTGTTGCAAGAGGAATTTTTTGCCCAATTTCTCACCTGATACAAAACAGCTCATCAATAATCAGTGGTTGGCTCTGTCTGATTCAACTTTTCACGATGGGCCATACATTTTCAATAAGAGACATATCTGAACTGCATGCAGACCAGTCAAGCACATCCACTCTATGGTGTAGTGTCTCTACAAAACCACTCTATTGCAGCATGTGTAGAATGAGGCCTGGCATTATCTTGCTTCCCAGGAAAAATGTCATTTTGATGGCAGTATATGTCTCTGTACAATCCCAATATACACTTCCATTTCAATGGTACCTTCAGTTCACACATTTGGAAGTCACCCATGTCGTTTGCAGTAATGCATGTTTTCATTTGCACCTGTTGCTAATGCTGCACCTTTCGTCTTTGGGGCTGAGAACCCGATGTCCGTGATGTGGACTCATCTGACCACAGTACACATTTCCACTGCAGCAGCAGACTGTTACGTGACAATGATTTTTTTTTTTTTTTCGTTTTTTTTTTTTTTAGATATTCCAAGCCTATGTGGCTATTTTTAACACAGTAGCATTTTGGTTCCTCTTACTATGAGGCTTGAAGGTCAGTCAAGAACATTCAATAAAGTTTTTCCTCCTGCATTTAAAAAAAAAAAATTCTGTCCACATGAAAACGCAAAAACACGCTATCAAGCGCTGTCAAGAGCATGCCACACCAGCAGGTGGCAATATAACCCTAACCGTAAAGCCACGTTGGCCAATCAGAAGCCTAACAAAAAGTTATTACAGGTTCCGGTAGGTGGATAACAGCGCAGCGTGGGCGCACACTCTGACGTCGCAAGGCAAAAACCCCGGTATTACTGTCTAGACGACAACATTGTCATCCCCCTGGCATGGGTTTTCAAAAATGATCGGTTTCAGTGTCCAGATACTGCGTTTCCGTGTGGACGAACGGCGGAACCGCGTAAAAAAAGTCACGGTTATTAAAATACCCGTGTCCGTGTGGACGAGGCTAAAGACTGAGCCTTTAGTGGATGTTCCTATTCACCTATTACCAGGGACGTGCACAGGGGGGTTGCTCAGGTTGCCCGGGCAACTGCCCATATGCCCTTCTCGACTCAGGTTGCCCTTCCGAGGGAAAAAAAATCGTACAATGGATGTCGAATTTCACATAGGCATAGACAAAAAAATAATATAAAAATCGCAAAGCCTCATTCACTTCCATTCGGGCACTGAAAGTGAAAGTCAAACTGTTTACTAGGCTGCAGTGGCACGCGACCATAGACTGCACGCGACCGGTGTGTATGGTAAGGCACCGCAAATTACTCAGGCCGCGCCTCCATCTCGAAGTCCATGACAAAATGAAGCGAAACTATCCTTCTCGTCACGAAAAGAGGAAGAAGAAAAACATGAGCGTGAATTGCGGGAACAGCAGTCAGGTAAACTTGTGTTTTCTCCTCTATAGTTTGATGTCAGCAAAGTTTTATGGTTTTTGGTCTTGCTAACCTATCTGGGCAGGCAGTGCATCTCTTGCATCACTTTTTGCCTGACAAAAGTGAGAGTAAAATACCATTAATTATTACGTTTTGTTTTTGATAAACGACAAAGTGCAACAACAGTGTTTGTTTACTGCAGCTCGGAAAACATAACCGCGTGGCGTGTGTTGCGTTCATATGCGCGTGCACGAAATGAAACTCGCATTTTTCAAGCAGAAATGTGGAGACCAGAAATACTGTACAATACGTGAATGATGGCACTCCCAAACAAAAAAACACATTATAAAGACACTGATTATCTAGTCTCAGTAGTTAAAAACTCTAAACAACTGCACTAATTATGCAAGATAGAAACCAATGTATTGGCAATTTGACATTGATTGACTATTGATTTATAGGCTATATTGAATTTAAAATGATGATTAGCTGGACATTCTGGTCAATATGAATGCAAATCCCTCCGTAAATAACCATAAATCAAGATTTGCTTCAACATAAAAAATAAAAATCATAGGCTACTGATTCCGAAAATACCCAGGCTGTAGTGAATCAAAGTTAATCCCAAAAGCCAAAGTTCAGGGTTGTACTTTATTATTTTCTTCTTATTTATGTTTACGTTAATATTTACTTGTTATCTTAACATTCTATAAAAATGCTTTATTCAGTAAATATTGTTTGAACCTCATTCTGTTCATTGTTGTACTTATTTTTGACTGTTTTGTTTAAAGGAGGGAGGATTGGGCGGTATTGAGTGGCAATGGCAAATGGTTTACATGGCTCACGGCATCACAGATCAGGTAGAGGGCCCCTTAGCAGAATTTTGCTTAGGGCCCCAGGGGGAGGTCAGGATTGGCAAAAAAGGATTGTATTTTTTCCCGAAATCTAAGCGTTTTTTATTTTTCGAGTTTTTCCATTCAATCCAGATTATTTCTTTTCAAATAAATAAATAAATAATAATAATTTAAAAAAACAATAAACAACAATATGAGGAACTCTTTTGCTCATTTGTCTCATCTCTGACATTTTGCAATATTTATAAATAATAATAAGACCATAAGATGAGGCATTGCGTTTGGACATAAACACGGCCAGATAAGGCAATTTGGAAGGTGACAAATTCAACTGAATATATTCCTTCATATAGCCCGTGAGGGGGGAGGAAGGGGGGGGGGGGGGTTGCCCTTTTTTCAGGTCAGAGCAACTGCCCCTCAAAATTCCTGTGCACGTCCCTGCCTATTACCAATTCACCTGCTAATTGCGGACTGTTTCAAAAGAGTTATCTTGGAAATTCTGTAATCTTTTCACTTTCATTTTGCCTCTCTCTCAACTTTGTTGGAGTGTGTTGCAGCCATCAAAATCCAACTTTGTTTATTTTCACAACATAATACAAATACAATTATTATATATATATTGTAATATTTTATATGGTCAATTTAATGCATGCCTGGTTCAGATTACACGATTCATTTTATTTTTTTTTGTCTGTTACTGTAGTCACTGTGTCAGATTACGCGATTTTGACTTTTGAAATCTTATCGTGTCGTGGACAAGAAACATGTCAGGCTACATGTTGCTTCCTGACCAGTCGTCGTGTGCCGTCATCGAGAAGGCGAAACTAGTGGCGAGTGGCTTCCGGAAATAAACAAACAAACAATGGATGAGCGGTGAGTGTTGTATTGGCTGTTCAGAAAAAAAAAAGTAAAAAAAAAAAAAAAGAAAACCCGACAATGGACACGTTCCTGGATTGCTCCAAGATGACAGTGTGGGCTGGCAATCCTTCAAAGAGAACTTGAGGTAAAATATTGTTTTCTTAAAGTTGAAAGTTGAGTTCGGAAAAGCTTCTGTGCTCCTATTGGTCAACCTCATACATGTGACGGAACCCGTCGTGGATGACCGTTAAAAAAAAATTAAACATGCTATTCTTTTTGTCGTGATGTCATGAAGCATCGCAGGTTGTCGCCCACTATGACGCACTATATGAGATGATACGATCCAATCTTGCGTCCCAACGCCCGTTGGCGTTTACGAATCCCCACGACACACTGAGTCAAATGGATCGTGCCAAAATCGGGCTAAAATCGTGTAATCTGAACCAGACATAAATGAAACTAATAAGGTCGTCATAGTGCAATTGACCAACCTGGATTCTTAGAAGAGTGTTTTTTGGGTTCAGTAAGCTGGTGAGCTTTGGCTGAGAGCTAACTTTTGGCAGAATTCCAGCAAGGCTTCTTCCCTTAATCCTTAAGCTTTTACAAAGAGTTTGAGGGGGGGGGGGGAGAGAGCAAGAGGTGTAAAATGTGTAAACCTGCTGTCACTGCAGCACCTGTTTCATGTCACAGCTGTGTGAGTAAAGGCAATAAGGATTGAGAGTGGGGATTTCAGTTTCTCCTGACCCGGATCAGGGTTACTAAGACAAAGAGACTGCTTCCTTGTTTCTCTTTCATGTCCTACTCACTTTCTCTACCAACTGTTTTCAAACAAACCAGGACCTTGAGGGCGATTGACCATTTCCCATTAGGCTGACAGGAGAAACCACTTTTCAGCTTCTGAACAAGGATCTATTTAAGCATGTAATGAAGCAGGTGTTTAATGCTGAGATTTTTTTAAGCCCCCTCGGGTGCAATGACACCTATGACTGAAACATCTTCTGAACATAAACTGGAACAACAATCTCCTTCCTATTATGAATCACTTCGTTCTATTCATACTCACTTGGTAACACTTTACTTCTGTGGTGTGCATAAGACTAACATGACATCTTCATAATCATGACATGACATATGTTATGAATATGAAGGAAGTTTTATGCATGTTTGTGACAACTGTCATTAAGTGTCATTCACTCAATTTTGACACTTTTAATGCAGATATGACATTGTTTGCGATGTCTTTGTTATGACACCTTGACATAAACCAATACATCATAACCTATCAGTGTCTTTGTCATGACAACTTGACTTTACTAAGACAACACAACTTGTCATAAACATGACATAGCAGATTAATGATCAAACTTAAGGAACCACCTAGCTTTATTGGTTAACATTACATTAAACTGTCAGGTTGGTTTTGACATTGGTTGTCATGAAGCTATTATAACTTTTTAATAACAAATTCAATTAGTAAGACTGTAGTTGAGGTCACGAAAAATATTCATGACAGTCAATGTCAAAGCCAACCACATGACAGTTTAACCTAATTCTGTGTCAAGTTGCCATGACAAAGACACTGACAAGGTTATGATGTATTGGTTTTAGTCAAGATGTCATAACAAAGAAATCTTAAACAATGTCATATTTGCATTCAAAATGCCATTATTGAGCGAAAGACACTTAATCACAGTTGTCATAAACATGCATAAACCCTATTTCATATTCAAGATGTGTCATTTCAGTCTTATGCACACCCCTTCAAGTAAAGTGTTACGAACTATTTTACTACATTACCAACTATTTTGTGAAATAGACACCTTTATTCAAAAATACACATTTTAAATAGTTATATATGCTGTAGTATACATAAGCCCTATTCTGGCGGGATTAGTTTAGATTTTCGTGTGTATTAGTTTAAGGGTAGATGGTGTAGTGTAATTTTACCACAGGCATCTGTAATATTAATGACCAATACGCAGGGCATAAAAAATCTCAGTAAAGCTTGATGGTAACTAGATTTACGCAAAGTCATCATGTGCGTATTACATTACTTCCTAATCATGAAGCATCACCTGTACCAGGAAATCTGCACAATACTATCCTTGGACCATATAGACCCCTTTTCAGTTAGTAAACATGGTGACGTTTTTTGTGGGCGGAGCTTAGGTGGAGGCAGAACGATCCCTCTGGCCGCTTCTCTAACGCTAGTTAGCAAGGATTGTTAGCTTGTTTTTTAACAATGACTGGAAAAAATTCCGATTTTATCTTAATGTGCAAGATCACTCAGTGTCCAGAACCGCGATTGTTATTTCCAAAAGTTATCTTTAACAGACGGAACCAGATTGGCCGACCTGTAGCCGCCTACACGCTCACTCAATGCATGGATGATCTGACAGGATTAACGTTACGTTACCTTGGTTGAGTGGCCTGACTTCGACACCTACCTTATACTAATTAATTAAATTCTGATCGGATTCTGTTGGTAATAGGCACTTATCTGAAGTTAAAAGAAGTTTTGTCTCCAACAAGTGCTTTCAACCTTCTTTTTAATCTGAATTGCATGTGGAAAACACTTTGCCAAAGACTTGTCCCACCATCAAGAACACAACCGAATACTTCTTCAAGCCCCTCATACTTAAAAAACCATGGAAAATTATTTTTAAACAGGAAATGATGGAATATTTAGCCTACGTACATATGTTGCAAGCTACAGTATATTTACAGTGCTGCAGCTACAGTATATTTGCACGGCAATATCTGAGGTAATTTGTCCAGACATTTTTACAGAACGTAAAAGTCGTCATAATACCAGATGCTCTGGTATTACTTTACCTCTTCTCTCCATGTCAAAGTAATCCTGTCCAATTATGGTATGCTATGAATTTACCACATTGTATGTTTAATTCAGAGAAAGGGTCCATCATTTTTTTTAATTAAAAAAAATGTATTTATCTTTTTATTCAATTCTAATCTAAAAACCAAATAAATGCATCTAAAACCAAATAATTTGCACAGTATGCATACAATATGCACCAATAATACAGCCCATTCTCACTCCCAAGGCGTCACCTAACTGACGCCTTGGGAAGCATTTGGACATGCTTCAATATCTGATGCTTTAGGCGCCCTTTAGCGTCAGTTAGATGACGCCCTAGGATCGCGTGTACCCTACCCCCACCCCACATCTAAACCTAACCGCATCCTCTAACTGACGCTTTCCTTTAGCGTCAGTTAGATGACGCCGTAGGATCGCGTCATGTAAGTGACGCTAAAGGCCGCCTAAAACGTCAAATATTGAAGCATGGTCAAAGGTGACGCCTTGGGGTGAGAATGCGTTGAATAATAAGAGTAGTATGGTTTTACGCTTTTCTGGAACATTCAAAACACTGAAAAATAATTGGTTCCTGATTTAGTGTACATAATTCCCTTGTTGTTTCAAAGTGTAACTAAAGTCTAAAAGTTCCATCAAAAAGAAAGCATTCTCCAATATACATATGGAGTAAGCACAAGCACCCATAAGCCAGTTTACTTTGACGGACACCTCAGTCAGTTGACGCACAATTACGTTTCTTGAGTCCTGTGCTTTTACAGAAGTCAGTGTACCGTTACAAGAAGCATACTAACTAACAGTTAATCTCACATCCTGAAACAGGTCCGACCTGCATGACTCACCCTAAACAGCCTCAGTACATCAACCGCTCACACAGGAAACAAGACAACTTCACAGAGGCTCATTTCTTATCTTTCCACTTAAGATATCCCTCGTCCTACACTTTTTCCAATAGACCACGTCCAATGTTCTGATGTCATTTTGTATATGTGCACATGAGAGGGGTATGTTATGAGGATTGCATGAGGATTAGACTGTTATAAAGCATTAATAACAAGGCTCATGAGTTGTTATTACACCTTTATAACACAAGACCATGGCAGCATATTATGAAGCATCACAGAGAGGTTGTAGTTGCAATGAAAGTTTTAACTGATATAAAAAAAAACGTTTTATATAGTATATGGAAAGAGAAGATTTTTAAGCTCAGTTGAAACTGTCATGTCAGCTATAACTTCTTTGTGTGTGATTAAGTGTATAATCAGCAGTTCACTTTACAATAAGTTTAAAATGCCTGGGATTTTTTCTTCGTTTTTATCTGTTGTGGTCAGTTTCATTTCAGTTTATTTCCGATGACATGGGACATCCCCTGAGCGGGCAGTCGTCTGCTTGCATAGACATATACTGAACAGTTTGAGTAATCACCAAGTCAAACAGAAAAGAAGGGGAGAGCCCTGTGCATTACAGATTACAGAGACATTGCTGAGAAACCTCACAAGAGCCTAGTGGGAATCTGAATGAGTATTCACTAAGTTTACTGCTGAGAATATTTCTACCGTGCAAATGTTTGCTAACATTTTCTCACTGTGACTGTTGTTTCCTGCCCTGCAAACATTTATAATCAAATGGATCCCTGCGTTACATGGAATATATTACATCAAAAATTGCGTCCGATCTAATTGTATTTTCAAGAAAAGAGATTCAATTTACATGTCTGTGATGTGCATTCTTGCCGTACAAGCCTTTCGGTGGGCTGTACTATCCTCTGAAAGGCATGCAAAGGCTGGTGGGAAAATCAGTCACCCACTTCCACCCTCTCTATCAGGTAGACAGGTTACTGTTGAGTGGCCATCCCTCACCCATATTCTTTACCCCTGATATTATCTCTCACACATACACATTCCTTCTGTGCTGCACCGTACACACAAACTCCAGCCTGACTCTGTGTAGGAAGGACATTTTTGTAATGTTGGGAAAATACTTTTTTTTTTTTCCCTGAGAGCGTGAGAGAGTTGTGAACAGATAAAGGCAGAGAGAGGTAAACGAAAAGCCATGACAGAATGACGTTAGCAGACATGAGGTAAATTAAATCAAACTTTTATTTATCAGCGCAGTCTCATCCCAAAACGTCATATAACTGACGTCTTGGGACGTCTTTTGACCATACGTCAACATCCGCCTTTTTAGGGTACCCTTAAACGTCGGTTAGATGACGTTATCGGATCCTAAACCTACCCCTAAACCTACGCTTTAAAGGTAAAGCGTCAGTTGTATGACGGCCCGGGATCGTCATGTAACCGATGTACCCTATAGGCGGATGTTGACGTATGGTCAAAAGACGTCCGAAGACGTCAGTTATGTGACTTCTTGGGATGAGACTGTGTTATATTTATATAGCACAATAAAAGCAACAGTAGTTCCAGGATATCCTCTTAACTGTCTATTTTTGAATAGACATGGAAATGCACATTTCGAACTTAAACGTTTGTAATTCCACCACAAAACAAATGATAAAGGAATTTTACATAAAACATACCAGTAAAAAAAAATCAGCATTAAAAAAAATGTTGCAAAATCTAAAAATCAAGCGCAAATCAAAGGGAGTTGATTTTAAAGATGTTCCTTGACCACAGGCAGTGCATTAGGGGAAATTCACATTGGTTCTGTAGTCAAAAACAAGTGATGAACCACATCTAATTAGATCTATTGAACAAATTTTCTGACTAACTAAGGAGGGTAGTGTCCATCCATGTCATGTTGGTGGTGGAGGTAATGTGATTTGGATGATGAATTTCTCCCAGAGCTTTTTGGATAAGCTGGTCTGCTATTGAATAAGTCAGACTTTCCAACAGAACATATGAGAGTTGACCATTTAGGACAAAATGTTTCAAGCAGCTTGAACATAAATGAATCTGGCTTTTCGACAAAATACTTGAGAGATGACTAGAATGAATGAATCAATCAGACTTTTTCAATGCTGTTTAAACAGTATGACATAGAGGACTCTTTAACACAAACTGATGTATCAGACTTTAGAATACACTAGAATGTATCAGACCTTTCAACACATGTAAAAGATGACCGTTTAACAAAATACGACTGACTAGAATGAACTTGCATTTGTAGTGTGGGAAAGTCTAAAGACTCTTTAGGATTAATCGATTTACTAGAATTACGCAATTAATTATTTGAGCTTTCCAAAACAGCATGCACTGAGAAAGAGAGGACTGTTTAGCACAACTTGATTCAATAGAATGATTCAGACTTTCCACCACAATAAGAAAGGATCATACTATTCACATGAATGAATTGGACTTTCCCTGCAATATTTACTTTTAAGTAGTTTTACTCAATTATTCCCCAACAGGAGTGAAAGCGTACCGGTACACATTGATCCACTCTGTGTGTGTGCGTGTGAGAGAGAAAGAGAGAGAGGGAGAGAAAAAATACCTTTAATCGTGTGTACAGCAAAGAGGAAATCTGTAGTCTAATTGAAAAGCTTGTTATCAATTTATTCATTTTCAAATAGCACCATCACTATTAGTCATGTGAAAAAAAATTCTGCACTGTAAAAAAATATTTACATGATTTGTAATCGCACCATTTTTTCTTTTGTCAAATCAACTTAAATAATTGATGTAGCTCAGATAGCATAATATTTTTGAATTTCTGATGCTTAAAGGAGTAGTTAACTTTAAAAAAAAAAAAACAACTTTTGCTGATAATTTACTCACCCCCATGTCATCCAAGATGTCCTTTTCTTTCTTTCTTCAGTCAAAAATGCAGGTTTTTGATGAAAACATTCCAGGATTTTCTCCATATAATGGACTTCATTGGGAACCAAACGGTTCAAGGTCCAAATGACCGTTTCAGTGCAGCTTCAAAGGGCTTTAAACGTCACCAGACGATGAATAAGGATCGTATCTAGTGAAACGATCGGTCATTTCGAAAATAAATAAAAAAAGTTTAAGTTTTATAAGCTCAAATGCTCGCCTTGCTCTGTTCTTTGTCCGTTCGTGACTCTCCTGCTCGAACTCGTTCATCAAAATGAACAAATCTTTTTTTCGAGTCATGACTCGAAGGTTCCTATAGATAAGACCCTTATTGATCGTCTGGTGTCGTTTAAAGCCCTTTGAAGCTGCACTGAAACTCTCATTTGGACCTTGAACCGTTTGGTTCCCATTGAAGTCGGAGAAAATCCTGGAATGTTTTCATCAAAAACCTTCATTTCTTTTCAACTGAAGAAAGAAAGAGATGGACATCTTGGATGAAATGGGGGTGAGTAAATTATCAGCAAAAGTTTTTTTTTTAAAGTGAACTACTCCTTTAAATCAATCTCTTTCATTGTATTAACTCAATTTTTTCCAGTTCAATGAACTTAAAATTTTAAGGCAACCAGGTTACTTCATTTTTTTTAAGTTAAACCCACAATATTTTTTTTACAATGTATGGGGATGATTAAACCTGCTGACAGCAACTGAAACATCTGCAGTATATGCAAAACACTTGAGAACACAAAACTTGACATAATTCACAGACACACACACACTTAAAACAAACAAATACACACTCACATAAACTTCCAGTAAACCTGATTATGCAACTCATATCCTCTTTTTTACATCCGTGTGTTTCATTAGTAATATGCATCTTTTTAGCACTAACTGGAAAACGAGATTCTATTTCTCAACTTGAAAGTTGAGAAAGTGTCGGGTTAAATAACAGTTGCTCATATTCTGATTATGCTTAGTAAAAACAAAGGTCACACTTAATGTGTCCCCCATTAAAAAAAAAACCTGTTAGGTACAACTTATTGCTTATTCATGTTGTATTGCAAAACTTTTGCTGCTATTGAGCAGAGATGGTTAGAGATAGATTAGTTTTAAGGCTGAGTTAAGCTGTAAGGAAAGGGTCAACAGTGTAATTAAAGATGTAATTTATTTTAATTAATTACAGCTCTAATTACATGCAGGTATTTTTTAATACGTACAGTGTGAAAACCTGTACGGACACAATCAGTGCATTGTATCGATAGATTAATTTAAATGTTAGTGCAAGATCATCGATTCTGAAACACCAAGACTTCACGTACCAAGTGTATGAACAATATGTTTTCATAACATCACAGTGACTTAATCATGTTCTGGGATTTCCATATCCGCATAACCAGGATCATGAGAAAGTTCAGATAAAATCTTATGTGATACAAATAAAAGATGAGTGTGAAAGTTTGCTAGAGCATGTTTTGAAATCATAATGTAGTGTTTCTGCAACGTTAGACATACGAATGGGAATGTGACACTCCTTGGGAAAGGTTTATCAACCGCTAAACCAACATGCAAAGCAGTTATTTCTTCGATACAGACTCCATAGGAGTGTGTTTAGCTTACACTGAGATTTCAAATTAATTAAAACAGGTGAGAGAGTTTCTCAAACATCTCAATGCTTGAGGCTATAACTGTTATGCAAAACCTCACTTTCCATCTCATTTCAAATACTGTCTTATATTAAAATAATAATAATAATAATAATAATAATAATGCTCTTACATAATATCCTCCAGTCAATGATTGGCTTTCTGCATTCTCGAATTATTAAAGTTAATGCTCCAAATTAAAACATGTAAGACCTTCTTGGTAGCAACATTTTGTTGTGAGATTTTGCGAGAAACGAGGAGGATTTTGTTGACATTTGCAATCCTACACATTATGAAATCACAGATCTCAAGGAAAAGGGAGTGGTTGAGTAATATCCCCATCAGAAGGACAGAAAATGCGATCAAAGAGGATGTGAAACTCAACTCTGACCTGACATACACAAATAAGGATATTTTGCAATGGATTTTTTGTCTGGTCCTGTGTTGTCCGATACACACAGTACGATTTTGGACTGTCCCAAACGAAAGATGACCAACCCTGGAGATTTCTAATGGCGCTTTACCATTACCAGTACTCGACTCGGCTCGGCTCTCTTTTCGCTCCGTTTTCCATTGCAGACAGTACCGCCACAAATAGTACCCGGTCGTCATACAGTAGCTAAGCCTTTCGTTCCTCGTTGCCCTATCAATCTCTCGCAGGATCCTCTCTTCGGCCACCAAACAAAGGAAAGTCTGCACCTATCGTTTGAACACGCCGTATTCTTCCGAGTTGCCATAATAATACTAGTTAGTTTAGTAACTATCTCTGGCCAAACTATTTAATCATGGCAGGTTTATTCTGGATACTCCATCTGGTGCCTGGAATGATGATGGTTCTCTCTGACCAATCAGCAGTCGGCATTGTTTTCATGTGACATTTTTGTATCGCCTTAGCTCGCTCAGAACCTCGCTGGAGGTGGTACAAAAAAAAGTACCCAAAAGCAGGAACAGGTACAACTTTTACACAGTGGAAAACCAAACAAAGGCGAGCTGATGGCCCTACGTCATACACTGAGAGAGGTTCAAAGATGGCCGTTGTCACGTTCTTGCGACCAAAGATAGCCTGCGATAATTTTCTAAAAGTGTCAGAAATTTAGCATTATCATCTCACAGTTTGCTGCTACCACCTACGTCTACTGACTAGCCAATAAAACTGTAACATGAAATGGCGTGTTGTTTAACGCGACATGGAGCTAAAACTGAAAACTACTTAAGCTCCATTTGCAAAATTTGCATCCCAATTTGACCTCTTTTCCCTTGCCAAGACCGCGTCCATTATCTCCCTTTCGCTTTCTCCTTTTTTCCCCCAGTACACATTAAAAACCACAATTTCAAAAGTAGGATTCATCTTGTTCTATTTGTTTAACACTAAAGCATGCTGATGATGTTTTATTCTACTATAATAACTTGTCGTAGCCTTTGATTCAACAGCCTACATACACATCATTCCCAACTTTGTTAGATACATGTCTGCAACCATCAGTGTGATTTGTATTTATCCTCTAGGATTGCCAGAATCTGAAAGTCTGCAGCAGGAATTAAGAGAACCTGAAAAAGGTTGATGTGAACAGAATGATACCATAAACCCCAAGAATCCTTCTAAAGATCGCATTCAACCTCATTCATATGAAACACTAAATAAGATATTGCTAGAAGTCTATTAAAATTCACATCCAAAGCATTCTTTATGATAGTCAATGAAAAGAAACCTCAATCAAAGCATCATTCTTCAGTTATTGTGCAAGGTACTAAATGTCTATCTGTTCATCATCTGAAACATCAAAACATCACCTGTTTAGTCTAAACACAGGTGATGCCATTCATCTGAATCAGCTGCTACCGTCTTTCAACATTTTGGCAGTCTTTCATCAACCAGTGAATTGCAGTAAGGGAAAGAGAGAGAGACACTCAGGGAAAGTTTATCCCAAAAAAATTACTGCTCACTTAAACAAGTTCTGTCATGAAAGCACTTCAAACCGCTTTAACAGGTTGTTAAAGAACTTGCTTCTGTAACCCTGTGTGCGATAGAACCTGTGAGAGATCTCTCAAACAATTAATTACAGATAGACTGAGAGAATGAGCAGTTCTTACTAACTACAGCAAAGGGGAATTTTCACTTAGAATTACATTTCTGACATCATTTAACATTGGACAGAAGAAGATATTTTGATGAATGTTCATGCTGCTTTTTTTTCAATCCATAAATCCATTCAATCCAATGTAGTGACTGACTGCTGTCAAACTCTAAAAAGAACGGACACTAAAGTACTCCATGAAGTGTTTTGAAGTCTTATGACAGCATTGTATGAGGAAAAGTTCTCATTATTTACTGAAAACTGTAGCTCTAAAATGTATTTGGGCTTGCAGATATTTAAACTGGGCACAATTTGAAATTAATTGTATTTTTAATATATTTGCACTACCCAGCCAAAAAAAAAAAAAAGTTACTATTTGAATTGAAATGGGCAAATACCTGTCTATGATTGGACAACACATTCTCATCCTAGGGCGTCATCTAACTCGCGACCCACTGCTCTGCATATTGTGTATGTCTCCTTCCTTTATTTCAGTTGTGTTAAATAAGGGAGACATACACAATATGCAGAGCAGTGGGTCGCGAGGACTCGAGTTGAGAACCCCTGATCTAAGGACCTGTTTACATGAGAACGCTCGCGAGTGAAAACGTAAAAACATTTTATCGGATGTGCCTTTCGTTTACACGGCGTTTCGGGGGCTTAAAAACGCAAAAAAGTGAAACCACCCTCCAGAGTGGAAATCTTAAAAATGCTCCACCGCCACGTTCCTGTGTAAAGGGTAAAAAGCCTGAGTGCATACTACATTGAATTTCACACACTTTTGCATCATCATAATGCACGCGGATTTCCCACCCAAAACGTTCGTCTAAACGCAGAATAAAAAGTGACAACGTAACGCCACTTTTGCGTTTTCTCTTCAGAATCGTTTCCGTGTAAACATAGCCTAAAACGCCCTCCGGAGATTCAAAAGGCAAAATGCAGCTGCAGCATTTCTAAACTTCTCCGTTTTTCCCGGTTTAGTCTGGACCGGAGGTGCAAACGTAGCATAACTGACATGTTTGACCATGCGTCTAATTCTGACGCACATGGCAACCTTTAGCGAATTAGTTAAATGACGCGGGTAGGTTTAGCTATGGGGTAGGGTTAGGGTTAGACCACTTTGTTTGGGTAGATATTGTGTTTTCCGGTAGGTAGTATGCCAAACGGAACCGTTGCCACTGAACCTACTTGAACGAAGACAGAGGGGCTCGACAGCCTTAGTTAAACAGGTTGGCGCATATGGTTGGGTTGCGCATAAATTATGGTTAGGTTACATGTGAACTAAGAGGAGGGAGCAGCCTCAGCAGCAGGAGGAATGTTGAGGTCAGTAAGCTGGGCTGAGTTGAGTGGGGGATGGAGAGCGGTGACTCTGGGACACTCAGATTCACTGTCAAGCCCTCTTGAGATGTCGTGGGCTTGTCGACGAAACACTGAGGACGGAAGGTGCCCACTTGAAGACCCTAGAGATATCCCCTACTCGGCTCAATCCAGATGGCTGTCATGCTAGGGAGACCACACTTACCCCTTTTCCACCAAAAAAAGAACTGGTTCGGAACTGGTCCTGGTTCAAAGTTGGTTCGGAGTTGGTTCAACTTGCGAACCGCTTCAGAACCTGTTTGTTTTTCCACTGACTACAGCGCCCAGGGAACGACGTCGTTACGTCACTGTGTATGCATACGTCTTAGCTAGAAACGCTTGCAAATACAACATTACTTTTGGATAATCTTTAACTCGTGTACCAAGAAAGCTGTAAAAACAATTGAAATATGTAAGTCTTTTAATCTTTTCGTTTGATATGTAATCTTTTCTGATAAGTTATGTACCCCTGTAATTGTGTCTTTTTTTCTTTCCATTTGTTTGTTCTATATTGTGACTTCTTCTTTGCTTATAATGTCTTCATTAAAAAAAAAATACAAAAATAGAAACACTTGCGTTAACTTCAAGCATAACAATTACAAAGGCGGACTCCATCATGTTTCTGCAAATGTTTCTCTTGGCTTTGCGATCCTTTATTAAGGTCAGAAAAGATGTTTAGAACACATCTAAACCCACCCCAGCCCCCGACGTAAGCATGACGTGGTAAAAGAACGGTTCTAGTCCAGCAAAGAGTATGTGCCCCTTTGGAACCAGTTTTCCTGGCCGAGAACCGGTTCTTTGGCTGTCGAAACACGAAGAACTGGTTCGCGCACAGGCACCGGCTCCGAACCGGCTCTCAAAATGCTTTGGTGGAAAAGGGGCTACTGTAGTTGCAGCCGTCGTGCACTGCAGTACACTGCAGCCGTTAACGCCGGACAGAAGGGGGAGTCACACCACCTTATGGAAAGAAGCGTAAATGGATGGAGAAGCATAGGTTACTGTAAAGCTACGTCTTAGTTTGTGCTTATCTTGGTGAAAGCCGAGTTTAACATACTCTTGTGTAATGGAAATCAAGGTCTGAACTCAAAGGTGTCAATTCATGTGTGAAAAAGATTAGTCATGCTCCTCCCAACCATTCTTTCACAATTTGAGCCTGAATCTTGACATGATGTGTCAAAGTGTCATGAAGTGCCGGATGGAATCTTTCTTCACCTGATCAAATAGTACCGCCAATCAACAATAAAACCACAGAACCATAAAACTTCAAACTGTTCAATATAAAATAGAAGGAAATGGTGTTCATTTTGTTTTATTGCTTTACAACCAAATGAATACAATAAGGCTTTTCATCTCTTTCATGGATGTACCGCTGTAACACTGATAAAGGTTTAACCTATTTTTAGATTAAAAATCTGTCAATATATGAAATACAAAGTGTGTATTGTGCTTGGACAGGTCATTCTGTATGGTGTCCTGATGATATATTGCACTTCACATTTGATTTTTCCTCACACGCAAGAGTTTACAAACTGTATTTCACCAGTCTTTTACATTTATTTGTTATCCCTTGACGTCCGTAAAAAATACTACATTGCAATTTCACAAACCATATGTGTCAACAATAAGAGCATGTGAGGGGCTGAAGGGTGTGAAAGCATCGCTACCGATGCATAGTGTTGCAAAGACATGCTGGCTGTAAGATATTCCTGGGATGGCGATAAGGTTTTGTCAGGAATGTGAATGAAAGGGAGAGGCTATGTAAAAAAGGACCGGCCTGACATGTTCACACCCACACACATATACTCAATATCTACCCTGATATATGGGGACTTATGATAATAAACCTACAGAAGTTGCCGTGCCATTCAAATAAGTGAGTCCCAGGAAAGATAGACACTTTCTCCCGCTTCACTGAATAACATCTGAGATGTTGGGGAAGTCAGGAAAGCAGAGGGACACATTTACCAAAAGCCTACATTTGCTGTCCATTGACGTGTAGAAGAAACAATTGAAATATTAAAGATAGAGATATAATTTAGACCTATGGGCTGCAATAAAAGAAATTATATGATACTCTGGTGTTAACATTGTAAGCAAGGTGAAATCCCATTTAACCCCATTCCACGAGTTCAAACTTGCATACAATTAGATGTAAATGGTTAGGACTAGAAGTGTGGAGAAGGGGTGGTGGAGGGATGCGGTCAACGAATTGAGGTGAGACTGCTGAAATACACCTCTTATCGTTGATTGCTGAGTGTTCTCCACTTGTGTTAATTATCTGAACGCGCTCCTCCCAAACTTTGTTAATAAAACATTACAATTTGCTCCTTTTGGAGCTGTAACATGTTGAGCCTTGGGGCTTATTTAGTTCATGGCAGTTTAACTCATGGCTTGCAACATATCTACTAGTTTTATCTTCTACTAATTCTACTTGTACTCTGACTAACATATAAAATATTTCTGAAGGATCATGTGGCAGCTATTGAAAATTCATCTATGCCTTGACGGGAATAAATAAATTGTTAACATGCATTATAATTGAATTTATTTTAAACAGTAATAATAACCTGTCACAATATTACTGTTTTTACTGTATCTTGGTAGTCTTAGTATATTTGATAAAATAGCTTTGGTGAACATGAGTGAACATGGTGAACTGACCCCAAACTTTTGAACCGTGTTCTATATGTAATTATCATGAACTTATATAGTGATTAAAGCTGCAGTCCGCATTTTTTTGGAGTTTAAAATTATCCAAAATACATATTTGAGAAAATACATAACCAGCCAGTGTTCAAAACTATCTGCTTGCTTTATCTCGATTCAAAGCGGTAAGCCTGTAATAATGTTTTTTTAATTCCAGTGGTACTGGTGGATTTCCGTGGGAGATTCGAGCACGTCTTTGCGTCATTACGTCACATCTATTCTGTACACATAAAGGGGGAGTCTCGGCTAGTAGACTATATTGCGTGTGAGGATGTTGGAGGTGGAGATTTATAGCCTTTTCTCACAGTACTTGATTTAATTAAACTTATTAATTTGATGGCGGATCCAGAAAGGTTCAAACAACAATCACAGTGACAACAGATTCACTCGCTGTAAAATGTGAAAGACTTTGTTCAGACTTCGGAGGGGCTACAGAAAAAAAGAAACTGCAACTGGACCCATGCGAAAACAATTACATATCGGAAGGACATTACATAGTCACACAATGCTTTCGTTGTCAACATTAACAATTTGAGAACAAAGTATAATTTGCACGGCTTTGTGTGATATGATTATCGCTTATTTTTCGATTTTTAGATTTAATCAGCACAATTTACTGCAATGTCAGAACCAGAGCAAAAGTGAATGATACTTACGTGTTCAGATGACATTTTCTGTTGAAAATTATTGTGTTGGTCATATTCCCAAAAAGAATAATCTGTGATTCTGAATGCCAGTATTCACATTGGCGCGGTGACTGACAGCCTCACAGTCCCCTCAAACATTGTGTTCATCCGCGCTGTGACTCACGTGAAGTTGATAATTCCACGATTAACTGCAATTGCAGATTTCAAACAGAGATGGAAAAACTGCGGACTGCATTTTTAAAGGGATAGTTCACTTTGAAATGAATTTTTGATATGTTTTAGTTTACCTCAAGGGCATCCAAGATGTAGGTGTCTTTGTTTCCACAGTATTTTCAATTTAACCGTTCTTGTCTGTCAGTCATATAATGGAAGTTTATGGGGTCCACCTCAAAGAGCATGAACAGATAAGTCATGATTTAATGACTCGTAAATGTAAGTACACAAAAATCAACGTTGTCTGTTGATATACAGTATCGAAATCATCTTCCATTGCAATTTCCTGTATATCTAAGTATGTTTAGATCTTCACAGTGCAGCATAACACTTCTGAAATCTCTGTGTAAACAATGAGTGACGTACACGCGTGAGAGATCATTTCCGGGACTTTCCGGTGCTTTCCGGCACTTGCGCAGACAGAAGCGCCCTCGCCCTCAGTGCCACTTGACCACAAGATAAAAGAGCTTGAGATTCCCTTCAGGTAATTTAGACTGCATCCTAGACTTTTTTTTTTTTTTATCTAAATGGCATGTTTTATCAAAGCAGGTGTATTTTGTTAGGAACATGTAATTTCTGTATATAAACTTTGGAAATATTCTCAAGATCACCATAGCAAATTTGCTATTCCAGCAAACTTGAACTCAAGCCTCTGGGAACCATTTGCATACTTGGAAACTGTTTCCGTGAAGATCTGTTGACTTAGGACTAGAAATCTAGAGCAGAACTGCAGTGTAATGATGTGGTTCCGCAGGCCAAAACCAGTTCTGGTCAGCAACGGAGCTGAATAAACCCTACTATTTATGGAACAGGCTGTAAAGGAAGTAGAGATTAAAAAAAAAAAAAAAAAAAAAGAACATTCCCCATCCCGTGAAACCTTATAGCAGGGGGGGGTTTGTGAAAGACAAGCAAGGTGACGTATGCGTGTATGCATGCATGTGAGGCCGCCGTTCTGTGAAACAGAAGAGTCAGCCATTCGCAGCAGGCTGTTCATCCACTCATCTTTCATCAAATGACTCCTGGTGAAACGTGATAGGACAGGAATGTGCTCCAGTCTGCCCCGTCCAATCACAGATAGGCACACGTAATAGAGCACCATCAATGATGAGGAAGGTCTCATTCATCAGCTTTCTGCTCATTCACATGGACCTTGCAAAGAGTTACAGAAATGAAGATCCGATCCGACCTCCCAAAAAGTGTAGAATAGACTATTATTCAATTCAATCAAATTCAATCTACAATTGAATTATTGACAAAAATGACAAAACAATATTTTAAAATAGAAAAAGTTTATTATTCATTCAGCCAAATAGGGTTGGCAGATGCCAATTACAACAAAACTGGCTTAGTCTGTGTACCTATTCAAACTAAGTATGTTTGTAAAGGCAAGATGCATGTAAATAATCGCACAAAAAGCACCCAGTACCAATTCCCCAAATTGCAATCATCATTTTATCATTTATAAATGATTTATAAGTATTGGACTGAAGATCACAAGTATATTAGTATATAATAATAGTACAATATTTAAAGTTTTTGTGAGTTTTAATTTGGTTACATTGCAGATTCAACAGCTGAATACTGAATATAGATAAAATTGCATGTAGAAATGCATTATAACATATTTGTGAGAAATAAAAATAGTACGGTGCCTGATATTGATATTGAACTCCAAATGCCAGAGCATTCCTTACCCTCTTCCACATCTTTACACCCCTTGTGTAAAAGCCAGCTGTCCGCAGGCAACAGCAGATCTCCATCTCTTCACAGCAAAGCGGCATCGTCAAGAAGTTGTCGGCTCACGGGGGGCAGAATGAGTAGGTCTTTTCCTGAAAAGTTTGCCATTCCCTCGTGGCTCCGGTTTCAGGCTTCCAACAAGAGAATGACAGGCTGACTAGCAGCTGTTCTGAAGGTCTGTGAGGAAATGAGGGAGGCAAGTCATCAGTTTATGGGGATGAATGGGCATGACTAAGTGGTACTAAAACTGAAAATGTCCTCTAATTAAGTTTCTAGAATTTCTACAGTGCATTAGGGGGAGGAACTACTAATAGTATCTTTTGTAAAGATCACTCTCGCTTAGGCAGAAGAACTGAGGAATTGAAAGGTTTTGTTTCTAAAATTACCCCCCAGCTGTTTTTACTGGAGGCCAGTCACTTGCACTTAGGGTTTTTTTTTTTTATAGCATCTATATTCCATGAAGAAAATGTAATATCCATGGAACCTTTTCAATACTCAAAAGTTTCGTTGGAAAAAGGTTTCTTGGGTTGTAAAATTTTCTTCATATTAAAGGTGCAGTGTAGGTGCAGATGTCGATTTTTAGCGACATCTAGCGGTTCGGTTGCAAGTTTTCACTAAGGGCTCAGCCAAAGGGGGTAATCCATCGACCGGAAGTTGAAGCCTCGCGGGAGCTGCCATCTTGTAGCAGAACTTCACTTGCGTTAGCATTCCTATTGACTCCTATTCATTTTGGCGTCACTTTGACAGCGAATAACTTTACATCTGAGGCGTTTGAAGACCCCATTTTTCCTTTATTTATTTCTAAAGAAACACGACAATGTATAAAATGCTCCATTACCTTGTGGCTTATGTTATGACCCCGTAGAAGCAGTTTTAGTGAAAGTAGGCTAACGATTGCGTCATACCCACGTGACTCTCTGTCGCACAGTAGAGAGATTACCGTATGGACAGGAGAAGAAGCTCGCGTGCAATCGGGGAAACGTTGGAGGCAAAATGACAAAATAATTTATCAGAATACCTAGCAAATTTGTCTGGAAGGGAATGATTCAGATTTCTCATGCCACACCACTAGAAGACAGACGGGTTGCTCTCGTCACGTCAACGTCGTCAAGCTCTGTTTGAGTCTGCGCGTCAGGAACGGAAGTGCTAAAAAATCGCCAAAAACGGCCTTCAATCGTCTCAATGGAGTTCCAATGAGATCGCTCTGTCCACTTCTTATACTGTCTATGGCTCAGCCCACTGCTCACTCCTCACCCACCTTTTGAATAAGCTATGGTGGCTAAAACGGGACAAACATATCATCGTCTGAGACAGCAGAGAATAGAGTAAGCCAAGAGTGTGTAACATTGTCAGTATTTCTGTACCACAGACACAGTCCATTATAAACCACATTATGGATAAAGTCTACAAAGCCACAGTCAGGTGAGGATCAAGGGTTTTAATATATAATATAATCAACACATTCTCATCCCAAGGCATCATACGACGCTTTTGCCCAAAGTGTAGACATCCAATGCGCCCTTTAGCGTCAATATAACGTATTGTAGGGTAGGGTTAGGGTTAGACCACTAGGAGGCGCCTTCTGCCCCTTATATATCTGCATCTCATATTGACGCTAAAGGGTGCCATGTGCGTTGGATGTCTACGCTTTGGCAAAAGCGTCGTATATGACGCCTTGGGATGAGAACAGGCTGAAATAATAATAGTAATCCGCTTTTAGTAATCCACCATTTACTACACACAATAGGCTTTTTTCTCTGATGTTAAACTCTTTGCGATCGACTTGAAATGCTCCAAATATCGACTTGTCGACGGGTTGGTGATTCCTGTAACATACTGTTTTTACAGTCAATGAAGAGTACTAATCAGCTCTCTCACGAACGTAAGCACATTTATCCTACATAGCAAAGCCATAACACAGAGAGGGAGAAGAAGTAAGTTACATGAAACAGTCCAACTACATATTTTACACCACTGACAAGGGAAAAGACACCACTCACGGTGTTTATGGCTAGCTTCTAGGTTTCTGCTGCTTCTCTTTCAAGGTAGTGACGAAACACACTCTGTAGCGCTGTTTGTTTGCATTCAGCTACATGACGTCACAATATGTCGACCTTCATAGAAGGGGGTGCCCGAGGTTATGTTTTACGGTAATAAAAACATGACGGTTTAAGTAAGTTCTTTATACACCACTGAAATCATAGTTATGGATATCATGTTGTATTTCTGTTAATAGATACTCAAAAATTTTACACAGTGCACCTTTAAGAAATTATTTTTTTTCTTCTCTGGGAATCCAAAATGGTTCTTCTATGGAATTAATGCAAAAAACACCAATGCAACTTCTATTTTTAAGAGTGTGCATTGCTTTTTATTTCTCCCTTCTAGCCTTTCAACCTTTCCTCAACAGTTTTTGCTAAATTATGCTGTGTTTGCTCCAGCTCTATTTACTGAGGCAAGGCTAATATGAGGTTTCATTTCATCTTTGATCTGTTTTCCTGTAAGTACGCAATGTGACCTACAGCATTTCCTTCATTCGACTGCATTAAAGCTTGAACAGGTTTGCCAGGACTTTTTGATGCTCTTGAAGTGCATTAACACCACATTATCATGCATTTAACTTGTTTTAGATGTCAAGAAAAGCATGTGAACGAGGCCAAGGAGGCACTAAGTTGGCCAAGGAGGCACCAACTGACTCACTAAGCTCTAGCTTACTAATGACAAGAAAAGAGAATAAATTCTTGGGAACAGCGTGTAATTTAGCACAAGAGCTTTTAAAAGTGAGTTAAACGTTAGTTAAATGTTCAGTGAGTCAGACTGTCATTCTCACCATGGAATTTCAAAACAGGTCAACACACGCTGGTGCTTCATTCACTTAGATTGTTAAACAAAGAGTTTTTGGAGATGTTTAGGAAGATGACTTACAAGGGATACTGCTTAGTCACATGCTATGACAGACAAAACTACTGTTTAAAAATATATAATTAAGGTGTAAATCTGTAAACTAGGCTGGTGCGGTGCAAAAAAGTAATCATCGTGAGAATTGCATTTTAATAACTTTAATAACATAAAACGAGTGTCCTAGTTCTAAGTGTGCGACTACTACAACTGCAAAGACTGCTCATTTAAGAGATGGGGAGTTATATATGCAGCTGCAGCCTATAAATTAGAGGCGTTAAACTTGGACAGGCGTTTCACACAACAGGTGCATTGCCTGAATGGAGCTATGCGGCTCGGAGAAGTACTGAGATGTTTCAGGGGATTTTTGCAGCAGCATCAGAGTGAGAATTCTTAATCCATATCTGATTATAAACTCTGGTGATTTTCTGATCATTACTATAGATTATAGAGTGCTACTGATATACGGGTGATAAAATAATTACTAGAGTGAATGAAAAAGTGTGTGTGAGAGAGATGTCCATACATACATCCATAGAAATAGTTTGGCAGAAAATAGAAAGTCAAGTCACCTTTACTTTTACAGTTTTACAATACAGATTGTTTCAAAGCAGCTTCACAGTGATATCAGGAAAATAATGCAACAAAGTTTGTTTCTAGAAGAAAATTGCTCCACGGTCCAGCTTAAAGCAGCACTATGTCATTTTTTCAACATTTATAGTATTTTTCCAAAACACTTGAGATGGTACATCGACTTGCAATAGGTTGAATGACAGGTCTGCCATAGCCTAACGTGGTCTGTATCGCTTTTACTAGCACTCTGTAACTTCGGGGTGTGGGTAGGAACCCGAGCACAAAAAGAACTACAAAATTCGACTGCTTTACGCCATACGTCACTTTTTTTTACATCTGTATGCTGTCATGGCTGAAGCAGCAAGTAAAAACAAATGTGAAGTGTGTCAGAAACAGAGCTGGTAATGTTGGTAATGTGTTGTGTAGCTTCGCCCCTCACCGCATCCACTGTAGACTGTATTGCTTTCTTTTGAGGGCGCTTAACACACTCAAGCATCCCCATATCCGGGGCGGGCAGCCCCGCCAGCTCGAGACGTGAAAGTATACTGATTACTGAGTTTGGTAGGGGCTACATTCTTGCAAGTAAATAATACATGATTAGATGGACAAAATAATCGGTCATGATACTATCCTATGTTACTTATTTGTCTGGTGAAAGTGTCTTGCCTCAAGCTATAATGCACATTGATTTTTCAAATTTGCAGATTCATCTATGGTAGCTTGATATATTAATATTGACGACATGGCTATTATCTACCAACAAACGTTGAATTGAATTAGCATATCTATTGTGTAAAACAGTAGCCAATAGGCTAACGTTACTATAAAGACGCTGGCCTGTAAAAGTGAGCTACGCGATCGTTTGACGTTTGAAAACATATAAGGCCCATGACACTATATTCATGACATGCTGAAATATATGCCAATGTACCTAGGATAAAGACATTTCACACGCAACACTGGAGTCTGCCCAAGACGTGATAACTCCTTCCTTGTGTTTGTTTTTGTAAAAAAGTTTCTTTTTAGTTAATTTATATATACAGTATACCCACTCTGTAGAAAACATGTCATCATCCAGCTCAGTTCAGTTCTTGTATAATAGTGTCAATGCAGGAAGATCAATAATATTGTTGAATATTAAATTAAAAGAAAGTTAGACAAAAAGACAGAGAGAAAAGCAACAAGATAGAAAATAGACAGCGCATAAATACACCTTTTCCCTTAGAAAAGTTAGGTGAAGTGCACCATTCTAGGTCTGAGTCTGCACCATTACAGTGACAGTATACAGGACCAGACTAACAACTTCCTGTCAGTCTCAATTCAAGTTAATAGATTTGGGTAAAAGTGTAACACTGACTGTACCAGCAGTAGTTTAAACTTTAGAGTAGACTATAGTGTAAAAGTACTACAATACTTACAGTAAAATGTACAGTGGTACCGACTACAGTATGGAAAGTGTTCAGTACCATGGTCTACCATACTAAATTGTAACGCATATGCAATTAATGTGTGACATACTTTCCTTCCGTTTTTTTGTTGTTGAAAATCTTAAAATCTATATAGCTTAATAGTACTTACACAGGAAGCCGATCCGACACTAATAGCATGAGCTGCCGGGAGAACATGAAGGACAGCATTCAGAAATGGTTTTGACAAACACGTCCACATCCTCCCTTTAATGAATATAATGTGGATGTTATGACACAGGGGCTTACGATGTAGCCTGGAGGAATGATGTCACAGAATAACCCTGTTGTCTAAGCAAGAATCTCTGAGAGGTGATTCAGAATCCACAGGCCACGCCCCCATCCATCTGTCCTCTAATTAACTGTCTCTTCCGTTCATTACAACTCTTCCTGTCATTTATGTCCGATGCAAACCAGTTGAAAAAGGAGACTTTAAGCGGGTTGTAATGTGTTCTGTACACTATATGGGAAACGAATATGGACATTTAAATACCATAAGCGCATGCTGAACATTTCATTTTTAAGATAAATAAGGAGTTGTATGAAGATACATTGTATGAAAATTACTTTCATTTCATTTCATTACATGTTTCAAAGCAACATATATCCAATAAATATAAAAATGAAAATAATATAATAATAAAAATAATATAAAATAAATAATATAAATAATATAATAATAATAATATATAATAATAATATAATATAAATATATAATAATAATATAATAATTATATAATAATAATAATAATATAATATATTTATAATAATATAAATAATATAATAATATAATATAAAAATAAAAATAATATTCAATTATTATAATGTCAATTGTAACTGCACTAAAGCCAAAAGAAATTAAGAAATTATACAGAGATATTAAAGTGTAATGTTATAAATTATAACTTATTTTTAAAAACTATTTATGAAATATGCTTCATGAAAATGCCTGAAATGTCTGTGTTTTTGATAAATATATATTCAATCTAATTCACTTCATCTCTAATTAAGTACTCATACACGGATTCACTAAGATTCACGAAGGGAAGCAAAAAGTCGTTACAATTGGTTACATCCAGCCTCAGCGGAAGTTGAACACACCTCGTATATATGGCAGAGGAAACCAGCCCGGTCTCATCCCAAGACGTCATATAACTGACGTTTTGGGACGTCTTTTGACCATACGTCAATATTCGCCTTTTTAGGGCCCCCTTAAACGTCGGTAGATGAGGTTATGGGATCCTAACTCTACCCCAGACCTAAACCTAACCCGTCACCTAACTGACGTTAAAGGTAAAGCGTCAGTTGTATGACGGCCCGGGATCGCCATCTACCGACGTTTAAGGGGGCCCTAAAAAGGCGGATATTGACGTATGGTCAAAATACGTCCCAAAACGTCAGTTATATGACTTTTTGGGATGAGACTGTGTTAAGGAAACAGGAGTCCCCGGACAGAAACAGAGGAACTGTGACAATTACAATAAAAATGTAATAATGTCAAACAATATGACTGTTAAATTAACTTGGAATACAGTAGGCTACTATGTGAATCCCAAGATTTATAAATAATGGTAATCATACAGAACCATAGTATATAATAAAGTACTGTGGTATTCCAGTTCAAGTACTGAGCCTGAGGAATACCGTTGTATTTGTTTTAAGAGATAAAATATGAATATACAAAAAAACTTTAATATGCATCAGAAAACAGAACATCAAAATATAGACAGAAAAACATCACAAAATTACCAAACTTAAAGGGATAGTTCACTTTGAAATGAATTTTTGATATGTTTTAGCTTACCTCAAGGGCATCCAAGATGTAGGTGTCTTTGTTTCCACAGTATTTTCAATTTTGATATTTTTCAGTCAAACCGTTGTTGTCCATCAGTCATACACTGGAGGCTAAGGAGGTCCACCAAAAAGCATGCACAGAGAAGTCAAAATTAAACATGATTTAATGACTCGTAAATGTAAGTACACATTGATGGCCTAAGACACGAAACGAGCGGTTTTTGTGAGAAAACGAACAGTAATTATATAGTTTTTACCTCGTGTAATCACAGTGACGTCCAAGTGATCTGAATCAGTTGTGCAATGTCCAACTGAACCAAACTGAATCGGTTCAATGTTACGCCGGAAGTGATCGCTTGCGTGTGACGTCACTCAATATTTACATGGATATTTCGGAAGTTTTACCTTTCACTAAACATATTTAGATATACCGAAATCGTCTTCCATTGTGGTGTTCCGTATATCTAAATGTTTAGTGAAAGGTAAAACTTCCGAAATCTCTGTATACACAAAGAGTGACGTAGGCGCGCAAGCGATCACTTCCGGCGCATGCGCAGACCGAAGCGCCCGTGCCATCAGATCATTTTGTCATGACTATGATTACAAGAGGTAAAAACGTAACGATATAACTAAAAAAAAAACGCTCGTTTCGTGTCTTAGGCCATCAATGTGTACTTACATTTACGAGTCATTAAATCATGTAATTTTATCATTAACGAGTCATTAAATCATGTAATTTAAATAATTAATTTTGACTTCTCTGTGCATGTTTTTTGGTGGACCCCCTTAGCCTCCAGTGTATGACTGATAGACAACAACGGTTTGACTGAAAAATGTCAAAATTGAAAATACTGTGGAAACAAAGACACCTACATCTTGGATGCCCTTGAGGTAAGCTAAAACATACCAAAAATTAATTTCAAAGTGAACTATCCCTTTAATAGATGGAGAGCTGTGATGTGACGCCAACTGCTTTAACAACACAGACAGAGACACACTCAAGCATAGAGACACATCTCATTTTCAGAGCAGTGGAGAGGATAAGATATTCAGAGATGATGACACTACGAAACCACAGATGCTAAGCTTCACTGTAGTTTTGGGATGGGCTGGGTCTCTGCACTCTATTTTAAGATCGTCCTGACCTCAGAACCTAGTTTAAAAGCGCTGTGCAGAATTACATCAGACCAAAGTCTTTTTTTCAACCGAACATATTTAATTTGTCTAATGTCTAATTCCTAGAGTTATCTGAATTTGGTTTGACCCTTACTTTGCTTTCTCTTTCAGATTTAAACACACTCACTTCCTCCTCACTATTTTTTTACACAATCTCACAGGGAGAGCTGGGTGTCGGAAACAGGGAGGTCGACGGGATCATTGAGGGTTGTCGCTTGTCAAACAGATGGAAAACATGAACATAGAAATGTCTGCACATCAAAGACATGTTTAATTTAATATTTAATCATAATTTGATCACATATAATACATCTGGATGAAATGATCAAAGAAATTCAAGCATCTGGTTCTCTCTTGTGCAAATATTCCCTACAGTCATTCATGCAGCACTTCTCTTCACTGAGCTTTTGTCTAACTGTCGTGTTTAGAGGTGAGTGCAGAGAAAATCCTTCATTCATTTCTCTAGAAGCCTTTGAACGCTCCCACAAGAGCGCTAAATATTTACTTGAGGTGCCTCTGTTTGTTTAAAGTTGGGAGACACACCAGAGAAGCTGAAGGGGCCAATCGGGGGGGATCTTGAGACAAAACACCTCTTTGGTTGTGATGACTGCCAGACCACCAGGTTGGTCTCGCCTGTCTTCCTTTTGAGGGACGTCATCTCTTTGCCTCCTTTTGAGGGCATGAGGAAGTGTAGACAACAGGCCTGCATTAACACATCTCTCTCTTTTGAGGGAATAAGACTGGTCTTAAGATCATACATTTCACAATCCCGGTATGGATTTCACACAACGTGAAGAGTAAATATTGCATACATCCAATTATGTTAGTCATCCAGTAAGCTCTTAAAGTACTTAATTTAGATACAGTGATATTTCAAACATTACTGTGGGTCAACGAGTTGAACATGACGTTTGCAATGCCAAGATCATGGATTCGATTCAATAGAAGTCTATTCATTAACTAAAATATCAGGACATCAAGTGCCTAGGACAAATTAAAGGGATAGTTAACTTTGAAATTAATTTTTGATATGTTTTAGCTTACCTCAAGGGCATCCAAGATGCAGGTAATGACTTGTAAATGTAAGTACAAATTGGCCTAAGACACGAAACGAGCGGTTTGTGTGAGAAAACACCCAGGGCACGAAGCTCCCGTTCCACCACATCCCAAAGATGCTCTATTGGGTTGAGATCTGGTGACTGCGGGGGCCATTTTAGTACAGTGAACTCATTGTCATGTTCAAGAAACCAATTTGAATTCTTGCAGCTTAAGAATTTTTTTTTTAAAGAAATTAACAGTGTTGTAGTCGAGACCAGCTCACTCGAGTCCGAGTCGAGACCGAGAGAGTCGAGTCCGAGTTGAGACCGAGACCAAAGAGAGTCGAGTCCAAGTCGAGACCAGTGAGGTTGAATATGGTTGGACTTAAAGAAATCTTCAAGAATATGTAAAATATTTGGTGGTAACAATAAAATTGTCACAATACTCAAACCAACATGGCATCATGACTTTGCGTAAAAATACACGCCACTTTCAAGTCAAGTGGCGTGTTATCTATGCGCATTTTGAGCTATCCGCGTGTATGTCCACGCCGGTAAATGTCCGAGCTAAACGAAGCAAAATGTAGATCTACATCTGGGGAGTGATATCTTTTTCCTAGCATGGTAGGGGAAGACTCATAAATGTTATCAACCCCAGTGACGGGTAGGTTTAGGGACAGGGTTTAGGAACGTTAGTCAACGGCGTTGATAAACACGCTGAAAAGCGTGTGTTGATAGCACGGCAAAAATAAAAAAAATACGAATTGGCGTGTCATACATAGGCCTACGCCATTTCATGAGATCAGTCTGCTCAAACAGTAAACCATGGAGTCATGTACACTCTAATGGTAAAAAGGCCACATAGTGGTGTAAAGGTATTTTATTACAATTATGACTTACAATTATTACAATCAGTAAGTGCTCTTTCACATAACATTACTGCTCACGAATTATGTGTGGCTCATATATGCAAACTGAAGTACGGATAAGGCAGATATTTTCAATACATAGTTGAGCTAGAGGCTTCACATCACATCTGACCTGAGTCCTGCTGCATTTGCGCGCCACGAACGTCATAGTCTTAAGTCATGCGCAGTTGCGCACAAGAAAGTCAGCAATCATTGGACGTTTCAATCAAACAATTTAAAGAAATATTAAAGCTGCAGTCTGACGTTTTTACTCTTTTTCGCCATCTCTGTTCGAAATCTGCAATTGCAGTCATTCGCAGAATTATCAACTTTACGTGAGTTGCTTGAGACTGTGAGGCTGTCAGTCACCTCGCCGGAGTGTGGATACTGGCATTCAAAATCACAGATTATTCTTTTTGGAAGTGTGACCAACATAAGAATTTTCACCGGAAAATTTTTATTTGAACTAGTAAGAAACATCCACCTTTGTTCTGATTCTGACATTGCAGTATCACCCTGATTAAATCTAACAATCGCTTGTAAGTTATCAGAACGAAAAACCATGTAAATTATATTTTGTTCTTAAATTGTTAATGTAAACAACATCAGAATTGCGTGACTACATTTAATGACCTTCCGATATGTGTCCTTGTTTTCGCATGCAGGTCCGGTTGCAGTCTCTTTTTTTCTGTAGCCCCTCCGAAGTCCGAACGAAGTCTTTCGCATTTTACAGCGGGTGAATCTGTTGTCACTGGTGATTGTTGTTTGAACCTTTCTGGATCCACCATCAAATTGATAAGTTTAATTATATCAAGTACAGTGAGAAAAAAAACTATAAATCTCCACCTCCAACATCCTCACCCGCAATATAGTCTACTAGCCGAGACTCCTTCTTTATGTGTACAGATGTGACGTAATGACGCAAAGACATGCTCGAATCTCCCACGGAAATCCACCAGTACCACTGGAATTACAAAACATTATTACAAGCTTACCGCTTTGAACGATAGTTTTGAACACTGGCTGGTTATGTATTTTCTCAAATAATGTATTTTTTTTTTTCAAATTTGGATATTTTTTAACCCCAAAAAAGATGCGGATTGAAGCTTTAACATACAGTGATTGTCATGGCATATTTTGAATGGGACTCGAGTGGACTCGGGAATAAGTCTGAGTCCTAATTTGAGTAGGAGTCAATTCAGAGTCAAAATGTACACTAGTCCATAACAAGACCGAGTAAAATATGGTCTCAAGTCCGAGTCTCGAGTACACAGCACTGGAAATTAATACTTTTACACAGTAAATATGCAGAATTTATCATATAAGTCACAGTAGACATGGTTATTTTGAACTTCAAACTCAGGAAAGAATCTTAAATTCAATTTATCAGTTTCCACACAAAAAAAATTAAGCAGCACAACTGTTTTCAACATTGATAATAATTATTGTTTATTGAGCACCAAATAAGCAGTTTTAGACTGTTTTTTAAGGATCATGTGACACTGAAAACTGGAGGTATGGCTGCTTAAAAATCAGCTTTGCCAACACAGGAATAAAAGTTATTAACAAATAAAACTGTTTTTACATTGTAAAAATATTTAGTATATTTTTGATTATTGCTGAGCATAAGAGACTTTTTTCCAAAAACATTTTAAAAAATCCAAGTGACTGCAAACTTTCGAAGGTAGTGTTCTTAAGCCAGGTATACATCTCTGCTAATCATCTACAGAGTAACCAGAGCAAAGCGTGTCTAATACTCGGATAGTTTTCATGACAATCATGTTCCAAGTTCATGCATCAAGGTTTTCTGCCTGTTATTATCTAGACTCTCAGACCTTACCAGTAACTGCTGAGTTCACCACAATGGGACAGTTAATCAGAGACCGACACATATAGTGATTCAGCATCAACGGAAAACTGCTCCGTCCCTCACTGTTCTCAAATGTTTAACAGTGAACTAATCAAATATTTAACAGACAACAACAATCTGGCAAATGAGAGAACACGATGCTTTATTCAATGGGTTCAGTATGTAATAGTAATACACAGTGCTATTTGCACAAAGCCCTTTGTACCACATTACAGTGATGTATCAGATGGTAATAGTATAGCAAGGTATTTTGATATATACCTTGGAAATGAATGGCTGCCATACCTGGGTGTTTACAAAGAATACCATGATGCACATACAAAAAAGACAACAACATGGTATTCATGGTATTCAACAACATGGACATTCACATTGGAACAGTGGAAAGAGTGTTACATTGGAAAAATACCCAAGTGATTAAAAAACATGAACAAAAGGCTCTTCTGTAGAGATACTTGCATTTACAGTGTCTGTGAACATGTTGTTTCATGGATCAGCAGTTAATTTGATTTGCAGAGCCATTATTGAGGAATGTATTGAATTAATGCATTACAGTATTTGGCCTTAAGAGCTGAGAATTACTGACTGACAATGACTTCAATGGGACTGACTTTGCTCAGTGCAAGTCTTCTCAGAGCAGCTGACATGAATTTATTTGCTAGACTGAGTTGTCAGGGCTTCATCTGTATTTTGTGCAAATGAATAGAACAATTCATGTTGACAAGCCTTAACAAGACAAAAATTCTGATATGAAAGCCATACAGTTCCTGGTCCTTCTCGCTTTTTTCTGTCCTCCCACTCACCTCCTGTTCACTTGTAAAGCACACGGCTCAATTTCTTTATTGTTCCTCACACTTTCGTCCTTGCGTATAATCTCTCACACACTGTCATGCTGAGAAGCTCCAAATGTTTATGTCCCATCAGTCTTTTTCTCCTCTGACCCTGCCGAGCCCCCGCCGAGTGACTTCTGACCTCCCACCTGTTACTTCCCGTCATTGATTTTGAAAAATGGGCTCTGGAGGGATCACCCCTCAAACAATGGTATACATATTTATATATTAATATTAATTTTCTGCTTTCAACATTAAATGTTGAAGGAATGAGTACTAATACAGGAATTAGCTTTTTGGAGCATTTTTATGCACTTATGAGTCCATCTTCATCTACTGTACAGCTTTTACATGTGAAGAGTTCAGATGCAAAAGCCTCTAAATGCCATTTGAAATTTTCTTCTTGAATGATGATTTTTATCAAACTTGTATATTTAAGTTCAGTAATTTCACTTAAATGGCAATGATAATTACCTATTAATTGTTATTTAAGTGAAATTACTGAACTTAAATATACAAGTTTGATAAAAATCATCATTAAAGATGAAAATTTCAAATGGCATTTAGAGGCTTTTGCATCTGAACTCTTCATGTCTTGAAAAAAACAGATACTGAGAAGTGGTAAAATGGTACGGAGATTTTCTGGGATATTAAACGTCATCATACCGAACAAGTAAACTCTGCTTTTTCAGCCACATTGTGTTTATGCTCGCACTCTTGCAAACTATTCTAACTCGAACTTTACATACTTTGCTTTACTTGTGGATTGAGTTGTAAGAAGCTGAGTGATAGTGACATCAAAGTGACCGTGGTGTAGTTCGTTTATCAGCTAACTTTAGCTTTTTACTTCTGACGATTGTATTTTGGATTCAAAATTCATAAAAATTGTGCTCATTTGTGATCATTTTGATGAACAAAACGTGTAAGAATCATAAACCTTTGTCAATCACAGAGCTAATTTTCTGAAATAGACAAAATTTTGGCGATGAAACAAATAAAAAAAAATATGTCATACCAGCAGCACATGATTAACTGAACACAAACAGCACTAACATTGAGAATACAGCAGATTTTTTATCTTAAATGTCATTTAATCTTTTGGCTACATCAAATTTTTGTACAGAAATTTTATAAATGATTGCCAAAAAAAAAAAAAATATATATATATATATATTGTATCACTCTTTCTAAAGAGTATTAGATTGTCTTTCCTTGTGATCTGATTTAGATTTTCTTTATGTAATGCAAAATCATATGCAATATAATGCAAATATGGAAGGTTGGATGTGGCTTCCGCAGCTTCCCTTCCATACAATGTACAGGGAATGCTTTCCCAGTGGTCCTGCAGGAACAGCAGTGACTTCTCTGTACTCGAAGAACATAGGCTCTCTGACGTGATCCCCATTCAGTCGACCGTCGACTATGTCCTCCGTTCCCTCCTTCAGGGAACGATGGGTTGCATGCACAACCAGGCTATTTTCATCCTTAGTTTTCTTTAATTCTTTAGCTATAATAGTTGAGTCAAACTCTGTCTTTGTCACATTAGAAAGCTTTCCGGATGAGTGCTGACAAATAAGGCTCAGAACCCCAAGATGGTGTATATTAGCACTTACATTGAACAAGTGTACTGTCCCACTGACAAGCTCATAAGAGAAAAGATATTCATAGGGGGAAGTTTAAAGTTGTTTGGTGCCAATGTAAGGTCCTAGGACATCCAGTATTCAAAACAAATTCGGTATAGCTTACAGTTCTTTGAATATTTCATATCAACACTAATTATCAGCATCTTTCCACTGATCTGGTATGGTATAACATAGTCGCCAGCACAGGCACACACATATGTGGTGGTCATGTAAAGATTCAGTCTGCTCTCTGTGAACTTAATACCAGCAGGTTTTCTCTGACATATTCGAAGGACAGAGAGGATTTCTGTGAAAAGAATTAACCATATTCCTCTCTCAGAGGAGAAAAGATAAGACAGACCACTCTTCTATACAGACACAAAGAGACAGAGAGAGTAAGACACAGTAAGAAGGAGAAAGACAACACCATGATTCAGCAGAGAATGTCACTTCCTCCATATGGTGGCTGTTCTCCTCAGTGGGACTATGAAAGGGGTAATAAATCCCTTTGGAACAGAGAGGAGAGCACTGAAAGAAGCCCTCAGACGGGACACATCAGAATACGTATCTCCTCAGATGGCGGGCCTCAGGAAGATAGATAGCACTGAAGTCAATATGGCCCTAGGAGATTAGACAATAATCACATTGAAGTTTCAGTAAAGCCTAGGTATTTAGTGCTTTGGAGATACACCAAAATTAGTGCTGGTGCTCAGCTGGGGTGATCTAAGTACCTTTCAGAACCAGCATCATATTTCTCATTTGAAAAACTAAATCGTGACTAATAAGAAATGCACAGCCTAAGTAGTTTTATCAGCTTTAAACATCAGAAGTAACTTAAATCAGCATCTTTACACCATCACAACTGGATTTAATGTAACGGTCAGAAGTGATTTAAAATACAAGTAATATTTGTTTTATTGTATTTTATTATTATTTGAAATGGGGGGCAATAAAGATGTTTGCACTTGGTCAACGTGAATTAGAAAAATTGTCAATGATTATTTTAGCAGTTGCAGAAGAATCCCCCAATTATTAACTGCAGTAAAACTAAAACACTTGTTGTCCACAAGTGAAATGAGGCTAAAATACAATAAAATATAAATAGTAAATGGAAAAAACTTTAACTAAAAAACTTAAAAATGTTACCTTGAAAATAGACATGTTGCCTCACACTACTAAAACCAAAAGTAAATAAATAAAAAGTATGGCTGTGAAATGATTAATCGTGATTAATCGCATCCAAAATAAAAGTTTGTGTTTACATAATATATGTGTGTGTAGTGTGTATAAATTTGTATACATTTTATATAAATGTTGTGTATATATAAATACACACATATGCATGTATATATTTAAGAAAAAATTGTTATTAATATATCGAATATTTACATTTATATATAATATAAATTTTGTATAAATATATATAAAGTATATACATGCAAATATTTCTTAAATATATATGCATGTGTGTGTGTTTTTATATATACAAAATAATTATACACACTACACACACATATATTATGTAAACAAACTTTTATTTTGGATGCGATTAATCGCAATTAATCGTTTCACAGCTGCCCTATTAAAAAGACAAAAAAAAAAATCATAAAAAAGCACAAATTTATATAAAAATTGTTAAAATTACTATAAATATACTAAAATTACAGTTATAACTAAAACAAATAACACATATTAAAATAGTATAAAAAATAATACTAAAAATAACACTGTTTCCCAGAATAAATTAACAACTTACCTTGGGAAAAAAATCCAGCTCAAATTAATGGTTTCAAAAAAGTTTGTACATGAAAAAAAAAACAAAATAAAAAACGTTCAACTCAGTTGTGGAAACAATCGAAAAGCGATTACTTTCAAATTAAATTAACTTATGGTCAAACATGTCAAGAACTGTTTTGACCCATTCAGTCAATGCATTTTTTTTTTTTTTTTTTGTCAGTCAATTCATTAAAACAAACTAGCTCATAGAAGTCAATGGTTCACAAATCTAACTGGTCCTGTGAGCTTCACTTCCTTTTAGACAGATCCTTATGACTGTCATTGAAGAAGAAAGAAATCAGATGTTCCCTTAATAACATTTCGTAACTGTCATTTCTGCTCCAGATCAAGTTTCAGAGTCAAACGTCCAAAACAGCTGTTATCAGATAACAACTCTAAACAAACATTTGGTTGTACTGCTGCTTAATCTTTGTCACCTTCAGTGATGTCATGTCTAAACATTCCTACTCTATGCACACTGAGACAAAAAGGAATTTAAATTTCCTGTTAGAAAGGTGACCAGTCAAGTCCTGCTCCTGTGAGTGTGCATTTACTCCAGTGTGAAAGATTTCTCTTTAGTTCTCACCCAAACAAACAAATTAAATTGGGCCACTTAATTAACACAATGTGCGACATGCTGCCTAGGGCTGTTGGTTTGATTTCCCCTGATGTTCAAGGGGGGGTTAAGGGAATTAATAATGGTGATTATTACAGTCCAACAGTGGAGAACCACCTGAACAGTGTTAGATCAATATCTTGACACCAATTAGCAGGTTGGTTAACATGGGTGCATTTTTGATAGTCACTCACGATTTAGTTTTTCAAATCAGAAATATGGGCTGGTTCTGAGAGGTACCTAAACATTTTTCAGTCACGCATAATCAAAAATAAAGCTTGCACAGATTTTCATCATGAGAGTATAAAAATTTGGGGGTTCAAACTTTTGGTCACACTTTAGTTTGGGGAACTCTTTCTCATTGTTGTTAACTATGACTTTTGCCTCAACAAACTCCTAATACTGCATATTAATAGTTGTTGTAGTAGTGGTTAAGTTTAGGTATAGGGTAAAATGAAGGGATGTAGATCATTAGACATTAAAATGTGCTTTCTAATAAACAGCCAATATAATATGAAAGGTAATTAGCTTAATAGTGAAAACTAAAGTGTTACTACATTTTTTTAACCCCCAAATATGCTCTCCTTCTCTGTGGACAACTTTTCAGATGTGATGTTATTACTGTGTTATTTCTCCGTTAACACACTAACCTGCATTGAACCACATAGTTCAGAAAGCAGTGGTTAGAAAAAGGAAAGAGGAATAAATTTATTTTAATCACTGATTCTTCAGTTCCTCTGCCTTTGAAAGTCCATGTAATGATGTGTTGCCCCTTACAGTGAAAAAAAGCAATAAACTCTTCCTGGTCTTATAACTACCTTTGTTTAAAAGGATTAGTTCACTCCGAATTAAAATTTCCTGATAACTTACAAAACTAAATCGTGACTATTCAAAAATGCACAGCCTAAGTTTTTCTAAGCGTCATGCATTACGTAATCACGATGAATGGTCACACATATTCAAAAAGGTATAGGGTGAAAAACTCCATCTCATTTTGTCCTTAAACTCCAAAATTGTCTGACATTGTTGTCCAGTACGTCACAAAGGACGCACAACGTGTCCGAATCCACTTTTGCTAGTATAACGCCATTGTCAGCGCATGGTCTAAAAGGATTGTCCCTATTCTTAATGAGTAATGGGTGTGTTTTTGGGCATAAATAAACCAACCAGATTCTCATCTCCCATTCCCTTTAAAAGCCAGTTGTGCTTGGGCCATGACGGATTGCTATTTACATGACAAAATTTGCAAGCAGAAAGACTTCTCTGTAAAATCTAAAAGTCTTAGTTGTTCTTACTAAGACTTTTTAGTTAACTTTACTTAATGTACAATAATTTGTTGTACTTTTAAAATAATCTGTAGCCTACTGTTTTCATGTTATGCCTTCGTTAATCAGAAAACCCAAGTAAACATTACTTGACTGGTTTGAGTACTATTTTGCCAAAGCAAAATGAAATAAAAAACAGGCGAGGCAAATGGTTTTTGAGGTGAGAATTTTCACTAATTTCTTCCACATTCTTCTTATTTGCATTCGCTCATTTTCCAGTCATCTTGAATGTTATTGACATTACAACTAAAATTGTTGGGAGAATGTTAAGTTGACTTCATAAATTTCATGTTGATTTCCTAAAATTGCTTACCATTATTGTGATTAGTGTTCCTTTTTTTGGGCACTCGGAACTTCATTCATTGTAATTTTCTTCCAATTAATGCAGTGTTACAACATGAAAACAGTTATTTGATTTCAAGGGAAGTGAAGTAATAATTATAATATTATATATCTATAATTGAATTATTTCCATGGTTTGAATGAATAATGATATACTGTATAACATTACATTTCATGTATCATAATGATCTTTTAATATTTCAACACTTATGGCATTAACTTTTAATTGGGTTGATATAATGTATTTGTGACAATATCTTACAATTTAGTCATACAGACTTCAACATTCAGCATGCAAACCATAGAAACAAGTAACATAGTAACTTAATTATTTACAGAGAATTTTTCTAATTTATTGCGGTGAACATGTGAAAACTGTATCAATAACAGTGCATGCATTACCCGAGCTCTAGCGTAAATGACTGATGAAACATAAACGTTGGTAAAACAAATCTTGCTCCATGCATAATCTTTCCTCAAAGTAGTGAAAACGACAGACAATCTGCATTATTAGAGACAGTTTTAGGTAATAGTGGTCCACAGCTGCTCAGCAGACGTTTTTCAGTAAGATATAAGTAATGTGAGTTAACCAGTTAGCAGGAGACCTACACAATATAAAACTCAAAACTAAGTATTTTGAACAGGATTGTTCAAGAGCAAGCATTTGAGGTTCAAGTTTTCCCTGGTGTCTGCGGGCGCAGTAAGTGGGCGCAATATGCTAATGTTTCATCCTGACGTCAAGTCAAGTCAAATATATTTATATAGTGCTTTTCACAATACAGACTGTATCAAAGCTGCTTCACAGTATCAATCAAAACAACTTAACAGTGTTTGTTTATTACTGGAAAAAAGACATCCAAGTTTGGTAAAGCAGATCAATGGTATGATGGGTCATTTAATTTGAATATCCCCAACTGAGCGAGCCAAAGGCAACATTGGCAAGGAACCGGAAAACTCCAAGTGACCCGATGGTGTCCTAAAACTCCATCGGATGACCCAATGGAGAAAAAAAAAAAAAACCTTGGGAGAACCCGGGCTAATGTTTCATCTTGACGTCACAACAAAACAGCTTATGAAGACTTGTTTCTAAAACGATTAATTTCAGTTGACTCTTACTTTTGATGTTTGTGGTCTCTCACATTTTGAAATCTGTGGAAGTGTGGGCCACCCTTAAAGTAATTCGGCCAGGTGTTTTCAGTTGGAGAAATGAACTCCCTGTGGGATGGACTATGTGCTTTGTAACTTTGCAGATTGTTTACATGACCAATAGCTATCTTAGACACTAAAGGAAAGGTAAAATAAAACAAAACATAACATAATAGGTCCCTCTTAAAATGTCATAACTTGATCTTCTGTTGGTGATGTATGCCAGACATCTCCAATAATTTTGCCCTCATAAACACCAACAATTTCTCAAGATCACATTCAGAACTCCCTCCATTCAATTGACAACCAGTGGATTGAATCCAGTCTTGCACCCAAATTGTTTTTTGTTTTTTTTCAATAATCAGCTTCACTCGTACTTCGCTCGTACATCACATGGAGGAAAAGATTTGTCACCACTTACATCACAACTTTAAACTTTTTTTTCTTAGCCCAAGACAAAAGAGTTCAATACTGTATCTTCTAAATATCACCTATTTGTTTTGAAAAGTAATGGAATACCTTTCCTAAGCAGCCCAATCATTTATGTCCAATTCAATTATCATTGATGCTTAATGTCAAGTTAATGTTCAAATAAATGAACAACATTAGTAGTAATAGTAAACAACACAATATAAAAGTACATAGGCCATGGCCAAAGCACACAAATCATCTGCTACCATTCCATAACGTCATACTGCAAATTGTAAAACATACATTTTCAATATAACAGGCCAAGGAGAGATGATTGAAGCGTGTTTCGTCCGTTTTTATTTTATTTTTGAAATATTCATTTATCGGCCATTATAACTGCCGATACCAATATTTTGGAAAATGCCCAATATCGGCCTGGCTCTACATAGTACATAAAAATCAAAACAACGTTCTCAAAAACCTCCAATTGTTTAATACCTGAGCTTTGGATAAGTACCCTGGTGTCCTGTTCAACCGCCCTTCTTCTTTAGTGCATCACCTAGTCAGTCGTATACAGTTTAGATTTGAATAACTCTTTAGTTTAATATTGCATGTCAGTGTGTAGTTCTTTGTTCATCAGTGTATGTTGTCCTGGCACGCAGTGTGTTGGCAGGGAAACAACACACACTGTTTGTAGTAGCAATGACTCACAAATTAACAGAAGCTGGAAAATGGGCCACTGAGACCAGCCCATCATGGCTTTTTCAATCTATCTCTTTTCAACCTCCACAGCTGCTGACTTTCAACTGGTTTGACTCAGACTATCAATCTGAGTCTTAAAGAAGTAAGCAGTGTGCCAGTGTGTGCTGAAGGTCTACCTGAATAGAACAGACTATTCAGTGAATTCACAACATTCAATATCTAACCAATATGTCTCTGAATCGCATTCTTTTCTTTCATTGCGCCCTTTTTTTCAAACCTAATGCGCCTATTTTATGACAATGTTGTGGTTTAGAGTCCCCATTTGACCCACAATGGCTGTTCTTTGTTTTCATCAGAGCATTGCCAGTTGTAACTTTCATTTTCATTGCAAATTACATCACTATGACACGCCCCATATGGGAACTGACTGGTCAATGAGAACTAACCTTAAGGCTAAATTCTGTTAACACACAGGTGAATGAATGGAGAGGAGATTTGGAGATTAGGAGATGGGTTACAACTTGATTTTTTGTGTGTCAAAGGGCGTGAGAAAGGGTGGGTGTCTGCCTGTGGCAATGTTATCTCACAATTTTTCAAGGTCTAATTTAAAGCAAAATTCAATCCACATTCAGAAGGCGTTTAACAAATGTGGTTTCTGTAAACAAATAAATGTCAATTTGGCACCTAAACTTGATAAGTAAACGAGAGGAACTTGTTTCACACCACAAACAAGCCAACCGTATTTATTTCTGTGGACATATTAACAGTTTACAGCATTTTCGCTGTGTGCATATTATAGTGTTTGTGAGGCTATTTTGCTGAGCCTTATTTTGCCAATTATATATTTTTTTTATTAAAACTAACATCGTAAAGTATGATATTTTTACTATGAGCAAGGATAGAGCTATACTTTTCTTATGAGCATATAAAACTAAATAGTTCCTTGGACAAAATGAAATGTAATATTGTAGTAGTTTTTTATTTTTTTATTTTTATAAACAAAGTTTATTTTAGTTCAGATTAACATTTGAGGGCAGCAAGTATTCATAATATCAAAATAAAACCAACGTAATGTTACTTGAAAGCATTATAGCCTATTATTCCTGCCAACTTTCCATGGTTAGAGTTAGTGTTACTACAGTAAATCCATGGTGAATGTTGCTGATCTGTGGACACTGAATAGTTTATTCATGGCACAATGTTTCTTCCTGGTTTCCACGTCAGCGCTGTTTCACAGTGTTAATAACGGAGAAATGTGAATGTGTCGCAGCGATGTTATAACAGTGGCGAATTCAAATGCTTTCTTTAATGGATTTTATTTTTATACATTACATTTGTTGTGGCAGTGTTGTGGTCATACCAGCATCTATTACATTATGAGCGTGCTTGCCACGCACAACATGCCTACATTTTAAATAACGAAATTTTAGCCGGCAGGAAAAATGGTCCAATGCACCATTTGGTTTAAAAATGCAACTGAAAACCGAACAGAAAGCCTCTTACCGAATGGTTCAATACGAATATGTGTATCGTTACACCCCTAATAACCACACTATGTAAGATTGCCAGATCGGGTCGCGTTTCTGTAGTTCTAATGAGACAAAAGAAAACTACAAATTTGACTTGCTTTATGTAAAGCATTACAATAGTCATTATTTTGTTTTTCTTCGTTTCTGATGTCGTAATACATCATACTTTCATGAAATCCACATTAGGCTGCAGTAGGCTAAATTATTTACAGCAGCGGTAATGGACAATTCCACTTCCAACCTGTTGGGTGACCGCAGAGGAAAAGTTACTTGGTGACGCTTTAATTCAAAACGAACACAAATGCATGTTTTTAGTAGAGCCAGACCGATTTATTGGCAGGCCGATATTATCGGCCGATATTAGGCATTTTCCAATCTATCCGTATCGGCAGTTATAATGGCAGATAAATGAATATTTCAAAAATAAAATAAAAACGGACGAAACACCCTTCAACCATGTCATGATTGTTGGAGTTGAAATGCGCCACACATTCTGCAAACTGATCCAGTCAGAGTCGGGCAGAGAGAATCAGTTATCCGCGAGTGAGATCACCGGTGAAGTGTGTTTATGGTGAGTTGGTCACGAGACATACATTGCTTGAATAACAATTAAAAGAACATCCCCATCAGTTGTCTTGACTCAAATAAGCATGACAAAATTTGTGACTATCATGTTCAGTTTTGCTGCTGTTAAATGAGCCGAGAGTGAAGCAGAATTAGCTAGTAATAATTACGTTACGTTGTTACAGTGTCGTTGACTGACTGTCCTTTTAACTTTTGACAATGTGACTGAAGTATTTCTTTAATAGCACGTGACAGTTATAGCATTGAGACGTATCATCTCTCCTTGGCCTGTTATGTTGAAAATGTATGTTTTACAATTTGTAGTATGACGTTATCCATTGCTAAATTATGGCTCATCATAGACTAGCTAACCACAAAGCTAGCTAATGCCTATATCATCAGTGGAAGACCGCTAACGTTAACATTAATGAGCTTTGGTTCCTCTGTTCTGTTGCGACAGTAAAAGAAACAAGTTTCTTTTTAAAATGCATTATATTATTTTAGTTAAAACTCATAAATAACTACAAATATCTAATGAAAAAAAATAAATAAAAATAAAAAATATCGGCCGATATATTGGAATATCGGCCGATATATTGGAATATCGGATTTTAAAACCAAAAAATATTTGTATCGGTATCAGCCTTCAAAATCCTTTATCGGTCGACCTCCAGTTTTTAATACCTGAAAACATAACGTACTGATACCTACGTATTAACCATGAGACCAGGCTGACAGGAACCCCCTGTTTCAGTTACGCTGCTGCTTCACTTACTCAATGCTTGCTTATGCTTGCAGTGTTAAAACAGTCAAAGCATGTGTGCTGAGGCTCAACTCTCTATAAACTAATCCCACAGCGCTCACAGTCAGGTCATCCCAGGTCAGGCATCAGATGCCTGCCTTCTTCAAACACCAGTTGCTGTTTTTCATTTTGAGAATAACCGGTATAATGCCAATATATTTAAAAAGAAGCTTTTGTTTACAAGAATTCAAATGCAATCAGAAATTAAATTATTTGTCCAATCACTAGGCAGTTTATTTCCTTACCTGGTTTCTCATATGTGAATTTAACAGTGGAAAATCAAATAATTTACTTAAACTCAAGCGCAAATAGTCCTTAGATATTTCCATATTGCTTGAAATTGTTGCGTGTGTGTGTGTGTCTGAGTCTGTTTGAGCTGCTTACATACAGTCACAAGCACTAGTCTATACTAAGTCTTTAGCAGCTTACATTCAACAGTCATCCCTTACACTGAGGTACCTATTGCATATACAAATACCCTTTCATTTAAGCCCGAGACAGACATAAATAGTCTCTACTGCAGAGTACAGACACATCACAGATCACATAATAGAGAGTCGGGGCTTGACAATAAGGACGCACAGAAACTATGTGCAAATACTGAATTGACTTCTCATTTGCATCTTACACTTGAACTGACTTGAACTAAACACAAATATGTCAAAATGCATGTCTTGGCGAGGCATAGACCCCCATAATGTAGCTGTGCATTAGCTCTTAAAGGGACAGCAGCCTAATATACCTGGTGCTGCGGCTGTCTGGGTCCTTACTCGACAATATTATTGATCTGCCTTACTTAAGGTGGACATTAACGCAATTTTCTTCTAGAAACAAACTTGTTGAATTATTTTCATGTTATCACTGTGAAGCTGCTTTGATACAATCTGTATTGTAAAAAGCGCTATATAAATAAAGGCGACTTGACTTGACTTAAAGGGATAGTCATTAATTACTAACCTAATGTCATTCCAAGTCCATAAGACTTTTCGTTCATCTTCGAAACACAAATGAAGATATTTTTTTGATAAAATTGGAGCTAGAGATTCCTGTCCCTCCACTGACAACTACGCAATTCTTCAAAAAGTTCATAAATATATCTTAAAACTAATGCATATGAATTGAGTGGTTCAGTCCAAATTTTCTGAGACACGATCATTTTCAGTTTTCCCACAGAATTAGATTCTGCCGATATATCTGCCGAATTAGATTCTGTGGGAAACACTGAAAATGATGTGGGGGGTGCATAAAGGACAAAAGCTTAGGCCATGCCACAAGGGCCTATTTGTATTGTAATGGTGCAAAAAGTTAAACGTCAGAGGGATGTTATCAGTAAGCTTTATTGGAATAAAATGTACATAAGCTTAGCTGCAGGAATCTGTGAGGGCAACAGACAAGAAAATTAGTGTCCTCAGGCTTAGTAACAAATACCCTTGTATGGTTGTCTTGTCTCTATATACACTAAACATTAGTGCTGTCAAAATGAATGATTAATCCAAGTGATTAATCAAAAGATAAAAACATAAAAATAACTCATAATCCTGATTGATACCTTCCTGGTATGGTATGCTCAATTATATAGCAGGGCTCTCAAGTTTTAAAGACAGAATCAACAATTCAACGTGAACAATTCCAGGATATGCTTTTTTTTTCTTTGGTTGTTGCGTTAAATCTTACCCAGATACAATAGTGCTATTTTCTGATTGGCTATTGTGGTGCCCCTTTCCTTTTTTTTTTTTTTTTCTTTTTTTTTTTTTATTGACTGATAAGTGGCAGGCTCGACTGCAGAACTCCAGGAGAGACAACCTTGATTCCTGCAGGTCCCATAGTGAGAACGGCGCGGCAAGAGACATTTTGGGTGCTGCGGTATTAAATATATCATAAAAAGTTTTTCCTTGAGCGAAATACAAAAGACCAAAATGAGTGACTGTGATGCTCAATGCGTGACACAATGTTCTACTAATGTTCTATTTTTGTACTATTACCTTTGTACTATTATTACAGACTTTATATTATTTAGCCTATAAATATTATTTAGGCTAGTAGTTTTTAGACTTAAATGGCTAAAAAAAAAAGATTGTTTTAGTTTTCTTAGAGCGAGGCCAGTGAAAGGGCCAGAAGAGAAAATCCTTAGTGTTGAGTCCTAAGTACATAAACATAATTCATCCTATAATTCTGAAAACAAGCTTGTTTTTGGAGAAGAGTCTAACATCACAGACTCTTTCCTCAACATCTGTTTGAGAAGACAGGCGTGTTCTTTCGCGCATGTATGCGTCTGCATGTTTGTCTTGGGGAGGTCTGCTTAAATATTCACAGAGGTGCCTTACGCTCCCAGACTGTAAATGAGCAGGCTTACAGCGGGAGTCCTGAACTCTGGTGGTCCAAACATGTCTCTTTAAGTGTGTAAATCTGGAGGGTTTAATTTGCCAGTGCTGTTTTTATACCTAGAATGCACTCAGTGAACGCCAGCTCTCACATAGCTAACACGACCCGAGAAAAAGCAGAAAGCCAACAGCACAGGGTCAGCAGGGCCAGGCAAAACACAGACGCCGCCACCACCGTCACTGCTGTCTGACGGAAAGAGTGAGAAAAGGGAGAGGGCAACTGATTCAAAGAAAGCAAAAGAGAGAGAGAGCTTGGTTGATATGTTAAAAATTATTTGCTGGTGTTATAAAGTTATAAGTTCTTCAAAGCTAAATGAAAATCGAAAATTGGTTTGCTTTCATGACGTTGAAACAACGTTGATTTCAAGTTGATTTTCCGTTAGTTTTGAAAGAATGACGCGTCTGACGTTGGTTCAACGTTAATTCGATGAGCAAAACAATGTCAGATCAACGTTTTTTCGATGTCATGTTTCCACGTTGATTCAATGTCAGTTTGCTATCTGGGAAACTACTATCAGGATTTACTAAAGACAAGACAGGCAGTGAAAAATTAGCTGAAAAGGCATGGACAGTTATTTTTGCGGCTGACCGTATTCCATATGCATTTGAGTTTCCCTTTTAGATGCAAAATTTATGGGAGGAGAGTATTTACATGATTCATACAAAGTGATTTACTAAAGTTTGCGCTAGTCAATTTACTGGTTTTGCACCATTATTGGCTCTGCACTACTTCCTGAACTTAAGCCAGCTCCTTGTTTCCTGTCTGCTATTATTGGCCAAACTTGATTAATTCAGGTATGTCTGATTATTGTTGCCGTGACTACTGAGGTCAAGCACACCTGAATTAATCAATTTGACCAATAATGGCAGACAGGAAACAAGGAGCTGGCTTAAGTTCAGGAAGTTGTGCATAAGGCCAATTCACCGCCTAATTTGCGGTGCTCTTGGTAGATCTGGCTGTGTCTGTGTTCTTTCATTTGTGCGTCGTCAGTAGATTATGTGCAGAACTTTCCACTCTCGTTAACTTTTAGTAGCCCTAAGTTTCCTAAAAAAAAAATTTAACTATAGTTTTTCAATCATTCCTTTTGCTTCGGTCTCACGTTTTAACATTGTCACTGTGATTAACTTTAACTCAAAAACAACGATTGTGTCTCTTCAGAAAATTTAGACTAAACCTCTCATTTCATTAGGATTCATCTTTCGATCTCTTTATTAACTTTCAACAAAGTAGTACATGGTCTGAGAAATCTCTCCGGTTTCTTGAAAACATCTACATTTGGGTTTCGAAAATGAACGGCTTATGCCTGGTTCAGATTGCACTTTTTTTGTCTTTTACGATAGTCACTGTGTCGGATTACGTGATTTTGACTCCTAAAAAGAAACATGTCAGGCTACACGTTGCTTCCTGACCAGTCGTCGCATGCCGTCTTTAGCGGCGCACGTGATGTCATCGAGAATGCAAAACTAGTAGCGAGTGACTTCCGGAAACGAACGTAAACAAACAATGCATGAAGCGGTGAGTGTTATATTGGCTGTCCTGTGTTCAGAAAAAAACAGAAGAGGACAGTGTGGGCTGTCAATCCTCCAAAGAGAACTTGAGGTAAAATATTATTTTCTTATATATGTGACGGAACCGTCGTGGACGACCATTAAAAAAATGAAACATGCTTGTCTTTTTGTCGTGATGTCGCATACGCGACGTGGGTTGTCGCCGACTATGACACACTATGCGAGATAATACGATCGAATCTTGCGTCCCGACGCCCGTTGTCGTTTTCAAATCCCCACGACACCCTATATACGTCAAACGGATCGTGCCAAAATCGGGCTAAAATTGTGTAATCTGAACCAGGCATTATGGGTTTGGAAAGACATAAAATGTTCAGTTATGGGCAAAGTAACCATTTAAGCTGAAAGTTTATTTCATTTCTGTGATTCAGTTAAATAATTACGTTAGTATTGTTCGTAACTTTGAATTTAAAAGCCTTGATGATAAACTGTGAAAAGTTTTGTGAAAAGACCAAAAACTATTGAGATATATTGTTTTACTATATCATCCAGACTTATCATAAAAGCAGTAGAAGGAATTTAAAGGAAGAGACCAGTATGTGAGCAGATGACAACAAATATGTCTATAGGCAGTGAGAAGAGTGATGTCAGCAGGAAGTGATGTCATTATCATTATAGGGGCCAGACTTAGGGGGGAAGAGGTTAAAGAAAGAGACGGCGAAGACAAAGACACAGTTCTGCAGTGTGCTCAGATCTTGCCGCAGTGGAGACCTCCATTCCAAACTGGGGGGAGGGATTACATAACACATGGAAAATCATCCAAAGAACGAAAACAGTCCGGCCTCTGTGTTGCCAAAGGAGCCTGTTCCACCCTCTCTCGCAGCCTATAACACAGCTGATGGATCCAATTTATCTACACTGCAGTTCAACAGAGTTCTTGGAGTCCACTTTCATACGCAAAAGTTACACACAGAACTATGTTTAATAGACTTTGTTCCCCAAAACAGATCCACTAATAAAGATCAGATGAAGGTTTTTAAAAAGGGTGCAATATAAAGTTAAATGTGAGCCATGTAAACTGAGCCGCCATGATGCTAGTGTGTTGTGAGTTTTTTACATCAAAGAAGGCGAAGACCCAGAGCACACCTACCTATTGCGTCATCGCCACAGGCCAAAGGTACTTTACGATCTAGAGCAAACTTTTCCAGAAAGTCCGCTTCGGCAAGGCTGAACTCTAAGCGAACTTTGTTTAGGCCTGATTTTGTTTGGAATGACGTCACACCAGTTCGTTCTTTGATTTTCCCTGAAGAGTATCTGAGATTTTTTTCACCCATTTTATGGTCCACTGGATGAAAACCATAAATCTGGTCAGATAGAATATAGGCTAATAGTAGTAGTACACTTTTCCAGTGCAAAGCACCAAAGTTTATTAGGGTGGGGAGGAGCCTAAACATTCAGTCCTGTCCATCATCATTACGGACGTACTATATAAACAGCAGACACCACACCATCCCATTGACAAACTCCGGCAGCCCTCCTCCTCCAGTAAACTATCTCTATCCTCTAATGCGAAATTCCATCATATAGGGGGGTTTTAACTCTGAGCTCAAGCCGAGGCTCAGGTTCAAGCCTGGGTAGCCTCGGGTAGTTTACTATTAACCTTTAAGGCTGAATGGGCAGGCGAACTAGTGTATTTAAGTTAGGGGGTTTGTTCAAAGTTTGGCAGTACATTTAAAGTTCTTTTGCTGATAAGTTACTCACCCCCATATCTTCCAAGATGTCCATGTCTAACTTTCTTCACTCGAAAATAAATTACGGTTTTTGATGAAAACATTCCAGCATTTTTCTCCATACAATGGACTTCAATGGGAACCAAACAGTTCAAGGTCCAAAAGACAGTTTCAGTGCAAACTGCAAACTGTTCAAAGGGATTTAAACGATTCCAGACGATGAATAAGGGTCTAATCAAGCGAAACGATCGCTCATTTAAAAAATAAATAAAAAACTAAGTTTTATAAGCACAAATGCGTGCCTTGCTCGGTTCTGTGATGAGCGTTCATGACTAGATAAGATAATAACTAGGGCCTGGATAAGACCCTTATTCGTCGTCTGGTGTCATTTAAAACCCTTTGAACAGTTTGTACTGAATCTGTCTTTTGGACCTTGGACCGTTTGGTTCCCATTGAAGTCCATTATATGGAGAAAATCCTGAAATGTTTTCATCAAAAACCTTCATCTCTTTTCAACTGAAGAAAGAAAGACGTGGACATCTTGGATGATGGGGGTGAGTAAATTATCAGCAAAAGTTTTTTTTTTAAAAGTGAACTACTATCTGCATGCAGAAACTTAGAAGAGTCCGACAAGACAAGAAGGTATTTAAATGACGAACTAATTTGCTTCTAATGTGCCAAGTGCAGCAGGTCACTTGATAAAAAGTGTCTGTCAAGCGAATGTCTATTAGCACTTATTGGTCACATTTGTGGGTCGCAATCAATGTATAATAGCTTATTATTTCAGTCCTATCTGAGGCTCACTGTATTTACATTTATATTCCTAGCAAAAACAACTGACATGTGGTCTTCACTCCAGGATTTGCCTCTGTCTCAGACTAACCCTGAGGCCAGGACAGACCTTGACTCTGTTAGTGTGTGGTCTACCTCCCTCAGTCAGACGTGTGCTGCCAAGGGGAATCATGTGACCCTGGAGAGGGATGGGTAGGGGAACCAATTTCTTTCTGCTTTAATACAAGCAAATGCTTACTTTTACTGTAATAGAATACTATGAATGAGCCTAAAGGTATTAGACATGGTGATCCTCTTTGCACACAACTGTTTTAATGCACACTCTGGGTGTTTAATATTGCAGAATAAAATGCATAGACATAGTCTAAGCTGTACATCATACTGTACAAATCTGTGCCAACCTCTGACACCTTAACAACATACAACTGTTAGTCAACTTTGCAATGTCTCTGCATGCATACACATATCAGCTGACAAATCGGATACAGAAAAAGATGGTTTATTCTGATCTATGTAAAGATTTACAAACACACCTGAAATGCACAGACTGTTCATGCAAAAACGCAAATAGAAACAATCAATGCATTCTGTTGTCTACAAAACTATTATGCCCTTTGCTGGAGACGAAACATTGTTCATACCTTATATGAAAACTGAAATTAGTTTATTAATGCAAATTGCTCACAAGCATTTATCAGAATATAGAATATGGTAAAATAAGGTTAATGTTAGGATGGTAAAAAAAAATAGATTAATCTGCAGATCCTATTGAGATGCTATGAAGAATATTTAAATGCAGGGGGAATCTTTTTATATAAAACAATGAAAGCGTAGTGGTGCAATATGGCTGCGCACAATCTCTTTGTCAAATGACATATAGACAAAAGGAATTTTATCAAACAAATTGCAGCTGATGGCAAAATATTTTTGGTTTCAATGTTTAAGCAATCTAGACAAAGGGACAAATAATGAATAATAAATGTAACTCATGATCAAACATAAATCAAATAAAATAAATACAATCTCAGATTAACAGCAGGTATAATATAATTTAACATTTTAAAGAAAATAACACTGGATTGAAAAATAATAGCCTTTCTTTTACATTTTGCCAGGTGAGAATATAGAATTGCTCTTTATTTATATACAAGGAGACTGACATACATTAGACGTATTAGCTTATAAACAATGTTCAGATGCTTGATATGAATAGGTATTATAAAACCCTTTAGCCAGAATATATCTAACACAATTTCTAAAACCATGCACAAAGTCTACCCTATTGTCAAAGAATCAATGTTATGCATCAATAATAAGATGAACACGTGTGTGCTTCTAAAAAATAATAATATCGCAGTGCAATGGAAAATAATGCAACACCTACCCCTTTTGCTCCAGATTTGATTAAGTTGTAACTGATATTCCATTTCAGGTGTGTGGTTTTTCTTTGGGCACTTTGTCTCGAGCCCTTTTCCATGTGCTTAGAGCACGCGCTCCGCGGCACGCGCTGGATACAGTCACATACAGTCGATGACGTCACATTGCCCTGATACAGCTACGTCGGGAAAAAAAATCACAGCTTTGTTAGTCGGCATGGAAATAGATTTGTGCAAAAGACAGTGATTGCATTTGATAGAGCTCAGCACTGAGCGTTTTGACAAATGAGAAAGAGTGCAAAGCTTTGACAAGCATGCTCGTTGATGCAGGAATTGTCTGAACATAGGCTACAGCTACATCATATCATCATCATCATCATCATACAAAATGGTTTATAATCAGACATTTATATTAACATAGGACAGGAATTTGTTATGAAAAACACTGTAGTAGGATAATAGACTACTGCACATGACATATTTCCAAATATGATGTGAATTATGGGGCGTCATAGAGTTTCAAACATTTTAGTAAGCTAAACACAAAAGATGGGTTAGTCAGTCGCCTATTTATATATTCAGTAAATAGACGTTTGCGAACCGAAATCGCGTTCCCTTGAAGTAACCATAGCAACAGCAGATCAAACGGAATAGAATGGAACATTGTTAAAACATACAACATTGTCATTATTTAACAGTTCTGCTGCTTTATAATAAAAAAACGTATTTTTTATAAATAAAAACGTTATTGTCAGCAAATAAATATTAAAGGAGTAGTTCACTTTTAAAAAAAAAATGCTGATAAGTTACTCACCCCCATGTCATCCAAGATATCCATGTCATTCTTTCTTCAGTCGAACAGAAATTAAGGTTTTTGATGAAAACATTCCAGGATTTTTCTCCATATAATGGACTTCAATGGGAACCATATGGTTCAAGGTCCAAAAGAGAGTTTCGGTGCAAACTGCAAACTGTTCAAAGGGCTTTAAATGATTCCAGACGATGAATAAGGGTCTTATCAAGCGAAACGATCGCTCATTTAAAAACAAAAACAAAAAAGTTTAAGTTTTATAAGCACAAATGGTCACCTTGCTCTGTTCTGTGATGCGCGTTCGTGACTCTCCTGTTCGAACTCGTTTATCAAAATGAACAAATCTTTTTTTCTTGTAATTTGGTTCATTCAACGAAAGAAATGAACGAGTTGACTCGGGAAAAGGTTCGTTCATTTTGATGACTGTTTGATGAGAGTCACCAACGCGCATCACATAACAGAGCAAGGTGACCATTTGAGCTTATGAAACTTTAACTTTTTTTTAAAAAAAAAATTTGTGATCGTTTCGCTTGATAAGACCCTTATTCATCGTCTGGAATCATTAAAAGCCCTTTGAACAGTTTGCAGTTTGCACTGAAACTGTCTTTTGGATCTTGAACTGTTTGGTTCCCATTGAAGTCCATTATATGGAGAAAAATCCTGGAATGTTTTCTTTTCGACTGAAGAAAGAATGACATAGATATCTTGGATGACATGGGGGTGAGTAAATTATCAGCAAACGTTTTTTTAAAAGTGAACTACTCCTTTAAGGTGGCTCATGGTGAACTTTTGGAATTTTCTTTGAAAAAAAATGTTAATCTTAAAAAAAGTCTTAAAAGTCTTAAAATCTTAAAGACGTCTATCAGATGTTAGCTAACAGCAGATGCTTTCCAGACATGTGGCAGACGTACTTGTGCTATCTAATGTTCACTTATCGTCACACCTTGGTATATAATTTGAAAGCAACAAGGTTATTGCCCGCCATGTTATTTTTACTAGGGTTGCACAATTAATGCCTAAAACAAATTCATATTTACACTTCCTTTTTGCGGTAGCTGTTTAAGCCTACATTCTGTGCCATCATTGTCAAAGAGTAATTATCTGGTGAAGTGGATAGAGTTAACAAAATATATCATGGGCATTGCAATATTTGAAGCGGATGACATAAATGTCAGTAGACCAGGAGGATTTTAATACAAGCGGTTAGTTCAAAAATCCGTAAGATTGATGCTCTGGAAATATAAACCGGAAAAGGTCTATTGGTGCATGCTATATTTTTTTTTTTTTTTTTTTTTTTTTTTTTTTTAAATAGTACAATTTTAAAGTGAGTGGACCTTGGTGAAATAGGAACAATGCCTCACAAACTATTATTTTGCAATTAAGACCATTAAGATTAAATGTGATTTAGCTATTTGTCAGCCAATAGTTTCGTTAAAACAACATAATCCATTCATAATTAAAATAACAAGTGAACAGAATTATATTTACAACATCTTTCTTCAGCCTAGAGCAATGTAGCCAATCACAGACATGGCAATGGCCAATCAGATGTGTAGAATTCACTTACCACTCAAAGCTGGAGTTTTTGTCCAGTGCTGAGTTCTGCACACTCATAACTCCTCTCATGTTATAATCGAGTGTATAGAAATTATGAAGAGATTCACTGTGCAGTGTAGACACCTTCATTGATTATATAAGATTTCGTCATCGCGGACCGCTTTTTTATTTTTTTTTTTTTATATAGGCTGATATTTGTATTAGTTACTGCAGCAGGTGCTGTATCAGGATCAAGTGGATTCACATATTTATGTTCTTTTGATTGGGGACCTAAATATTCATGGTTTGAAAGTGAAACAGTTGTAAAATTGACACTCCACTACTGCAGTTCTGTGAATGTTTTGCCCAACAGGTCTCAGTCACGTGACTGAAAATAGATGTTCACGAAAAGAAATCGCGTTTCCTTGAGGTAAATCCTTCAACTGTCTCTCGAGCTGAATCGTACGGAACAATTACTAAACGCTGTCATTATTTAACACTTTATTGTTGATTTATATGCCTATTAAAATATTATTTTCGGCAAAAATAATAATTACAAATATTAAACTTCAACATTGCGACCTTAAATTAACATTTAAAAATTAAAGTTCAGTCATCATCATTAACTCACCGTCAAGTTGTTTCAAACCTCTATGAATCTCTTTCTGCTGCTGAAAACAAGATATTTTAAATAATGTCGACAACCAGACAGTTGATGCTAGCATTGATTTCCATAGGGAAAACAGTCAATGGGGTCCTTCAACTGTTTGGTAGCCTACCAATATTATTAAAAATATTATTTTGTGTTTAGCAGAGGAAATAAGTTCAGGTTTGAATCAACTTGAGGGTGAGTAAATGATGACAGAATTTTCATTTTTCTAAGTGAACTTCTCCTTTAAAATGTCCTTTTAAAACTCATTTAAAAATCTAAAAGGTATAATTTACAAAGTCCACAATTATACCTGCAGTGATGCTGCACTGATTTCTGAGTGGTTTACAGCTCAAGTAAACAGCTCAGACTGCATTAGAGCTTTGCCACATCCATGACAGATGCTCCATGAGCCCTTCTTCTAAACTATTGAGGTCTGTGGCATGATGTGACTCATCTTCACCTCTAAAATCTGAGGTGAATCATCTGAAAGTGGCTTCACTTTCTGTCAAAATTCCCTTTCCAGGCAGCGGTCCTCACAATACCTTTGCATTGCCTTTCACTTTAGGACACTGTTGCTTATTGAATGCCAAATATAAAAGAGCTCAACTTTAGCTGAAATCTAGCTGGGTGGGGATGCAATTGAATATTTTTGTTGTGTGTGTGCTTAAAAAAAATGCAATTATACATTTAATTTTAGACAGGTGAAAACTTACTGACCTTTATAACTTGGGAAATCCCTGAAATGATTAACAATATGTGATATAAAACAAAGTGAACTAACAAGCAAAGCATTAATAGTCCCCACAGTGTCTGATCTGTGAATGAGGAGATCAGCGCAAAGAGACCAAAAGAGTCAAGTTCAGAAAAAAAAAAAATCATTTATGATTAAGTGAAAACATGGAAAAACCATATAGTGAAACAGAATATGGTTTATGAGAACACAATAGCTGATACAGATCCAAAAATACCTTTCTTAGGAAATATTAATTCATTATATACAAAAACATACAAAAGATTTTTACTTTAGGGTTGTGTAGCCCTGTTTTTTTTTTCTTATTTTCTTAATAAAAATAAATGACTTAAATACAAATTATTTTAACCGCCTTCAATTTTAAACGTTCGGCAGTTTCGAACATGGAAAGAACTGACAATATTCAAAAGAAAAAGAACGCTTTGGACATGCAACATCATCACAACTATAGACAGCAACAGTCTTTAACTTGCATAAAAAAGCTCGGGGGTGGGGTTCTTTAAAAGTCTTTTCGAACTCTTGTGACACAGATTCATTAATGTGAACTCCGCAGCTGCTGCAGCCTGTGTTTTAACTGTTCGCTCTTTCGCCTCAGCTGTTCCTTGATGGACAGCAGCCTCTGCTCATCCATCTGCATGCTATGGATGCACTCTGTCGCCTTCTTTAGGATAACCACTTTAGCGGCTTTCTCGTTATTCGCGACCTCGGGAATCTCATCCCGTAGTGCAAAAAAGCTGAGTTTGAGTTCGTTTCTGCGCTGGCGCTCCAGCACATTGTGAGTCTTGCGCTTGTCATTGTCCTCAGAATCCGACGTTCGGGGACTCGAGCACTTGCGTTGCTTCACGTGCCTGTTGGTGTTGCTGCTGCTGCTGCTGTTGCTGGTTTCCAGTCGTAGCCTCTTGACAGCCGGCTGGTCGTGCCGTGTGGAGGGGTGGGCGGCGTAGTTGTGCTGGTGGGTGGAGACGTGACAGCGCTTCAACACCAGGGGACTGGGGTGCCTCGAATCCGACACCTCCGTCTCACTCCTTTTCTGTCGCCTTTCCACTGTCACCACATCAATTTCTTCCTCTTCTTCTTCTTCTTCCTCCTCCTCCTCCTGCTCTTCTTCCTCCTCCTCCTCCTCCTCTTCATCATCATCTTCTGCAATGGCATAAAAACAAGAGAATTATTAACTTTAAACGTCAGTTCATTTTAAATACAGCAGAATGGGAATATAATGGAATTTGGCTAATGGCTTTCCACAAAGGATGGGGTGGGTGTTCTGCATTCCAGTCACCTCCCACTTTCCCTGTCAGCTGATATTTGAACATTGCAGAGTTTCCTACAGATCTGACTCGGAGGTGGAAACTGAGAAATCTTATGCAACTACAACATGCATAAAGTCCACTGGTGACAACAAGTAAAGGTCACTTAAATGAAAGCACTAGCACATGAGGATACCAGCTAGATCAAGATTATGCGATTCGTAGAGGTGACATAAAGCATGACATACCTGAATCGCTGCCACTGCTGCTGGAGCTGTTAGGTGGAGTGTCCAGGACCAGCATGGGCTGCGATGGTGCAACCTTGCTAATTTTGCAGGACCCAGTGAGGGGATAAGGAAAGACCACGGAGGGGTCGATGCATTCTGATGCCGAGGTGCTCAGATCCTGCAAATAACTTGCATCGAGTCGATTCGAGCTGCTGTCAGAAATCAGTTCCTTCCTCGCAGCATGCAGGGACTTCAGTCTCTCGGAAACCACTTTCTCCAACTTGGCAGCGGCGGAAAAGCCGCTCCACATGCAGTCCTGGATGATGATGGACTTGAAGACGGACTGGGAGTAGTCCGCGTCGCAGATGAAGCTCTGGTTGACCACGTCGTCTCCCAGGAACTCGCTGACCATCTCCAGCTGTTCGGTGGTGGAGAGCGACTGTCTCCGGCTGGGCGAGAGGGGTGGTGTGGGCAGAAGCTCGAATTTCTTCCAAATGTCCTCACTGGGAGCTGGAGGTTGAGTCTGTCCTTGCTGATGGTGATAGAAATCCTCATCTTCGTTGTCGAAGTAGAAATATGGTTGGATGGAGTCGTAGTCGTAATCGTAGTTTTTATACGCCAAACTCGCACTCACCGGCATTTTGACACTTGTGAGAGAAATACAATTTGAAATTATTATGGTGCATATGCAACGTTCACCTAAAGTGCACATATTTAGACTAGTGAGAAAATGAAGTAAATAGTGCAACTAAAAGACAGCATGTGTAAAAAGGAAGAGAAGGAATCCCAAAGCGGGGGTTAATACCAAAACATTTCAATGCATCCCTGATTCTACTGTTCGTTTAGAGCGTGCAACATGCAAAAGAAAAGATAATCGGCACAAAAGAAAATATATTTGCATACCATCACAAACGCATGCTGCTCTTGAAGTGTAAAAGATGCATGCAACATCAGATACCGGATACTTAACTTACCGTGTATTTGACAAATGCAGCTTCAGAATGGCTTCTTTCGAGACGCAATGCAATGAAAAGACAATAAAAAATAAGATGCAAGAATTAAAATCCAACAGATTACTCCGGTCGCTTGACGCATAAGTGGAATCAGAGTCGCGATCAAATGGAAAGTGATGTGAAATGTAATGAAGGCTGTGCGCTTGTGCACCTCTCAGAGGCTGGACAGACTGATCGCTTGTGTGACAGGGGCAGGATGAATAAGTTCTGGAGCTCCCGCGAGCTCAAGCTGCGCCCACTGACGTATAGTAAAATTTCCCGCCAAACGAAAACACGGTTGTTGTGCGTGTTAAATCAACTCGTTAGGCTCACACATCAAAAAATAAACCCAATGTCTTATTTGAAATCATAATTCGTCTTTATTGGCGTAGAAGATATGCTGCATCTATCTCTGAATCCGATAAATATGGGACTATTTCTTCGCGGAATGACAAAACGTTGAGTGGGTTGGCTTTGACGTCAGTGGCGGAGCGTTTTTATTGTCAAGCATTGACAGCTCATTTGAAAATGGCATTTTTAATTATTATTATTATTTTTTTTTACATTAGTAGCTTAGACAAGGATACAACAAAATCAAATCTTATATATTTCGGTCTTATTATGTTTTTAATATCACAACAGAGAGGCAAAATGGGTTAAAAGAAAACACATTTTTGTTATTTTAAATAGAAACAGCAATAAAACAGAGCAGTATGCTTTCTGTTTTGTGTATGTGTTTTTAAATGTATTTCTTTATTTTCTTTCATCATATATTTTGTGTGCTGACAAAAAAGAGTTTATTTTTAGGGCTGTGACGAAGCATATGGATTATTTATGTTGCTGCAACATAACAATAAAGAAATGTAACCATCATCATACAGTTAGCATGTCAAAGTCATCTAGCAGTAGTTCTGAACCAGGGTCACAGGGTCCACCAGGGGCCCTCAGTAAATGGCCTGGGATTTTGTGAGATGCCTTAAATTGTTAGGTTATTTCATAATAATTGAAATTGGCTTTGCCATTATGTGGTTTTGGAGACAAAAAGTTCAGAGCCATTGTACTAAATACAATGTGTTGGTGTATGGAAATTTGTTTTCAATGAATGAAACAACACATCCTTCAGACATATGGATGATGAAATAATTATATAAATGATAAAGAGTGGTTCCACTAAGTGAAGCATATAGCAAACATACTAACTCACAGTACTAGAGTGTTATATAAACATTTGAGTTTAACTATAGTTTATCCATGGAGTTATATATTGGGGTAGACACATGTTTAATTGAATGTAGAATGTGAAAAATATATATATAGAGAGCACAGATGCATTTTTAAATAAAATGAATGTCATATTCTACATATCGTTGTACTTAAAGATCTTTGACTACAATTAACAGAAGACCTTTCTCCTAAGCAATGATCATAAGACTAGACTAGACTATTTTAAAGACCCCACAACAGGATGGTTTATAATACGTTGGTATGTGGCGCCCTCTGCTGTTAACTATTATAGTGATGGTGATCAACGTTCAGTTGATTTGCACCAAATAAAGCCTAAGTTACCTTCATCAACTGCCTTCCATTGACAATAATCTATATACAATTATATCTAAGAATGTAAAGATTATAGGACGAAGTCAGTAAAAGAGGGACATCAGCTAAAATTGGAAAATACGCTTTTTGGTGTAGTGTGTTTTGTTTTAAATTGCTATGATGGTGGGTGGTCTTGAAATGTTGTAATGGATACTTAATTTGAATATCAACATTTTATTGTTTAAGGAAAACCACGTGGGCGTGGTTACTACTCAAGTGCTGGAATGAGAAGCCATGTCAATGGGTTTTTCAATCTAATACAGTCAGCATACATACATACATATATATATATATATATATATATATATATATATATATATATATATATATATATATATATATATATATATATATATTAAATCATGTTTTATTACTGTACCAATTTTTACCTTTAATGTGTTTGATACACAATGTGAGAAATTATTTTGTTTTACAGAAAATGTCCCAAAGCTATGGGTAGAAAGGGAAAAAAAAGGGAAAACATGTCATCTGAGAAGGAACTAGCAAACATGTTCAAGTTTCTTTCCCAGTTTTTTTTTTCCCAGAATATATATATACATAATATATAATGTTTTTCTGAAACTAAAAATGAAGCAGGTTCATATCAAATTTGTATTTAAATTTAAGTTATTTGGCCCCCTGGAAGATCACTGAGGACCCCTGGTGGGCAACGGCCCTCTGGTTGAGAACAACTGTTAAGTGTGTCTAATGTGTTTATAAAGTTATTCTTTTACACTTTGAACAGGCAAAAATATATATTGAGAAAAACAAAATGTGTAGCCTACAAAATCCTGTTGTAGCAATTATATTATCCAAGCACAAAAGATGAAAATATCTGTCCCAATTTACCTGAAAACGGCAAGAACAACAACAACAAAAAAATCTTATCATTTTAAACACCCATTTTCCTTCAAAAATACTTGACGAAATCATCATTGAGCATGTGTTAACAACTTTAATAGTGTAGATAGCATTTATATTTACACAGTTTACCAAAAAGTGTCATAATCTTGCTGACTTCGCCCTATGTATGATCATAGATTTACAGACAAAAGGAGATTCTGCAAAATGAGATGCTTATTTATAGTAAAAGGGATTTTAACCCGTAGCTAAAAATAATCTAGAAACGTTATATCCTAAAATGAACAATTTCATTATGTGGCGTGCTCTTATTTGGGAAAAAAGTGGCCTGATAACCTAATAACAAGTGTTACAATTGCCATCAATTGCCCCTGTACACTGTATTAATTGACTATAATCAAAGTGTTAGTCTTTGTTATAATGGTCTAATCTTTCTCAATGCCAAACAGAAAGCTATTGATTAGGTGTGGGGTGGTGTTAACAACCGGATGTGGGTGAGATTGGGATGTGATAGGGGATGAGATTATTAGGATTAAGCACGGCACCTTTAAAACGAGGGAGGGAGTAATAATTTGGCAGTGAGTCTTTCCATGTAACATCCAGCAGAGGGCAGCAGATATTAAAAACAATATAAAGGTAACTTCTCAATATTTCTTATTAAACCATGTCCGTTGACATTTGGTTCTAATTGCATCTTTCAAACACACAGACAAACTAATATACCCTACATTAAAAAAATAATAATTAAAAAATAATAATAATGAAACAATCTTCACTCTTCCTGGTGACTGGCGCGAACAGCTGGAGTAGGGCTTGGTTTTGTGACGCGTCCCACGTGTGTTCTACACGAAAATAAATAACACGCGCGAGCGCGCTCAGCCGACATTCCTTCAGTCCGCGAGACATAAAAATGCTGCATTTCATCTGTCTCCTACATCAGCACTTTAATTCGCGGGTTAATGTCGATATGATATAATGCGGAATGTTTGGATGACCTTCTCATCGGAAGCGCTGGGAATGTGTCTCCAGTTTTTCCAGTTTGATTACAGGCACCTGGAAGCCCGTAAACCATAAAGCAACTCTTCAATGCAGCCCGACACGGACGAATGCTTAAGTATTATTATCATCATTCATCATAATGGACTGTCTATCACGCACTGCGTACTGGCCTCTTATTCGCTTTCTGCTGCCACTGGCCATTACTAATATAGCCATAGACTTCGGAGAACAGGTGAGATATTATGACATTATAGATTTGAATTTGTACAACCTGCTATTTTGACATGACTGGTTTCGTTTGTTACTTGAGTGAGCTTCCCCTTTAAATGACGCTATTTATGGCGTTGCTTGCTATTGCGATAGAAATGAATGAAAAAAGATGTATTTCTCCGCCACATGTAACGTTACTGTAAGGGTGCGTTAAATACGGAATGTTAAATTGGGTTTAATGTAAATACGTTAAAGTTTTGTGAAGATGCGTGAAGGTCATGGACAGGTAGGGTCCAATAGTGGGTAGGCTAGTATTTTTCATGAATCCCATTTAGATGTGGCAATGGTGTGGCGCAGTGGTCAAAGTCTTGAGCTCGAAATCTAAACGTTTTTAGGATCAAATACCACAAGAGGTGATAGTGCTCAAGGGCAAGGGCACAAATGTCATAATATGTCAATTTAAAGGGTTACTTAAGTAGTCAACAAAGAACAAAGACATAAATTACCTGAGACAAACCTTGGTAAAAAAACAATCAAATTGTGGGAAAAAAAACAAACAAATTGTATCAGATTTGAGGGTAGCAGGAGGGTTAATCTAATAATCCCAGTCTCTTTGGATAACTAAATTATAACACCTTTTTGTCCAGATGTTACGCATATCCTTTGTCCTTTTTGTTAGGCATCACTATCTATATATATATATATATATATATATATATATAATAAAATATAAGCATAATATGTGTGTGCTATGTATAATTATTTTATATAAATACATATGCATGCATGTATAGATTTGCATGTAAATACTGTATATATATAATCTAAATATTTTATATTAATAACACATTTTCTTAAATATATACATGCATGTGTGTTTTGAATAAAAACTTTTATTTTGGATGTGATTAATCACAATTCATCTTTGCACAGTCTAATACACACACACACACACACACACACACACACACACACACACACACACATATATATATATATATATATATGAAGAGTTCAGATGCAAAAGCCTCTAAATGACATTTGAAATTTTCTTGAATGATGATTTTTATCAAACTTGTATATTTAAGTTCAGTAATTTCACTTAAATAACAATTAATAGGTAATTATCATTGCCATTTAAGTGAAATTACTGAACTTAAATATACAAGCTTGATAAAAATGATCATTCTAGAATAAAATTTCAAATGGCACTTAGAGGCTTTTGCATCTGAACTCTTCATATATATATATATATATATACGTATATATACTGTATATATGTATGTATATATGTATGTATGTATGTATGCACAGCAATTAATACCCTCCAGGCACTTTAAAACATTTTCTTAGTAAATCGCCTCTTTTGGATTACAAAATATTATAAAAAATTATCTAGGTGGTTACATGCTTGCAAATATTATTATACCTTTTTACACATGTGCTTAAAGGCCTTAAACAGTTATCGAGGTTTAACCAAAAACCTCCTCCACAGCAACATATGTGTCGTTGTCGGCCCAGATCTAGCCCACATCTGGCACATGTGGATTCCACACTTTTATGCTGTCTAGACTATACTAGTTTGCGAAAGTAGTTTTTTAAATGATCTCCAATATTTAATCAACGATTCGATTGAGGCGGTCCTGGAGGCAAAGTTGCTCAGAATGAGGAGAAAGAGGCGTTTCTTTCGAATTGGCCTCTAGGGCCCAGCTGTTTCCAATCGGCCTCCGTTAACCTTGTCTGACAGCTGGTCGAACTTCATGGCCATATTTTCTGAGATGCGTGAATGTCCTTGTAGACAAGCGTGGCACCTTGGAAAAAGACACCGAACGACAGTCTTCAAGTCAATTGGACTGACTGTTGCGTAGCTATAGCCGTTTTTGTGTTTTTATTTTTTTTTTTAGAGCGCCACCAAGTGGCCAGCTGCCACATCTTTTTACACGCGACCACCACAGACTGACCCCATACATAGTGTACCGAGTTGAGTGAAATTAGGTGTATTCGACATCGGCTGCGGCTGGATGTATCTGCCCGATCACTTTTAGGGGAGAATGCTGATTATTGGAAATTATGTCATGCATAGTCATGCGTTTTATTGATTGAATTTCCCAGAATGCAGTAGGTTTTAAGTCAGTTCTTGAGGATGTGGTCTCTGTGTGGTTGAATAGTCTACTCTTTTTACATAACATGCTACTATGACTGCCACTCTTTTTAAAGTCAAATAAAGGTCCGGTTATTGAGTCAGGGAACTTTTAAAATACATCTGCTTCAAAAAAAAAAAAAAAAAAAAGTTACAGTAGATGTCCTCAGTGAAATCTGGGATAAAGACCTGTTTTTAAGATTAGTGTCTTTTACATATATTGGGTCCAGAGAAGAAATTCAGATGGCAACAAAAGCAGTGCGCACAAATCTTTACCCTTTTCATACTACTGATAACCTCTGATAACCTCCTTTGAACCCGCAGTCACGTCCATAAATTAGATGCCTTTACATTTGTCATACAGTAATAACTCATAATGGATTTAACTGAAAGGTTGACTGTGGAGATAATCTTTTAAATGTGTTCAAATGGCTTGGACATCACTATTAAGATTATTTTTTTATACTATTGGATATGCACTGATGATTTGTAATCATAGGACGGTTCATCAGGTTCATTTGGGTGCAAAGCTCAACCAAGTTGGGTTTGATAAATAGTTTCTGCCCATGTTACTTTATGCTCTGGCACACTGATCTGTTAATGCATGTGTTTCACATTGAAATTTAACATGTGCCTAGGTTTTTGTCCTGTAGTGTTACAGTAGGACAGTGACGTCTTATCTAGTACCAGTGTGTGTGTGTGTTAGAGCGAGGAGTAGACGGGGTAAGGATTAGTCTTATGTAACCATTGTGTGTGTGTGTGTGTATTTATAGTACCACTCTTATTGTCCCTCTGTCTGTCTTGTTCTTACTCTGCTGTTGACAGTTGCATAAATAGGGTACAAAAATGTATTTTCCATGTGAGTACTGGTATATATTATGTAAAAAAAGGATAATCTTTTATTGGAAAATTAAACAACATTGGTATCAAAGTTTAATAGTTTCTTTAATCTTAAACAACTAAGATCAAACTACTTAAAAAATCACCTTTCAAATTTATAATATAAATTACATCAGCATATGAGAGTCAAATTGGATGACTAGGGACTCTTTTCAAGATTACTCATTTAACAGTTCATCTATGAAAAAAAGATCAGTGAAGAATAGAAAGTCATTGAAATCGAGAATGTCTGAATCAGAATGTGTAGTTCGTGCATAAAAAATACCTGTCAAAAACAACACATTTTGAGCAATGTTCACTAACCCAGCAAAGTTTTTCATTTGGTTTGGCACTTATTCTCTTTCACATCCGGTGTGAAGCTAATTCACATAGTTGCTTGACCATTCTGATTCAGTTTCAACAAGGGAAGAACAAATTTGTACTCGGGTGCGTTATGTATTACGTTATCATCTCTAAAAGACAGCATGTTGAAGCTGCTCAGGCATCCATATATATATATATATATATATATATATATATATATATATATATATACAGTCATTGAGATAAAGACAGTGAGATTGCTTGCTCAACATAAGCTAGTCCTGCATTATCAGAATTCCTCTGAAACCCCCCACCTCCCCCAGCTTCACCTGCCTAGATCTGCTACAGGATATATGTATGTGTATTTATTTATATGCAACAGTCGCGTGTCTGTGTATCTATTAACAGTAGCAAGTCAAGTCAACTTTATTTATATAGCACTTTTTACAATACAGATTGTATCAAAGGAGCTTCACAGTGATAACATGAAAATAATACAACAAAGTTTGTTTCTAGAAGACAATTGCTTCAACGTCCACCTTAAGCAAGGCAGATCAATAATATAGTTGAATATTAAATGCCCATAACTAAGCAAGCCAAAAGCCAAGGCAACAGTGGCAAGGAACCAAAACGCCATAAGGGACAGAATGGAGATAAAAAAACCATGGGAGAAACCAAACTCAGTCGGGGGCCAGTTCTCCTCTGGCCAGCGAAGGAACAGTGTGCGATTGGTATCAAAGAATACACCCAGGTTCCTAACTGATGACGAAGACTCAACAGAGCAGCCATCAAGTGTTAGACAGTGTTCTAGGTTATTGCGTGTGGAAGTTTTTTTTTCTCTAAAAATTAGAATCTCTGTTAAACCCTGTTAGGTTTTGAAGAAATGTACAGCTGAGTATCATCAGCATAACAGTGAAAGCTAATTCCATGTTTCCTAATGATATTTCCTAATGGTAGCATGTACAGAGTGAACAGCAGCGGTCCTAGTACTGAGCCTTGTGGTACGCCATACTGAACTTGTGATCGATAAGACATCTCTTCATTACTGCTACAAACTGATAACAGTCAGATAAGGATGATTCAAACCATGCTAATACAATTCCACTAATTCCAACATAGTTTTCTAGTCTATTTCAAAGAATGTTGTGGTCAATTGTGTTAAATGCAAAATGTCCAAAATAAAAAGACCATACTTGCTGTGGAGCAGCAACAACAACAACAATCAACAACAGCAGCAGCAGCATAGCATATCAAGTTCACCTAGACCAGATACATTAGGCAAGGCAAGGCAAGGCAAGTTTATTTATATAGCACATTTCATACACAATGGCAATTCAAAGTGCTTTACATAGAAGAAATTAAAATAATCAAAATAAATCAGAATAATTAAAACAGTTTAGAATAAAAAATAAGAAATAATGAAAAATAAAAATTATGATAAAAATAAAATACAGTAAATTAAAACTATTTAGAATAAAATGAAGTGCAGTAACAGTTAACATGTTCATTAATATGATAAAACTATTTAGATTTGTCATGACTGATATGACCCCAGTCATTTTTGTTTAGAAACATTCATATTTTGATTTAGTTAGGATGTATTCAATTGATCAAAAGTGACAGTAAATACTTTTACAAGAATTATATTCTAAATACATGGTGTGTTTTATTTTTACTTTCTGTTCATCATAGAATCCTATAAACAAAAATGGATTACACAAAAATAATTGATCACCAGATCACCATAGTAAAGGATCATGTGACACTGAAGAATGGCACATTTATAGTGTGTAATGACATTTATGATGTATAAAGTTTTCAAATAAAAGCTTTATGTTCCTCAAAAGATCCTGATGAAAAAAAAATGTATCATGGTTAACTCAAAAATATTAAGAAGCACAACGGATTTCAACATTGATAATAATAAGAAATGTTTCTTGAGCATAAAATCAGCATTAGATTTCTGAAGGACACATGTTGACACATCATGAAGACTGGATGCTGAAAATTCATCATATGAATTACATTTTAAAATGTATAAAAATAGATATTATATAATTATATTAGATTTCACAATACCACCATTTTACTGTAATTTTGATTAAATAATGCAGGCATGGTGAGCAGAAGAGACTTTTAAAAAACATTCAAAATTCTTTTGATTTGATGTTTTGAGCGGTACTGTGTGTACTATAAAATTATATCCTCTCTATCTCTCTCTCTCTCTCTCTCTCTCTCTCTCTCTCTCTCTCTCTCTCTCTCGTCTTCAGGCTCTGAACAGGGGCATCGCTTCTGTAAAAGAGGACAAGGTTGAGATGTTGGCCAGCTATGGTCTGGCATACTCGCTCATGAAGTTCTTCACTGGACCAATGAGTGACTTTAAAAATGTGGGACTCGTGTTTGTCAACAGTAAGAGGGAGAGGACCAAGGCGATCCTCTGCATGGCTGTGGCGGGGGTCATCGCCATCATTCTCCACATCCTCATTGGTGCGTCTCTTGTGGATACGTTATGCTGTAACTATAAAGTTTCATGTTGGCGACAAAGCAGCTGCTAATTTGCATAGTTTACTACATTTCCTCAAACCTGTTTTGAAAACTGTCATATTTTCCCAGCTTACACAGATCTGGGCTACTACATCATAAATAAGCTCCACCATGTGGATGATTCAGTTGGAAACAAGACGAGGAAGGCCTTTCTGTACCTCGCAGTATTTCCAATATTAGATGCAATGGTAAGTGTGAAGCATTTATTATAACCTTAATAAGTAATTCCAAATACAGCATCATCTAAAGCCATATTTTAGACTTCTGGTGAAGTACAGGAAATACCAAGTCATGTATTTGTTTGGAATAATAGACTATTTATAGCTCTACTTCTTACTGCATGCTTAAAGATGCAGTAAGCGATTTCTGTGAAACGTTGTTGGATGTACAGATCGCTCTGAGCACCAAACACAGTTGTGGCCAATCAGTAGCAGTAGGGGGCGTATACACTCATGATGGGGGAGGAGAGAGAGTGAGAAGAGGGAGATTGAAGAAAGACTGTAGAAAGAGAGATGCCTTAGAGATATTACATTAGAGAAATGGTCAGAGAAATATCTCTGGAAAAAGAAGGGCAAGATCTTTAGGACCTGTGTTAATATTAGACCTGAAAACAGAGACGCCGAGGTTGCGTTGTTTCTACTCCATCCATAAATGTTAAACATTGGTTTTGTTATTTTCACAGAACCAAGATAGGCTTTTGTTGCTATTTTAGGGACTGTTCGTTTTTTATTTAAGGAGCCACCGGAGGAGATTTGACTTCTGTAGTCAAAAAAGACTTGAACCTCCCTTCGCCAACAATATTTTTTTCTATGGCCCTCCAAAATGATTGTGAAAAAAGGCATGAGCCTCCCCGATAATGTATTGATTACATTTGTAGTGGTTTGCGCTTGGCAAAGATGTTCAGATAGCCATTTTTTTTTTTTTTCCGTTTTTTTTACAACCATGTCAAATGACTAAACTCCTGCTTTCTTATTTTACTAGAGCTGTAACTATAGACCAAACCTACCTAAAATTCGGTTCGCATCATGATTTTTTTATTTGAAAAAAAAAAAAAAAGTTTTCGGTGCTGATGCAGTGGTGATGCGTTCATGTAACCTGTAAGGGTGGCACTGCCAATAAAGTATCTAAAAGCTGCCACAAAGAACCGGCAAAAGTAATGATTATGAATATGTCAAAAATAGCAAGGAGACATTTTAATTGTTTCTTAAACAAACAAGTCTTTGTCAGTGTCAGCTGCAAATATAAAGGTGACGATGCTGGCTCGCAATCTTCGCAAGTAATGAAAGTGCCAGAGAGAAAAGCACATTTCATACGGATTACATAAGCAGAGCAGTCTGTAGTCTGTTTTCTTTTGTTAAAAAGTAGATATTTCAAGCTTTTATATATTTATCAGGTATGTGAGGCAAGTAGCCTACGTTAGGCTATACGTTGAGTTTCGGTTCATTTATTAGACTATTATTAAAGTCCAGTTCACGCGCCGGCGCCTCCATGTCATTATGATCTATTTTCTACTATATTAACTTCTTATTTATTAAATCCAGGCAATTGGATGTTGAAACATTGATTAAATTAAGATACAATCAATAAAAAATGAAATTCACTTTAAAGAAAGGTTTTGTGCTTTCTGTTTGAGGTTGCTGTAAAAGTTTTAAAGCCACTTTTTAGTGCGGTCATGCCCGTGACTGAGAACTGTTGCGTCTGTAACATTTTTTCCCCTCATAAATGTGAACACACACGCAAAAAAATGTGGAGGCCGACCCTTCCTCATCCGGTGGGTAGTAGCTAGTTTTGTATATTTAATTTTTTTTTTTTTTTTGTGTATTTCCCTCATGTTTAATATAAAACGTGTATAAATGTGTAGACTGATATTTTTCTGATGTCTGGACTCCTTTATTAAGGGAGAATGAATATATAAACAGACGTTTCAGGAAAAAATGCATTTTCTGCGAACTTATTTCAAGTATGGACTGCAAATGTTGCTGGAATTGCCCGATTTGAAAGAATTTTTTAATTTTATTTTTATTATTATTTATTTTTTATGTAGGATCTACGTATTTTATTATGTTAACTTCAAACGTCTAACACATCACACTCCACTGTTATGGTGGCAATTTCAGTAGATTTACTCATTAACATTGTTGTGGAAATATATAAGTATTGTGCTACAGCGCACATTATTTCAGCTGCAGTTCTGGCGCCTCGGTCCCAATACTTTAAAACTTGTCGTGTATTCACATCACATATTAATGCGGCGGTAGAGTTATTCGCAATCACAAAAGTTAATTGTTTGATTGTTCTTTAAAGCTTTGCTGGGTAAACATTTCATTGGCTAATTGTTTATTGTTCTAATTCACTTTTTCTGAGCACGTAGCCTACTGAAGAGCGCCAAACTGGATTTTTGTTGGGTCAAACCCATCTGAAAGCGATGGGAAGCCGAGACCGAGAGAGCTACATAAATGGAAAAAAATATGCACCAAACAAGCCACTTTGAAATTTAGCCCTCAACAAAGAATAAAAAGGACATGACCCTCCCCTATTTTCCTCCAGTGGCCCTTTCCATAAACACCGAATAGTCCCTTAACTATAGTAACAGTTTTGAGTATTATTGTTTGTCTGGAGCTGGTGTGCTACTGGCAACTAACAACCAACTGTTGCTTTTATATGCTTTTGTGTACTGTATGGTAATTGTTTGTTCTTCCTTATCACTCGTTTGTCATCTCCGATATATGACACTGCATTTCATCCATTTTGGGTGGAACAGTGAAGGGAGGGAAATGTTCTCATTCAACCATTGAATTTCAAATGTGTTTACTGCACCTTGAAAGGGTAATGTAAGGGATGTTAGGAATTAAGGTGGAATGTCTGGCTTGATCCCAGCAGGAGGTGTCCAGTTCCATTTGTTCACTTAATTTACCCATTGAAGCAGGTAGAACAGAGCAGTTGAGCAGGGAATACAGGTGTGAATGTGGTTTCTTGACAAAAACAGAAATACAAACTTTAATAAAGATAAATCATATTAAAATGACATAAGGAAAAGATGCACAATATAAAAAAAGAAACCGTGGAAAAGAAAGTTGCATTTTTCATGAACACTCAAATATCAAGCAGCTCCAAAGTCTCTCAATCTATTGTGAATTAATGCAGGCATTTATAAATCGGGATTCATTAGCACACAGATGCCGTGATTGGTTAATTAGAGAGCATGTACAAATCAATAAACCGCCAAATAAAGACAAATTAGAAGGCAAATGAAATTGGGGCATCTTACTGAGGCAAAAAGGATTGTATTTATTGAAAATAATAAACTTTAATACAGGCATTATATTATAAGTACAATGATTTTGTTTTTCAATGACTCAATTACTCACCTTCATGTCGATCCAAACCTATAAGACTTTCGTTGATCTTCGAACCACAAATGAATATATTTTAAATGAAAGTTGAGAGATTTCTGTTCCTCTGTTGACAGTCCACGCAACTACCACTTTGTCACTTAAACTAATTCATATGAAATGAGCAGTTTAGTCCAAGTTTCCTTTCGAAAGGGAACTCGCACTGCGTCAATGACACTATGGAGAATGCCTCTGCATGAATTGGTGTCTGAAATGCTTATCTAATCATGGTAATCCTATTGGTCGGCAACAGCCTATGCTATCACTAGTGCGGCCTGGAAGTATATAAGGGGAGCCATGGAGAACATCAACAACTTTTTAGTCTTCAGGGACTGTTTTGTCTGTAAACAGAGTGGCCCTAATCTGCAATTCCTCTCCCCAAGCGTATCAGTATCCAGAACAGTCCCTATTTGTATCAGCCCTGAGGCTGGACCCATAATGAGCTATTCCTTCAATTTGGAACCATTCAATTTGTAGGCCCCCTCCCTTTATGAGAGTTTTTAGTAAGGTTGAGCAGTAGACCACGGTTCTCTGTTAGAAAGTATCTTAGGGGTGTTAGGTAGGGTTTTTATAGGAGGGTGAATTTAGGGCCCTGAATTCCTATATATCCTATATGTTGGAGTCGGCAGGCTCATTTAGTGGGTAGTGCCAATCTGTAGTAGTGAACAGGTTGGCTTTATTATATGGAAAATTGCCAAAAATGGAAATACGAATTGGCGCGTCATAGATACGCAATCATTCTGCTAGAAAGTAAGAAGCAGTATGCTCACGCCTCCGCCCTTTAGAGCCGAGTATCCACAAGTTTCCTACGCCCCATGAGGCCTTGCGTCAAAAGTGGGCGCGTCTTCTGGTTCGAAGTAAACAAAGCGCGACTTGACATGCTTGACACTCGTTCATTCAACAGTTGACAGTCATTCAAGTTATAGCGATCCAAACTAGCTAACGATGTAGGAACACAACCTCAACGAAATTAAAAAGGGTGAAATAACAGTACATTTACCCTCTGCAGTAGTTGGTTGGGAGTATTATAATAACATTATTAATAATCAATACTTATCAAGGCATGGTGACAGACAGTTGTGCGAGCTGACAAACAATTAAAATAAAAAATACACACTTAGTCATTGTGCTTTGGTGTTTATTCAAAATTATAAATGAATGTGCTACTTGAATACATTAACTGGCACATTTTGTATTCTGTCAACTCAGGCTTTGATCCTGAGTTTAGGTGTAACATCAGTAGCGAACAGCCAATCACATGCTGATAGAGTAGAATATTAAGAATCTAAACTAATGTAGACAGGAAGATTCGTCGTCTTTTGGGAGGTGATGGAAACTGATGGAAATGATGGAATGGGATGGAAAAGATGGAAATCCAGTCGTTGGCAGGATTTCGGCTCTGATTTCGTTTCCGGCTTATGTTCAAAACACTCACGTTTAAGCCACTGAATTAGTTTAGTCCAGTTATACGTACAACCGCGAACAGCACATGTTGTCCCTGAGCTCCGTAACGACATCTCTCATAAAGATTTGCGTCTTTAAATAGTAAAATAATTCACAACACACAAAACACACAAAATACCATTGGAATGCTACTTCCGCCGCCGTAGCGGAAGTTTCACCCACTTTATTTTTTTACAGGAGCGCCCCCCGGAAACTTGTGGATAGTCGCTAGTTTTTCCAGTTAGGCCTTAAAACTGACAGAATTTTTTTTTCACTGAGCCCTTTGAATAAAATAATAGTCATAAGGTTGAATGTCGTTGGCCACTTACTGTGGCCTCCATATCCTTGGCTTTAACAGGGAGTGTAAAACCTGTCTTGTAAAAAATACAAGATAATAGGCATCGGCCCTGATACATTTCTCAGGGTCATACTGATAGTAGTCCCCCTGTTAGGGTCATTATTTAGAGTAGCTTGCAAACCATAGCTCAATGATGTCAAAGTGGTAGTTGTGTGTAACGCCGATGGGGACAGAAATGTCTCACATTCCATTTAAAATATCTTAATTTGTGTTTCGTAGATGAATGAAATTAACGAAAGTTACAGGTTTGGAACTACATGAGGCAGAATAATGTAATGATGGTAAATGGTGACAGATTTTTCACTTTCGGGTGAACTAACCCTTTATGCTTTTAATTGAATATAAATGTTACATATTCTTTTAATTTGTTCTGTTTTGATTTTGCTGCAAAGGCGTGGATTCATGCTGGCATCCTCCTGAAGCATAAGTACAGTCTGCTAGTAGGATCTGCCTCCATCTCTGATGTTGTTACACAGGTAACAATACCACCCTGTTCCAAAATTAAAAAAGTGTTGTAGTTACCTTTGAAATGTCATATTTAGGCCTGAAATTCAAAAGTTAGACAACTTTTCTAATAGCAAAGAGGCAGAGAACAGCAGGGAGCAGGAGTTCTGGTAAAAGCTGGCAGTTTATTAAACTAACCATAGTTGTCTTTCTCATTGATGGCCTTCTGACTAGCACAAACAAAGCATCATTATAACAAGAAAAGGCAAAGGAAAATGTTATTTTCACAACATTATCTGACTTTAAAGAGAGACCAAAACAAGTTTATATACAATCATGTTAAAAAGTTTCAGGTCGGTAAGATATTTTGATATTTGAGTAATATTGTGAGATATTATTAAATATAAATAGCCATTTTCTATTTTAACATATTTTAAAATGTAATATATTCTTTTGATCGCAAAGCTGAAATTTCAGCATCATTACCCCAGTCTTCAGTGTCACATGATCCTTCAGAAATCAGTGTAATTTGCTGATTTTAATGCTTTAGAAACATTTAATTATTATTAATGCTGAAGTGCTTTATATTTTTGTACACAAGTACACAACATAAATGTATAATAGCATGATTAAAAATATTATAATAATTTATTGTACATGCTATACAATTTGAAATTGAAATTGAAATGTTTATGCATTTTTGTGTTGTACTTATTGTACTTGATAATAATATCAGTTAAAAATATTATACAAATTATATGATTTAATTAAATTATTATTAAATATTTTATTATTTCATCTATATATTTAAAAAAAAAAATGTCACATGGTGTATATGTAAATCTAAGGTGCGTTCCATTCGACAGGGTCCCTACGCAGTGTTCACTGCTCTGAACACGGTACATCAGTTGAACTTCGCTGTCAACAATCATTCACTCGTTTGGAATGCCCTGAAACGTCATCAAAGAAAGGCAACAACAGGGTCGCACAGATTATGATATAACATAATTAAATGTTGTAATTTACTTTTCTTTCTAATTTAAAATCATATAGGCCTAAAGATACATTTATCACCCCAAACCGTTCATAAATACTCTAGTTTGTAATAATAATAATAACAATATTTAACCCTCTGGGGACTAAGGGCTATTTGGGCTCCTTGGGATGTTTTGATGTTTTGTTTAGTTATTTATAAACATGTTAATAGCAAAGGTGTAAATTCACTCTATATAGCACAGACGAGGCTACCATAATACATGGTCAACATGTATGTACATGTTTGTATTTTTAAGAGAATATTGTTTATGCGTGGTTATACATTTTTGTTTAAATGAAAGTTGCTGAAATAAGACCACAAAACACATAATAAATATGTGTCCACAAGACTTTTGACTAATGGATGTTGGTTGTTGCTTCGAGTTCTGGCTTCAAAATGATGTGAAAATTATTCTGCCCATTCCTTTACATAAAACACAACATACTCAATGCGTACGTAAACTCAGACCCATTAGAAATTTTAATTTAAAATCTCTTCCAATGGCTCTGCTCTATGGTTAGTTCCGACTGATGATGCGGTGTACAATGACGGTTGGTTGATTTTCGCTCTCCACTTCCTGTGAAGTGATGTATCGATGTTCCCTTATTCCCTACGCCGTTGGCAGTGCCCTAAACATGTCAAACTGAACATGTTCCTTCCCTTCGGATTGGAATCTCACTTAAGATGGCGAAACACCCTATGAAGTCCACTTCGCACTCCACATACCGTCGAATGGAACGCACCTTTAGTCATTTGTTTTTATTCAAGACGAATGTTCTAGCTGATGAGAGAATATTGAATGTCTAAATTTTGCAGGTTTGTCATGAGTTTAAACATGCACTCAAACTTGCCTAATATTTAATTGATTCTTACTTTCCAATTCACCTGCAGATAATATTTGTGGCGATCCTTCTCCAGAGTAACCTGGAATGCTTAGAGCCTCTTCTTATTCCCATTCTCTCTCTGTACATGGGAGCTCTGGTGCGCTTCACTATCGTAGGACTGGGCTACTACTGTAACATCCACGACAACATCCCAGAATCAAACAGTCTCGATCAGGGGGTACGTACCTCAAAGCAGATTTTTGCAGAAATTCTTTCTAGAAAATTGCTTCCTATATTTAGGAGGACTATACTTATGGTCACTTTCAGGGCGATGTCACCATAAGGAAGATGCTAAGTTTCTGGTGGCCGCTTGCACTCATTTTAGCCACTCAGCGCATCAGCCGACCCATCGTCAATCTGTTTGTCTCTCGGGACCTCAAGGGCAGCGCTGCATCAACTGAAGTGAGTACTGATGGGTGCTAGTATGTACTGCAGCTAACAGTAAAACACCGCAATCTGTAATTGAATTGTGTGCATTTGCTAGGCGGTAGCAGTCCTCACAGCTACATATCCGGTGGGTCACGTGCCCTACGGCTGGTTAACAGAACTACGTGCCGTCTATCCAGCTTTTGATAAGGTCAGTGGTGGTTTTTATTATTAATTGCATAGCAAGCAGCCTAAATGTCACAGCAATTGTCTTTCATTGTTTGGTATGAGTATTTATATAAGACCCTATTTTGGTTTGTCCTGGGGCTTTGGAAATTTTTTTTTTTTTTTTTTTTTTTTTTAGTCAACACCCGATGACTAGAGTTCACCATAAAATGCCTCATCCTTAAGACCTGTAATTACATAACATTGAAATACCTGCAACAGTCAGACATGCCTGATGTGGTGTCTGAATCAACTTATTTAGGTTTTTTCATAACCAGTATCAGCTCTGGAGCCAACGGGTATGTTGTCTTGGCGAGTTTAAAGGAGTTTAGGTTGGGGAGAACTTGTTTTGTAACTTTTAAATGCTGTTTTTTTTTTCCATCACTGGCACTTAATGTTCTTCTGGTAGGCGAAACAACAACTTTTCTTTTTTATTGGTTGATGCACATTGTTGTGTTTTGGGTCTAAAAACACATTTTTGCTTTTAGATGGTTTGATTAGATTGTCAAATTAGAATGTTTTCAAGCATGGATTGAAAATATTACATTGCTTTGTCTTTCTTTGTTAAATCTTTCCAAAACAATTTTTTTTCCATGCATAGTGGTTTAGCTTTATAATTGAACCTGTATCATTTTTTTTTTTTTTTTTTTTTTACAGAATAACCCTTCCAATAAGTTTGCCAGTGGTCTGACAGTCACCACAACACACATCAAGAGGTTCACACTCTGCTGTTTGATTCTCTCCTTAATGGTAAGGTCTTGTTGTCAAATATCTCAATGTGTGGGTGGGGTCACTATTAATTTTTAAAGAAAGCAAAACTTTTATTCAGCATGAATGCATTAAATTGATCAAAAGTGTGGTCAGAATTAATGGCACCCCTGGTAAATATGATCAAAATGGCAGTAAAAAAAAAATCATTGTTTATCCTTTTCATTAATAAAATCACAAAAATTCAATGTTTCATTGAAGTAAAAGAATTGAAAGAGAGGAGGAATCTCATGAAATAAATGCTTTTCTCCAAAACACACTGGCCATAATTATTGGCTCCCTGTTATTAAATATTTTTGCCAAGATAACTCTTGAGTTTTCTCCTATAATGCCTGATGAGTTTGGAGAACAATTGACAAGAGATCAGAGACCATTCCTCCATACAGATCATTCAGATTCACAAGTTCATCTTAGTGCTTCTTCTCTTCAGTTCAGACCACTCATCAGGTCAGAGAACTGGGACGGTCATGGCAGACGCTTCATTTTGTGCTCAGGGACACATTTTTGTGTTGATTTTGATGTTTGTTTTGGATCTTTGTCCTGATAGAAGATCCAACCATGGCCCGTTATAAGGTTTCTAGCAGAAGAGATCAGGTTTATTTTTATTTTTTTTATCTGTCAGAAAAAAGTAATTTGCTTTAATCCATGATACTATGTATCTGAACAAGATGTCCAGGACCTCAAGCAAAAAAATAGGCCCACAACATATAATATCCAGCAGTATATTTAACCGTAGACATGGGTACTTTTTTATCCCTGTTTGCACCAAACACATCTGGTGGGTTTGTAGCCAAAAAAAGCTTTTTTTTAGTTTCATCTAACCACAGAACCCTGTGCCGTTCCAGTTCCAGTCGTGTCTGACCACTGAATATGCTGGAATTTGTTTTTGAAGGAGCGAGGAGGATTTTTCTTGAAACTCTCCCATACAACATGTGGTGATGTTGGGGTTGTTTGATTATTTTTTTTAATAGGCTTTCTGACCCTAAGACTCAACTAATCTCTGTAATTCTCTATCTGTGATCATTGGAGAGTCTTTGTCCACTCAAACTCTGATCCTCACCGTGCTTTAAGACAATATAGACACATGTCCTCTTCCTGACAGATTCGTAACATCTTTAGTTTATAGGAACTTCTTACTTATTGCCCTGATGGTCAATTATTTCGCAATTTTCTTACAACCACTTTCTATTTTGTGAAGCTCAACAATCTTTTGATGCACATCAGAACAATATTCTTTGGTTTTACTCATTGTGATGGATGATTAGGGAATTTTGGATTTTTGGCCATTTTTAATCATATTTACCAGGGGTTCCATTCATTCTGACCACACCTGGGGCCTGTTTCAGAAAGGAGGTTAAGTGAAAACTCTGAGTATGTTAACTTTGAGGGAAACTCTGGGTTTTGCGTTTCAGAAAGGGGGGTAAGTTAACCTGAGAAAGCAGAGTAAGTCAAGCCCGTTTCTGAAAGAGAGGTAACTTATACTCAGAGTCAGTTACCATGGTAACTTACTCTGTGAACCTAACCTGGTCGGGAGCAGGTTTTCTTCAGTAAACCCAGAGTTTCTTGCGGTCTCCTCCCCTTTTTTAAAGAGGAAGTGCTGTTTAAACACCAACAATAATAAAAATGTATTTACACATTCTTTAAAGAATATTATATTGTTTGTCCATGACTAATTGACTAAATCTGTTTTGCAGCACTTTGCCAAAAAATAAAAGGATTTAAAACGTTTGGTAAACTTTTTTTTACTTGATTACCACCGTTTTTGATCATATATTTCGGTCCCACTTTATATTAATTGGCTTTAAGTACTATGTACTTACATTGAAACAAATAATTTGATACAATGGACTTATTGTGTACATGTTTTTACATTGTACTTATATTTTAAAAATACCAGCATGTAATTACAGCTGTAACTAATTTATGTAATTACATCTGTAATTACAAAGCTGACCCATACTTGTACTTAAACCTAACCCTAAACCTATACCCATACCACCACACCTGTCCCTTACCCTACCCATATCCCACCTCAATAGCAGCAAAAGTGTTTTACAATATACAGCATCAGCACAATAAGTACATTGTACTTATTTTTCAATATAACTACATAGTAATTAAAGCCACTTAATATAAAGTGGGACCATTTAAAAATTGGAATAAAAACATATAATATAATAAGTTATTAATGATAAAAAATAAGATGTTAATCTTATTATCAATTATTGAAGTTAGTTGATTAGATATGTTTTATTGAACAAATGTTTAATTTATCTAACTGTCATTTTAACTGATAACCGTAATTTAATAATTTTTTAATACCATAAACCGCGATATTTTCTGAGACTGTTCTCATACTGTGAAACTCTCCCCACATGGGGGAGTCCCCCACCCCCACTGTTAAATAAGTTACTCAGCGACTTTAACTCATGTTTTAAATGAACTACTTTTTACTTGAGTAGATTTTTAGACTGGTATTTTTACTTTTGCTTAAATAAAAATGTATCAAAGTAATAGTAGCCTACTTTAGGTTGAATAACATTCTTCCAGTTTCACCTCTTGATATTATAACAGTAAATTACTCTAAAATGAATTATTAACTACAAATGACATCTTCAACGGTGTAGTTAGATTAATGTAATAATTAGGCTACTATCTCTAGAAAGTATTGGTCTACATATTACTAATTGCTAATAAATCCTATATCAACCTAAACACTTGAACAATACAAGGAGGAGAAACAAGAAACTGCCCTTTTAATTCTTTCAAATTAACAATATACAATTGCATGAATTATTCTTGAATTGGTCAAAGTGTGTAGAGGGAGAAGGTTACATAAAAAATATACCTTTTAAAATGTATGTTAAATCCACTATTGTTTTATACTGAATTGGTCTATAGTTTATGCTGTAGCCTATTAAATGTAATTGCATCATATTTTATTTTAAATTACAGAATAATTAAGAGTAATCCCTTTAATTAAATTACAATATTTAGATTACTTGGTAATTAATCACACCCAACACCTCTTTTTGTCTGGCACTGTTGCCATGGTGACTCATAATATCTGCGCTCCATTGATAATGGTTTTTTATAGTTGTGGTGCACGCGCTTAACCCTGAGTCAGTCAACTCAGAGTTGATTGAACTAACTCATTTCAGCTGTTCTGTAACCGAAAACTCAGAGTTTCCCATCTCAGGGTAAGTCAACTCAGAGTTCAAGCTTTAACTCAGAGTTGGTTGAACCTCCTTATTGAAATGGGCCCTTGTATAATTACAATTTTTTTTTTTTTTAAATAAATGCTTCTTTTGAACTTTTAACTGTTTATAGCTTTGATATTAATAAGAAATGTTTCTCAGATCAACATTTTAGATGAGTTCTGGAGGATCATGTGAAACTGAAATGTATTTTAATTCATTATTTTTTTTGGTATAATTTTTAATTATGATGTTTGTTTTTTTTTTTGTTTTGTTTTTTTGTTTTTGCAGCATCACTAAGGGGATAGTGAAAATTGAAAAATGAAATCTGTCTTCATTTACTCACCCTCAAGTTGTTCCAAACCTCCATGAGTTTCTGTCTTCTGCTGAACATAAAAGAAGATATTTTGAAGAAGATTGTTATCCAGACAGCCATTAAAAAAAAAAAAAATACTATGGAAATCAATGGCTACCATCAATTGTCTGCTTGCCAACATTCTTCAAAATGTAATGATGTGATAATGTGCACAAAATTCTTTCTGTTAAAAGAAACTCATGCAGGTTTGGAACAACTTGAGGGTGAGTAATGTTTGACTATATTTTGTGGGTGAACTAGCTCTTAAACTGTCGCCAACACTTAAAACAGTGTGGATTTTTCACATGCCATGTATTCAGTAAACGCATAAATTTCAGTTCCCACCTAGGTTGTAAACCCCTACTTTGTTGTTTACTTGTTTTGCTTTCACCTCAGGGCCTGAAGACAAAAAAGAAAAACAACTAGCTGAAATGAGTCACAATTTATATAATGTAAGTCCAACAGTGCTGTTGGAAAGCAGATGTTAGACACATGGAGAAGGTTTTACTTCACAATGGGGAAAAAACAAACAAACGTATTTTTATTTTTACAATATGCAGTCAGGATAAACAATGTACACTTTTTGTGAAAAAGCAAAAGGCCGAACCAACTATAGAGATGGACATGTCACAGTTTTGGATGCTTGTTTTTGTTTTCCATGACATGACTTGTTGGTAGGTGTGTGTTGTGTAATTATGGATTAGAGGATTGGATCAAATCGAAATTAACAGCACAAATTAACAACTTTCATTGCACACCCTCTTTTCTGAATGGAGATGCAACACCTATGTGAGATGTCTCAAAACAGCCTGAAGATCTTTGGCAGCTCTCCTGCTTCTTGTTTCATAATCATAGCAGTGATAACAACAGGGTTTTTTTTATTTTTTATTTAGGGGACAAATGTTGCTGCATCAATTGCACAGGTCTGCAGGATTTCTTAGAGGATTTTTAAGTTTTCATTCACATTTCCTTAACTTTATCTACAGAAATGCTTTGATGTTAATGGTGCAAACTCATAAACTTAAAGGTGGAATACCTAAGATTTTTGCATTAAAATATCCCAAAATCACAAGGCCAGTGTTATATATTTAGTTAAGATGATAACTTACAATATTCCAAATGTTTCAAACTATGTTTAAATCACGAGAAAATTGAGATTTTAACCAAGGAAATGGGACGTGTGAGCAGGGGTGAGCTGGGAGTCGCCAGTCATTCGCGTCATATCCGAGTTACCTCGGTTTCGGCTCGTACTTGTAGTCCTAGACAAATGCGGAAGTTGTAGTTGTACGTTAGCGTCTATCAAGCAACAAACATCAGCTTGTTTCGCGCATTTGTTATGGAATGGAGCACAATTCTTTTCAATTATTCTCGGAATGTGAACTGTTGGCTGTAAAGGGGGTCGCACACCGGACGAGAAGCGCCGCGCCACGTTTAGGACAACTCCACAGTATCGCAGACCGGACATGCACTTTCTCATCAGTGTATGGCCAGCAATATTGGTATGTTTAATGACATGAAAGGAAGATAATGTCTGTTCCATGTTATTGTACTGTACAATTAAATACAATTGTTGCTGAGTCTGCATTCTGAAAACTTTACCTCAGAGCATCCGTTCACTGAATGAATTGAGAATCTCACCTGAAAAATCTAATAACATCAGCTATTGTTATTCAAGCAGCTGATTTCTGTAAATGAATGCAAAACTAAATGCATATTGCAGCATATGGCGAAGTCAGGATCCATTAGCAACGATTTGAGACAAAAATAAGTCACTTCGTCCAGTGACTCGTCCAGTAACATCTGTGATAACTAATTTACTTTTAAACCTGACTTTTCTTGTGGTTATTTCAGTTTAATAAAAACAAGCATGTCATTAAACGCAACATTTATAGAAATCGAACTTTACCTCAACCATGACAACTAATTTTTGATTCCCGTCTGACTGATTTATCCACGGTGGAGTTGAAAACAACAGTTCCCATCAATCCGCGTTCCTCCACGGCGTCATCAAGCAAAGCCGTTGTTGTTGTTGTTTTGAATGTAGCGACCTCTAGCGCCATAAAATCTTAGGTATTCCACCTCCAGGTTGAACATGCATTGATCTGCTGGTCTGTTTACTGTATTGTTTTTGACAGTGCAAAATCGTTACGCTTGGTTTGGTTTTCAGAGTGTGAAAGGCTGAAAAACTAAAATTACTACGGGGTTATTGGAAAGAGCTGTGGTGAGGAGTGAGCAGTGAAGGTCAAAGCCAAGGGAACATTATATGACTCAAGCCCATCGCTTTTAACTTGGTTGGATATGGAGGATCTTTCACTGTAAACAGGCACGCCTGGCCTTTGTCTGACACTATTGTGCCAGAAGAGAGGAATGCCCGTGGGCAGGGCGTTGAGCAGGCCTGGCGTGAGACAAATGTATTATCTGGTCTTGCTGGAATGAGAAGAGTCTCATAACAAAGACAATCAAATCTAACTGGCACATCTAAATGTCCACAAAAATGTATACTAGACAAAATGCATTTGATGGTGCACATTTTTATTTCATTGACACACAATAAGGTTCAATTTGTTAACATTAGATACACACTACTGTTCAAAGGTTTGGGTCATTTAAAAAATAAATAAATAAATAATTGTATTTAGCAAGGACACATTGAATTGATCAAACGTGACCATAAAGAAATGTTATATAAGATTTCTGGTCATGCTTTAGTTTAGGGTCCAGTTTTCACTATAACTATTAATTACAATTTTTGCCTCAATAAACTTAAAATAATTACTGCTTTTTAATAGTTTGCAAGGTAGTTGTTAAGTGTAGCTATTGGGTAGGATTAAATGATGTAGAAAATGGTCAAGCAGAATAAGGCATTAATATGTGCTTTATAAGTATAAATATATCCTAGTAATATGCATGCTAACAAGCAAGTTGTTAATTTTGAGAATTGGACCCAAAATGAAAGTGTTACCATATTTCTATTACAAATACTGTAGATGCTGTTCTTTTAAACTTTCTTTTTTTAATTAGATCTTGAATCTTGAATCATTGTCCACAAAAAATATAAAGCTGCACAGCTGTTGGAGAAACAAACATGTTTCATGAGCACCAAATAGACTGATTTCTGGAGGATCATGTGTCACTGAAGAAGACTGAAGTCATGCATTAGGTAGCATGAACTAAGAAGACTGGCGACTTAAAATGAATTACATTTTAAAATATTTTATGGCATTTTGACACATAACTGATATATGTTCCTGTTCATTTCTCCTCCAGTTCATTTCAACTCCTGCTCATTTCTCTGTCTATGTTTGCCAGATGTGTTTCATTATATTCTGGACCCCTCATGTTTCTGAGCGCATCCTGGTCGATGTCATTGCGGTGGACACGGCCTTCGCTCAGCTCTGCATCATTCCACTGAGAGTCTTTTCCTTCTTCCCTCTACCTGGTACAATTTAAGTCTGTTATTTTACATTTTAACTTCATATACAACCTTATATCATGTGTAGTGCCTTACCTTGTGTCTGTGTGTACAGTTACGGTTCGAGCTCATCTAACAGGCTGGTTAATGACATTAAAGAAAACCTTCGTCCTGGCACCTAGTTCAGTTCTGCGCATCATTGTGCTCATCTCCAGTCTTCTGGTGCTGCCGTACATGGGGTTGGTATACAGTAGGAATATTCAAATATGCTGAGTTATCCTCATTTAAATATCATGGGAATGTGCTTCTGCTCAGTATGCAATCTGTGTAGTAATTAGCTGTCATGCTGCCTCTGGTTTATTTTTAGACCCACTAAAAATTCAATTCAAATCCCTGTCTGCAATTTGTGAATTAATTATGACTCTGCTCTAGAGCTTATGCAGACTGCTGCAGCAACATTTAAAATTAACTCAGAAAAATGTTCTTTAAAGACCACCTGTAGTGAAAATTATGTTTTTAATGTTGCTTATATCTGTGTGGTGTTTTTAATATGCTTTAAAGGGTTAATTCATCTGAAAATGAAAGTTTTGTCAGTAATTACTCACTCTCATGTTGTTCCAACCCTGTAAGACTTTCGTTCATCTTCGGAACTCAAATTAAGATATTTTTGTTTAAATCTGAGAGCTGGATCACTCCTCCATAGTTCCCTTTCGTTGTCACCCCGAGTTCCGTCAGATAACGACGAATGGGGTTTTGCTTAGAAAGCCTCTCGACTTTGAGTATTACAAAACTAGCCAATGGAAAAGAAATGCCACAAGAATTTGCATGGCGCAACTCCGCCCTATCTCGTGGGTATAAAGGATCAACCGACAAGATGGTCTACCATGTGTCATGTGTCGCAACTCGCCCGCCACCTCCTCTTATGGTGTCAGAAGCATCTGAGGTCGCTTCAAGCCATTTGTGTTCCGGGAGACCTGAACTGTGCAGCCGATGAGCTCTTACGCTTTCAGCCTCTTCCTGGACAATTGAGAGTCGGTTCAGCTGATTTGGGATCAGTTCGGGAATGCACCGATAGATCTGTTTGCCTCCCACGACTCATCCCACTGCGATCTGTTTTACTCTGTTTTACTCCCTGTCAGAGGGCACTGGCGCACAGCTGGCCATGGGGCCTTCGCAAATTTGCATTTTCCCCAGACCCTGTGCAAGATCAGGGAGGACGAGAAGCAGGTTATTTTCGTTGCGCTGGCCCACCCGGACCTGGTTTCCTGAACTTGTACCCCTCGCGACAGCACCTCGCTGGCCAATTCATCTGAGGAAGGACCTCCTTTCTTAGGGACAGGGCACCCTATGGCACCTTCGTCCCAATATCTGGATCCTCCACGTGGGGCACCTGGATGGGACGAGGTTGGTTTGAGTACCCTACCACCAGGGGCAGTGGCTACCATCAGTCCACAAGAATGCCGAGAAGACCCCAGTATATGCCTGATCAGTGTCATGCTTTCCTTCCTTGGAGCGAAGGCTGTCTCCCTCCAAACTGAATGTCTACATTGCCTGATCATCATAAGCATGACCTGATCATGAGGTTCCTGAGAGGAGCGAGGAGACTGAATCCTCCTCGTCCTCTCGTTCCCTCTTGGAAACTCTCAGTGGTTCTAACTGCCCTGTAGAGTGCTCCCTTTGAGCCTCTGCAATCAGTGGAGCTTAAGTTCCTGTCAATGAAGACAGCGCTCCGGCCCAGGTTGTATTGGCCTCCATTAAGCGGGTTAGGGACCTGCACGCATTTTCTGTAGATGAAGCGTGCCTGAAATTCGGCTGGCCTTTTCTAACGTGATCCTGAGACCCCAGCCTGGATATGTGCCCAAAGTTCCTACCACTCCCCTCCGGGACCAGGTGGTGAACATGGAAGCGCTGCCCCCGGAAGAGGCAGACCCAGCCTTGGCACTGCTCTGTCCAGTACGCGCTCTTCATGCCTACGTGAACGTGGAGGGAGACAGCCTTCGTTCCAAGGAAGCAAAAGCACAGGAAGGAAAGCATGACACTGATCAGGCATATAATGGGGTCTTCTCGGTGACTGATGGTAGCCACCGCCCCTGGTGGTAGGGTACTCAAACCTACCTCGTCCCGTCCAGGAGCCACACGTGGAGGTTCCAGAGATTGGGACGAGGGTGTCATAGGGTGCCCCGTCCCTAAGAAAGGAGATGAATTGGCCAGGGAGGTGCTGTTGCGAGGAGTACAAGTTCAGGAAACCAGGTCCCTGTGGCCAGCTGTGCACCAGTGCGTCCGTGCCCTCTGACAGGGAGTAAAACAGAGTAAAACAGATCGCAGTGGGATGAGTCGTGGGAGGCAAACAGATCTATCTGTGCATTCCTGAACTGATCCCAAATCAGCTGAACCGACTCTCCATTGTTCAGGAAGAGGCTGAAGGCGTGAGAGCTCGTCGGCTGCACAGTTCAGGTCTCCCGGAACATAAATGGCTCGATGTGACCTCAGATGCTTCTGACACCATAAGAGGAGGTGGCGGGCGAGTTGCGACACATGACACATGGGACAGGATGCAGTGTTTCAGGACCTCAGACCAGCTCTTTGTCTGTTATGGTGGGAAGCTGAAGGTAAAGGCTCTCTCCAAGCAAAGGCTGTCCCACTGGATAATGGACCCCATTCGTCGTCATCCGACGGAACGTCTCCGTTCCCTACTCAGGGACAAGGGTTTCATACGTAACCGAGATGTTCAATGTAATTGAAACTTGCCGGCCCAGAAAGTAAATAAAAACATTGTTAAAATAGTCCAAGGCTCACAGTCCAGTGAGCCTACGTTCTGACATAGCACTGCGCAAAATCACTCTGAGGCCCACATAGAAGAAAACAAATAGTTAAATAAAATCGTTACTTTTGTGGGGGTTTTTTTGTTTTGTTTTTTGTGCACAAAAAGTATTCTCGTCGCTTGATAAACTTATGGTCGAGCCACTGTAGTCACTTGGACTATTTTAATGATGTTTTTATTTACTTTCTGGGCCGGCGGGTTTAAATTACATAGAAGCGTATGGAGGAGTGATTCAGCCCTCAGATTTAATAAAAGAATATCTTAATTTTGTTCTGAAGATGAAAGAAAGTCTTACAGGTTTGAAACAACATGAGGGTTAGTAATTACTGACAGAACTTTCATTTTTGGGTGAATTAACCCTTTAAAGGCCTGTTCACAGCCGGACGAATTTCGCGTGCGATATTCGTCGATGTTTAACGCCTCGTGACTAAACAATGGGCGCCAATGTGAGTGTTCACACCGACGCGAAAAACGGCATGCCTAAAAGCGTCATTTTTTTAAAAAAACCTCGGGTTCGTTTTTTTGATTTGACACGCCGCGTCAAAACCTATCGACCAACGAGATTGGCGGGTTTGCTCACGTGTCTGGTACTTCTGAAGTTACAGTAAAAACACAACCTGGGGGCGCTGAAACACAAAACGGTCTTGCCGAGCACACAAACGGCGAAGAAGAGACAAGGCAAGATACCTATGGGCAAGATGAATGTTGAGCTTCTGGTCTCTGAGCATAAAGAGCTATATGATAATATTTATATTAGTATTTCTGTAATAATAGTATAGTATAGGGTGACCAACAGTCCTGTTTTCCCGGGACATGTGTAAAACGGCCACTTTGTGCTTTATAGAAATCTGAGTTGAGATGAGAACTGCGCATATGTGCGTAGTGTCGGTTAGATTTTGACAAGTGAGGAGAGGAGATAACCGCTCTGCCGACTCTTTGTATTCTTTCTTTTCTTTTTATTTTTCTATTGTGACCAGATGTTTGTTCGTGTTTTTTTTTTCTCGCTCGATCCCCATGTATGAGGACGATTGTAACGTTTGAGTGGTTTTATTAAACGCGGGGAAATACGACAACTCTCGTCTCTCGTGCATCTGTTCATCCGACAACTAGTGCTATGTTTTTATCTCTGGGCAACATCTCAACTTTGCGTTACACATGTCCTGTTTCCACGTCCTGTCCTGGCTGTTTTTAAGTGATGAAAATGTCCTGGTTTTCAAAAAAAAACTGCTGGAAAAGATCAGTTCTACTGCAAAATATAGATGGGCAAACAAGGTGGATGAGGAAGAAAAACAGGATTAAGAGGATGAAAATTAAAGATCTAAATAGAATTTGTTAGTTCGTTTTTGTAAGTTTGTGAGAGCTATTTTTTGTTACATTTGGAGGCATTTCTTTTAGTTATTTATTATATATTTATTTTTCTAATACAGAAGACATTATTTCTTTCATTATTTTATTTGTTTTTTTTTAATCTGTCATAATAAAACATTGAGACATGAATATGATCACCCTAGTACAGTAGCCTATTGTATTATCTGTTTTACATTAAGCGCCATCTAATGTCAGGGAATGAATTTGCATGTTCACTCGGCTCATCGTCAGCGAAAAACGCTTGGGTGTGAACACAAAAAACGCATTGAAAAACGCTGATGAAAAACGTGCGCTGATATTCGTCCCGGTGTGTACGGGCCTTAAGACAAACCATGTGCAAATTCATGTCAACACCATTTTCTCATTAAAACTGCGGTAAAAAAAGACGGTCTAGTGTGGTTTAATGTTTAATGTGGTTTAAAAATGCTGGTGTTCCTTGCGTCACAAACTTGTAACCAATTATGTCACGAGGGGGGTGAAGTTAACTATGCTGCAAAGCAGGGGAGTCTCAAGAGAAACCAGGTTATTCTGGTAAATTTTTTTCTGTTGAAATGAAAAATAGGGTGAATTGTATATATTTATGATGTTATTACGATGTATATTACGATGTTATGATGAAGGAAATGCCTTTCTCCACTGACGTTCTATTATGTTCAAAGCGTTTCTAAGGATACTGATTTTTAGAAGCTGTCTGACTCCGAGATGGCGAATGGGAACATGGTTTGTGTAACAATATATATTATTATTACTTTTTAAATTATTGTTATGTATCCGACGTTGTAGAGGGCGATGCATTAAACTCATTACATTCTGATACATCGGCATGTATACGATCACGAGGCTGTATGATTCACTCTTCCACTTCTTCTGAATCAGTGTCTGGTTCAAACATAAATGGCTGAATTAAACCAGTATTTCCGCTTGCAGCGTTAAGGTATTCTGAGCTGGTGTGAGTAAGTGGAGGCGGGGCTTTCCCACTTTCCTTATAAAGCAAGAGTTACATTAAAGCTATTTTAAGACATGAATAAAAAATGTTCAAAGGAAGAAAAAAACTTTAAATATGTCATTTTGGTGATCAAAGATTAGTTTTAAGGGATAAAATTGACTACAGAGCGACTTTATGGTTTGTTAATTAGAGCAATGTTGTGTTGCAACTGTACTGCACTGAATTGTAAATTTTTTCTGCTGGTACTGTATTGAAACCACATTTGTCATGTTAATGTTGTATGTTGCAGGGTTCATGGTGCCACACTGGGAGTGGGGTCTTTATTAGCAGGATTTGTGGGAGAATCCACCATGGTTGCAGTGGCTGCCTGTTATGTGTACCGAAAACAGGTGAGGAGCCATCAGACTCTGAAAGTCAACAGTTCGGCAGAAATCTTAAAGCTACCTTATTTTCTAAACACAGAATCAATGTTGTTCAATAACTGTGTAAAGTTAATCAATTTTAAAATGAATTGGATTTAGCTATGAAGCAGCTCTACAGAAGACAATAGTGCCATTAACCAGCTCAGTTGTGAGACTTACAAATTATTAGGCATTATAGATGAATAACTTGGCATATAAAATGGCAACACTATTTGCACTAAAAAGATGTGTTTAAGATTGAGCTTGAACTTGAGCTGTTGCTTTGTGATACGTTCAAAACATTTCTCTTTTTTTCCAGTGTTTACTGAGGGATTCAATTTGACTAACATTTTCCTGTCATTTAATTAGTTACTTCTGATATAGTTGCATTAAATACTGTTTAAAAGATAGAACAACTCTATATAAAACAGTAGTGGATTTAACAAAAACTGTGTTTTTAAATGTAACCTTCTCCCTTTAAATTACTTTGCTCAGTTCAAGGATTATTTATTTGAAAGAATTAAAAGAGCAGTTTCATGTCTATCCTTGTATTGCTCGACTGGGAGAAGTTGATGAGGGATTTAGAAAGTAATTAGTAATAAGTAATGCAATACTTTTTAGAGTTAATAATCAGTACAGTAATCTAATTACACGATTAAAGATGTAATTAGTACCCAGTAATGAATGCCTTTTTTTTAGAGTAACTTACTTTACATTGTGTATAATGTTATTCCAGTGTATTGTGTGTATATATATATTGCATATTTTAATAAAAAAAAAATCTTAATTTTGTCATTTTCATACATGACACCTGAAAGCAGTCTCGCATGGAGTCCGTTTAATGCAAATCAGGCGTATTATCTTCTCAATGCTCCTAGACCTTTAACATACTCGTGTTCAGTATCTATTCTGCAATATTTATTATTGTCAATTTGTGTTGTCTGAAGAAAACCCCAGAAGCAGAAACGGTTGTGGAGGAGAATAACTCTTCCCCAATGACTGAAATCACTTCCAGGATGACTGAAATCACTTCCAGGACAGAGTTAGACGTCATTGAGGAGGCTGAGAATGAGCTGACGGAAAGAGAAGATGAGTGAATCAAAGCATTGAAAGAATACTGCATACATGTTTTTTCTTTCATTTGGAGGTGGTGAAGAGGTGGATCTCTGCAGCAGTCCAGTGTCTTTTGGATTTGTGACAGATTTGCATGTCTACATCAAATGCACTCCTGCACTTTTTAAACTGGGGCATTTTTACAGACGTCTTCCAGAGTTTCTGTTCCGCAGCCTGTGGACATTTTTGGGGGGAAATGGAGAAAAAGTGCAACAAAGAGACATACTGTTTGCCACTTGCATTGAGATGCACATCGAATGCGAACACTTTCAGTGTATTATAAATTGCTTAGAAGGAATATATTTTACTGACTTGTGGCACAGACTAGATTCGATAAGTATATTTCAATTGATTTATTTTTGTATTCAATGTACAAATGTTGTATACTTTGCAAATGTCACTATGTAGTTATATAATACAGTTCTGAAGTACAGTAGACTTGGAGTTTTTATGAACGCATGATCTCTGATCAAGTCATCTGATCCAGTATTTTGTGCTGGGACCACATTAAAAAATCAATTTTATTTTGTTTTCCAGATCTTAGAAATGAACTATACACTTTTCTTTTAATATGTCTTTTGTTAACCCCCTCAGACCTGAATTATGTTTCAAGTTTCTGAAAAATATAAAAGAACATTTTCCCAGTTCATGAGGTTTCTATAAATGAAAACAAATTATTTTTTATATATATAATTGCTTTCATTGTATTATATATTTGATTTGATTGCTTTCATTGTATTATATATTTGAATTATATAATTGATTTTTTTTTTTGTCCATTCCAATGGACATCAGGTCAAAACAGGTGTACTTCCCAAAAATGTACCAACATGTAATAAATTAATAAAAATAAAATTTGTTGGTCTATATTTTAAGTTTTTTCTCAAGGTCAAAAAAATTCCAGCAGTATACCATTTCAACTATTATTTTGAGGTTTTTGTTTTACAGATTCCACATTGTAACAAACTAAATATCTTCGACTTAATCAATCTGGTCATATTAGAGTCATTTTCTGTGTGCATCTTTCTTTTTTTAGAACAATAACTTGAACACTATAACACTACAACTTTAATCGTAAGGTTTTTCCTTTATGTATTGCACATTTGTTTATTCATAACAAAATAAACCTAGGAACCAATCAATGTATTCATGTTAGAGTCATTTCCTGTGTGCATCCTGTGTTTTCTTGTATTTTTACTGTACTGGCAGGACGGTTGCCCGCAAGTCATTGTATTTCGATTCGTAGTCACTGTATTTCGAAACGGATGTGGGTTGGCGGACGAGCACCTCTATCAGAATCCAGAGTTTCAAGAAGATCAGAGAAACTCAAAATTTCGACCTGGAAAAAAAAAACGGCAGTGGTACCCCTTTCGTTTTTTTTTTTTTCGGGCGAAAAATTAAGTTTCTCCAATCTTCTCAAAACTCTGGATTCTGGTCGAGGGCCATGAGACTTAAACCTGAGTGCAAAAATGGAGGCTCTAGACCCTTCCAGAGCTGAGATATCGAAACTCAAAAATTCGACCTGGAAAAAAAAACGACAGTGGTACCCCTTTCGTTTTTTTTTTTTTTTTTCGGACGAAAAATTAAGTTTCTCCAATCTTCTCAAAACTCTGGATTCTGATAGAGGGCCATGAGACTTAAACCTGAGTGCAAAAATGGAGGCTCTAGACCCTTCCAGAGCTGAGATATGGAAACTCAAAAAATTCCACCCGGAAAAAAAAAACGACAGTGGTACCCCTTTCGTTTTTTTTTTCGGGCGAAAAATTAAGTTTCTCCAATCTTCTCAAAACTCTGGATTCTGATAGAGGGCCGTGAGACTTAAACCTGAGTGCAAAAATGGAGGCTCTAGACCCTTCCAGAGCTGAGATAAGGAAACTCAAAAATTCCATCCGGAAAAAAAAAACGACAGTGGTACCCCTTTCGTTTTTTTTTTTTTTTCGGGCGAAAAATTAAGTTTCTCCAATCTTCTCAAAACTCTGGATTCTGATAGAGGGCCATGAGACTTAAACCTGAGTGCAAAAATGGAGGCTCTAGACCCTTCCAGAGCTGAGATATGGAAACTCAAAAATTCCACCCGGAAAAAAAAAACGACAGTGGTACTCCTTTCGTTTTTTTTTTTTCGGGCGAAAAATTAAGTTTCTCCAATCTTCTCAAAACTCTGGATTCTGATAGAGGGCCTCGAGGCTTAAACCTGAGTGCAAAAATGGAGGCTCTAGACCCTTCCAGAGCTGAGATATGGAAACTCAAAAATTCCACCTGGAAAAAAAAAAACGACAGTGGTACCCCTTTCGTTTTTTTTTTTTTCGGGCGAAAAAATTACGTTTCTCCAATCTTCTCAAAACTCTGGATTCTGATAGAGGGCCATGAGACTTAAACCTGAGTGCAAAAATGGAGGCTCTAGACTCTTCCAGAGCTGAGATATGGAAACTCAAAAATTCCACCCAAAAAAAAAAAACAACGACAGTGGTACCCCTTTCGTTTTTTTTTTTTTTCGGGCGAAAAATTAAGTTTCTCCAATCTTCTCAAAACTCTGGATTCTGATAGAGGGCCGTGAGACTTAAACCTGAGTGCAAAAGTGGAGGCTCTAGACCCTTCCAGAGCTGAGATATGGAAACTCAAAAATTCCACCTGGAAAAAAAAACGACAGTGGTACCCCTTTCGTTTTTTTTTTTTTTCGGGCGAAAAAATTAAGTTTCTCCAATCTTCTCAAAACTCTGGATTCTGATAGAGGGCCGTGAGACTTAAACCTGAGTGCAAAAATGGAGGCTCTAGACCCTTCCAGAGCTGAGATATGGAAACTCAAAAATTCCACCCGGAAAAAAAAAACGACAGTGGTACCCCTTCGTTTTTTTTTTTTTCGCGAAAAATTAAGTTTCTCCAATCTTCTCAAAACTCTGGATTCTGATAGAGGGCCGTGAGACCTAAACTTGAGTGCAAAAATGGAGGCTCTAGACCCTTCCAGAGCTGAGATATGGAAACTCAAAAATTCCACCCGGGAAAAAAAAAAACGACAGTGGTACCCCTTTCGTTTTGTTTTTTCGGGCGAAAAATTAAGTTTCTCCAATCTTCTCAAAACTCTGGATTCTGATAGAGGGCCGTGAGACTTAAACCTGAGTGCAAAAATGGAGGCTCTAGACCCTTCCAGAGCTGCTATATGGAAACTCAAAAATTCCACCAGGAAAAAAAAAACGACAGTGGTACCACTTTCGTTTTTTTTTTTTTTTCGGGCGAAAAATTACGTTTCTCCAATCTTCTCAAAACTCTGGATTCTGATAGAGGGCCATGAGACTTAAACCTGAGTGCAAAAATGGAGGCTCTAGACTCTTCCAGAGCTGAGATATGGAAACTCAAAAATTCCACCCAAAAAAAACAACAACGACAGTGGTACCCCTTTCGTTTTTTTTTTTTTTCGGGCGAAAAATTAAGTTTCTCCAATCTTCTCAAAACTCTGGATTCTGATAGAGGGCCATGAGACTTAAACCTGAGTGCAAAAATGGAGGCTCTAGACCCTTCCAGAGCTGAGATATGGAAACTCAAAAATTCCACCTGGAAAAAAAAAACGACAGTGGTACCCCTTTCGTTTTTTTTTTTTTTCGGCGAAAAAATTAAGTTTCTCCAATCTTCTCAAAACTCTGGATTCTGATAGAGGGCCATGAGACTTAAACCTGAGTGCAAAAATGGAGGCTCTAGACCCTTCCAGAGCTGAGATATCGAAACTCAAAAATTCCACCCCGAAAAAAAAACGACAGTGGTACCCTTTCGTTTTTTTTTTTTTGGGCGAAAAATTAAGTTTCTCCAATCTTCTCAAAACTCTGGATTCTGATAGAGGGCCATGAGACTTAAACCTGAGTGCAAAAATGGAGGCTCTAGACCCTTCCAGAGCTGAGATATCGAAACTCAAAAATTCCACCGGAAAAAAAAACGACAGTGGTACCCCTTCGTTTTTTTTTTTTGGGCGAAAAATTAAGTTTCTCCAATCTTCTCAAAACTCTGGATTCTGATAGAGGGCCATGAGACTTAAACCTGAGTGCAAAAATGGAGGCTCTAGACCCTTCCAGAGCTGAGATATCGAAACTCAAAAATTCGACCCGAAAAAAAAAACGACAGTGGTACCCTTTCGTTTTTTTTTTTGGGCGAAAAATTAAGTTTCTCCAATCTTCTCAAAACTCTGGATTCTGATAGAGGGCCATGAGACTTAAACCTGAGTGCAAAAATGGAGGCTCTAGACCCTTCCAGAGCTGAGATATCGAAACTCAAAAATTCACCGGAAAAAAAAACGACAGTGGTACCCCTTTCGTTTTTTTTTTTGGGCGAAAAATTAAGTTTCTCCAATCTTCTCAAACTCTGGATTCTGATAGAGGGCCATGAGACTTAAACCTGAGTGCAAAAATGGAGGCTCTAGACCCTTCCAGAGCTGAGATATCGAAACTCAAAAATTCACCCGAAAAAAAAAACGACAGTGGTACCCCTTTCGTTTTTTTTTTTTGGGCGAAAAATTAAGTTTCTCCAATCTTCTCAAAACTCTGGATTCTGATAGAGGGCCATGAGACTTAGACCTGAGTGCAAAAATGGAGGCTCTAGACCCTTCCAGAGCTGAGATATCGAAACTCAAAAATTCGACCCGAAAAAAAAAACGACAGTGGTACCCCTTTCGTTTTTTTTTTCGGTGAAAAATTAAGTTTCTCCAATCTTCTCAAAACTCTGGATTCTGATAGAGGGCCATGAGACTTAAACCTGAGTGCAAAAATGGAGGCTCTAGACCCTTCCAGAGCTGAGATATCGAAACTCAAAAATTCACCCGAAAAAAAAACGACAGTGGTACCCCTTTCGTTTTTTTTTCGGCGAAAAATTAAGTTTCTCCAATCTTCTCAAAACTCTGGATTCTGATAGAGGGCCATGAGACTTAGACCTGAGTGCAAAAATGGAGGCTCTAGACCCTTCCAGAGCTGAGATATCGAAACTCAAAATTCGACCCGAAAAAAAAAAACGACAGTGGTACCCCTTACGTTTTTTTTTTTTTGGGCGAAAAATTAAGTTTCTCCAATCTTCTCAAAACTCTGGATTCTGATAGAGGGCCATGAGACTTAGACCTGAGTGCAAAAATGGAGGCTCTAGACCCTTCCAGAGCTGAGATATCGAAACTCAAAAATTCGACCCGAAAAAAAAACGACAGTGGTACCCCTTACGTTTTTTTTTTTTGGGCGAAAAATTAAGTTTCTCCAATCTTCTCAAAACTCTGGATTCTGATAGAGGCCATGAGACTTAGACCTGAGTGCAAAAATGGAGGCTCTAGCCCCTTCCAGAGCTGAGATATCGAAACTCAAAAATTCGGCCGAAAAAAAAACGACAGTGGTACCCCTTACGTTTTTTTTTTTGGGCGAAAAATTAAGTTTCTCCAATCTTCCCAAATTCTGATAGAGGGCCATGAGACTTAGACCTGAGTGCAAAAATGGAGGCTCTAGCCCCTTCCAGAGCTGAGATATCGAAACTCAAAATTCGGCCCGAAAAAAAAACGACAGTGGTACCCCTTACGTTTTTTTTTTTGGGCGAAAAATTAAGTTTCTCCAATCTTCCAAATTCTGATTAGAGGGCCATGAGACTTAGACCTGAGTGCAAAAATGGAGGCTCTAGCCCCTTCCAGAGCTGAGATATCGAAACTCAAAAATTCGGCCCGAAAAAAAAACGACAGTGGTACCCCTTACGTTTTTTTTTTGGGCGAAAAATTAAGTTTCTCCAATCTTCCCAAACTTCTGATAGAGGGCCATGAGACTTAGACCTGAGTGCAAAAATGGAGGCTCTAGCCCTTCCAGAGCTGAGATATCGAAACTCAAAAATTCGCCCGAAAAAAAAAACGACAGTGGTACCCCTTACGTTTTTTTTTGGGCGAAAAATTAAGTTTCTCCAATCTTCCCAAATTCTGATAGAGGGCCATGAGACTTAGACCTGAGTGCAAAAATGGAGGCTCTAGCCCCTTCCAGAGCTGAGATATCGAAACTCAAAAATTCGCCCGAAAAAAAAAACGACAGTGGTACCCCTTACGTTTTTTTTTTGGGGCGAAAAATTAAGTTTCTCCAATCTTCCCAAATTCTGATAGAGGGCCATGAGACTTAGACCTGAGTGCAAAAATGGAGGCTCTAGCCCCTTCCAGAGCTGAGATATCGAAACTCAAAAATTCGCCCGAAAAAAAAAAAACGACAGTGGTACCCCTTACGTTTTTTTTTTGGGCGAAAAATTAAGTTTCTCCAATCTCCCCAAATTCTGATAGAGGGCCATGAGACTTAGACCTGAGTGCAAAAATGGAGGCTCTAGCCCCTTCCAGAGCTGAGATATCGAAACTCAAAAATTCGGCCCAAAAAAAAAACGACAGTGGTACCCCTTACGTTTTTTTTGGGCGAAAAATTAAGTTTCTCCAATCTTCCCAAATTCTGATAGAGGCCATGAGACTTAGACCTGAGTGCAAAAATGGAGGCTCTAGCCCCTCCAGAGCTGAGATATCGAAACTCAAAAATTCGGCCCGAAAAAAAAACGACAGTGGTACCCCTTACGTTTTTTTTTTTTTGGGCGAAAAATTAAGTTTCTCCAATCTTCCCAAAACTCTGGATTCTGATAGAGGGCCATGAGACTTAGACCTGAGTGCAAAAATGGAGGCTCTAGCCCCTTCCAGAGCTGAGATATCGAAACTCAAAAATTTCGGCCCGAAAAAAAAAACGACAGTGGTACCCCTTACGTTTTTTTTTTGGGCGAAAAATTAAGTTTCTCCAATCTTCCCAAATTCTGATAGAGGGCCATGAGACTTAGACCTGAGTGCAAAATGGAGGCTCTAGCCCCTTCCAGAGCTGAGATATCGAAACTCAAAAATTCGGCCCGAAAAAAAAAAACGACAGTGGTACCCCTTACGTTTTTTTTTTTGGGCGAAAAATTAAGTTTCTCCAATCTTCCCAAATTCTGATAGAGGGCCATGAGACTTAGACCTGAGTGCAAAATGGAGGCTCTAGCCCCTTCCAGAGCTGAGATATCGAAACTCAAAAATTCGGCCGAAAAAAAAACGACAGTGGTACCCCTTACGTTTTTTTTTTTGGGCGAAAAATTAAGTTTCTCCAATCTTCCCAAAACTCTGGATTCTGATAGAGGGCCATGAGACTTAGACCTGAGTGCAAAAATGGAGGCTCTAGCCCCTTCCAGAGCTGAGATATCGAAACTCAAAAATTCGGCCCGAAAAAAAAAACGACAGTGGTACCCCTTACGTTTTTTTTTTGGGCGAAAAATTAAGTTTCTCCAATCTTCCCAAATTCTGATAGAGGGCCATGAGACTTAGACCTGAGTGCAAAAATGGAGGCTCTAGCCCCTTCCAGAGCTGAGATATCGAAACTCAAAAATTCGGCCCGAAAAAAAAAACGACAGTGGTACCCCTTACGTTTTTTTTTTTGGGCGAAAAATTAAGTTTCTCCAATCTTCCCAAATTCTGATAGAGGGCCATGAGACTTAGACCTGAGTGCAAAAATGGAGGCTCTAGCCCCTTCCAGAGCTGAGATATCGAAACTCAAAAATTCGGCCCGAAAAAAAAAAACGACAGTGGTACCCCTTACGTTTTTTTTTTTGGGGCGAAAAATTAAGTTTCTCCAATCTTCCCAAAACTCTGGATTCTGATAGAGGGCCATGAGACTTAGACCTGAGTGCAAAAATGGAGGCTCTAGCCCCTTCCAGAGCTGAGATATCGAAACTCAAAAATTCGGCCCGAAAAAAAAACGACAGTGGTACCCCTTACGTTTTTTTTTTGGGCGAAAAATTAAGTTTCTCCAATCTTCCAAAAAATTCTGATAGAGGGCCATGAGACTTAGACCTGAGTGCAAAAATGGAGGCTCTAGCCCCTTCCAGAGCTGAGATATCGAAACTCAAAAATTCGGCCCGAAAAAAAAAACGACAGTGGTACCCCTTACGTTTTTTTTTTTGGGCGAAAAATTAAGTTTCTCCAATCTTCCCAAATTCTCATAGAGGGCCATGAGACTTAGACCTGAGTGCAAAAATGGAGGCTCTAGCCCCTTCCAGAGCTGAGATATCGAAACTCAAAAATTCGGCCCGAAAAAAAAAACGACAGTGGTACCCCTTACGTTTTTTTTTTTGGGCGAAAAATTAAGTTTCTCCAATCTTCCCAAATTCTGATAGAGGGCCATGAGACTTAGACCTGAGTGCAAAAATGGAGGCTCTAGCCCCTTCCAGAGCTGAGATATCGAAACTCAAAAATTCGGCCCGAAAAAAAAAACGACAGTGGTACCCCTTACGTTTTTTTTTTGGGGCGAAAAATTAAGTTTCTCCAATCTTCCCAAATTCTGATAGAGGGCCATGAGACTTAGACCTGAGTGCAAAAATGGAGGCTCTAGCCCCTTCCAGAGCTGAGATATCGAAACTCAAAAATTCGGCCCGAAAAAAAAACGACAGTGGTACCCCTTACGTTTTTTTTTTTGGGGCGAAAAATTAAGTTTCTCCAATCTTCCCAAAACTTCTGATAGAGGGCCATGAGACTTAGACCTGAGTGCAAAAATGGAGGCTCTAGCCCCTTCCAGAGCTGAGATATCGAAACTCAAAAATTCGGCCCGAAAAAAAAACGACAGTGGTACCCCTTACGTTTTTTTTTTGGGCGAAAAATTAAGTTTCTCCAATCTTCCCAAAACTCTGGATTCTGATAGAGGGCCATGAGACTTAGACCTGAGTGCAAAAATGGAGGCTCTAGCCCCTTCCAGAGCTGAGATATCGAAACTCAAAAATTCGGCCCGAAAAAAAAAACGACAGTGGTACCCCTTACGTTTTTTTTTTTGGGCGAAAAATTAAGTTTCTCCAATCTTCCCAAATTCTGATAGAGGGCCATGAGACTTAGACCTGAGTGCAAAAATGGAGGCTCTAGCCCCTTCCAGAGCTGAGATATCGAAACTCAAAAATTCGGCCCGAAAAAAAAACGACAGTGGTACCCCTTACGTTTTTTTTTTTTGGGCGAAAAATTAAGTTTCTCCAATCTTCCCAAATTCTGATAGAGGGCCATGAGACTTAGACCTGAGTGCAAAAATGGAGGCTCTAGCCCCTTCCAGAGCTGAGATATCGAAACTCAAAAATTCGGCCCGAAAAAAAAAACGACAGTGGTACCCCTTACGTTTTTTTTTTGGGCGAAAAATTAAGTTTCTCCAATCTTCCCAAATTCTGATAGAGGGCCATGAGACTTAGACCTGAGTGCAAAAATGGAGGCTCTAGCCCCTTCCAGAGCTGAGATATCGAAACTCAAAAATTCGGCCCGAAAAAAAAACGACAGTGGTACCCCTTACGTTTTTTTTTTTGGGGCGAAAAATTAAGTTTCTCCAATCTTCCCAAATTCTGATAGAGGGCCATGAGACTTAGACCTGAGTGCAAAAATGGAGGCTCTAGCCCCTTCCAGAGCTGAGATATCGAAACTCAAAAATTCGGCCCGAAAAAAAAAACGACAGTGGTACCCCTTACGTTTTTTTTTTTGGCGAAAAATTAAGTTTCTCCAATCTTCCCAAAACTCTGGATTCTGATAGAGGGCCATGAGACTTAGACCTGAGTGCAAAAATGGAGGCTCTAGCCCCTTCCAGAGCTGAGATATCGAAACTCAAAAATTCGGCCCGAAAAAAAAACGACAGTGGTACCCCTTACGTTTTTTTTTTTGGGGCGAAAAATTAAGTTTCTCCAATCTTCCCAAAACTCTGGATTCTGATAGAGGGCCATGAGACTTAGACCTGAGTGCAAAAATGGAGGCTCTAGCCCCTTCCAGAGCTGAGATATCGAAACTCAAAAATTCGGCCCGAAAAAAAAAACGACAGTGGTACCCCTTACGTTTTTTTTTTTTGGGCGAAAAATTAAGTTTCTCCAATCTTCCCAAACTCTGGATTCTGATAGAGGGCCATGAGACTTAGACCTGAGTGCAAAAATGGAGGCTCTAGCCCCTTCCAGAGCTGAGATATCGAAACTCAAAAATTCGGCCCGAAAAAAAAACGACAGTGGTACCCCTTACGTTTTTTTTTTTGGGCGAAAAATTAAGTTTCTCCAATCTTCCCAAAACTCTGGATTCTGATAGAGGGCCATGAGACTTAGACCTGAGTGCAAAAATGGAGGCTCTAGCCCCTTCCAGAGCTGAGATATCGAAACTCAAAAATTCGGCCCGAAAAAAAAACGACAGTGGTACCCCTTACGTTTTTTTTTTTGGGCGAAAAATTAAGTTTCTCCAATCTTCTCAAAACTCTGGATTCTGATAGAGGGCCATGAGACTTAGACCTGAGTGCAAAAATGGAGGCTCTAGCCCCTTCCAGAGCTGAGATATCGAAACTCAAAAATTCGGCCCGAAAAAAAAAACGACAGTGGTACCCCTTACGTTTTTTTTTGGGCGAAAAATTAAGTTTCTCCAATCTTCCCAAAACTCTGGATTCTGATAGAGGGCCATGAGACTTAGACCTGAGTGCAAAAATGGAGGCTCTAGCCCCTTCCAGAGCTGAGATATCGAAACTCAAAAATTCGGCCCGAAAAAAAAACGACAGTGGTACCCCTTACGTTTTTTTTTTTTTGGGCGAAAAATTAAGTTTCTCCAATCTTCCCAAAACTCTGGATTCTGATAGAGGGCCATGAGACTTAGACCTGAGTGCAAAAATGGAGGCTCTAGCCCCTTCCAGAGCTGAGATATCGAAACTCAAAAATTCGGCCCGAAAAAAAAAACGACAGTGGTACCCCTTACGTTTTTTTTTTTGGGCGAAAAATTAAGTTTCTCCAATCTTCCAAAACTCTGGATTCTGATAGAGGGCCATGAGACTTAGACCTGAGTGCAAAAATGGAGGCTCTAGCCCCTTCCAGAGCTGAGATATCGAAACTCAAAAATTCGGCCCGAAAAAAAAAACGACAGTGGTACCCTTTTTTTTTTTTTTTTGGGCGAAAAATTAAGTTTCTCCAATCTTCCCAAAACTCTGGATTCTGATAGAGGGCCATGAGACTTAGACCTGAGTGCAAAAATGGAGGCTCTAGCCCCTTCCAGAGCTGAGATATCGAAACTCAAAAATTCGGCCCGAAAAAAAAAACGACAGTGGTACCCCTTACGTTTTTTTTTTTGGGGCGAAAAATTAAGTTTCTCCAATCTTCCCAAAACTCTGGATTCTGATAGAGGGCCATGAGACTTAGACCTGAGTGCAAAAATGGAGGCTCTAGCCCCTTCCAGAGCTGAGATATCGAAACTCAAAAATTCGGCCCGAAAAAAAAACGACAGTGGTACCCCTTACGTTTTTTTTTTTTGGGCGAAAAATTAAGTTTCTCCAATCTTCCCAAAACTCTGGATTCTGATAGAGGGCCATGAGACTTAGACCTGAGTGCAAAAATGGAGGCTCTAGCCCCTTCCAGAGCTGAGATATCGAAACTCAAAAATTCGGCCCGAAAAAAAAACGACAGTGGTACCCCTTACGTTTTTTTTTTTGGGCGAAAAATTAAGTTTCTCCAATCTTCTCAAAACTCTGGATTCTGATAGAGGGCCATGAGACTTAGACCTGAGTGCAAAAATGGAGGCTCTAGCCCCTTCCAGAGCTGAGATATCGAAACTCAAAAATTCGGCCCGAAAAAAAAAACGACAGTGGTACCCCTTACGTTTTTTTTTTTTGGGCGAAAAATTAAGTTTCTCCAATCTTCCCAAAACTCTGGATTCTGATAGAGGGCCATGAGACTTAGACCTGAGTGCAAAAATGGAGGCTCTAGCCCCTTCCAGAGCTGAGATATCGAAACTCAAAAATTCGGCCCGAAAAAAAAAACGACAGTGGTACCCCTTACGTTTTTTTTTTTCGGGCGAAAAATTAAGTTTCTCCAATCTTCCCAAAACTCTGGATTCTGATAGAGGGCCATGAGACTTAGACCTGAGTGCAAAAATGGAGGCTCTAGCCCCTTCCAGAGCTGAGATATCGAAACTCAAAAATTCGGCCCGAAAAAAAAAACGACAGTGGTACCCCTTACGTTTTTTTTTTTTTTGGGCGAAAAATTAAGTTTCTCCAATCTTCCCAAAACTCTGGATTCTGATAGAGGGCCATGAGACTTAGACCTGAGTGCAAAAATGGAGGCTCTAGCCCCTTCCAGAGCTGAGATATCGAAACTCAAAAATTCGGCCCGAAAAAAAAACGACAGTGGTACCCCTTACGTTTTTTTTTTTTTGGGCGAAAAATTAAGTTTCTCCAATCTTCTCAAAACTCTGGATTCTGATAGAGGGCCATGAGACTTAGACCTGAGTGCAAAAATGGAGGCTCTAGCCCCTTCCAGAGCTGAGATATCGAAACTCAAAAATTCGGCCCGAAAAAAAAAACGACAGTGGTACCCCTTACGTTTTTTTTTTTTCGGGCGAAAAATTAAGTTTCTCCAATCTTCCCAAACTCTGGATTCTGATAGAGGGCCATGAGACTTACACCTGAGTGCAAAAATGGAGGCTCTAGCCCCTTCCAGAGCTGAGATATCGAAACTCAAAAATTCGGCCCGAAAAAAAAAACGACAGTGGTACCCCTTACGTTTTTTTTTTTTTGGGCGAAAAATTAAGTTTCTCCAATCTTCCCAAAACTCTGGATTCTGATAGAGGGCCATGAGACTTAGACCTGAGTGCAAAAATGGAGGCTCTAGCCCCTTCCAGAGCTGAGATATCGAAACTCAAAAATTCGGCCCGAAAAAAAAACGACAGTGGTACCCCTTCGTTTTTTTTTTTTTGGGCGAAAAATTAAGTTTCTCCAATCTTCCCAAAACTCTGGATTCTGATAGAGGGCCATGAGACTTAGACCTGAGTGCAAAAATGGAGGCTCTAGCCCCTTCCAGAGCTGAGATATTGAAACTCAAAAATTTGACCCGAAAAAAAAAACGACAGTGGTACCCCTTTCGTTTTTTTGTTGTTGTTTTTTTTTCAAAAAATTACGTTTCTCCAATCTTCTCAAAACTCTGGATTCCCAACTCTTGGCCACCTCTCTAATTAAGTTAATAAGTTAATAAATAATACCAAGCAGAAATAATAATTACTTTAAGTGTAGTAGAGTTGCATGATGCCTCACGTTCTAATGTAGAGAATGATGTCATGCCAATCATTTTACAGTGCAGAATGAGGGGATGCCAAACACTCTTCCATTGTTCAGTGGCAAGTTCTCTCCAATGTACACAGTATTTGTGAGGCTAACTACTTGTTTTTAAATGTGTATTTCTTTGTTTTTTTATGATTTGTGTTTGTTTTAATTGTCTGGTGCAGTGGTTGTAATTGTGAGCCCAAGACAAATTTCCCATTGGGACAATAAAGTATATACCATACCATACCATAATTGAATTAATGACTAGACGCTTTTTTGCCTCGACTTTGATGTCCGACCATTTCTTTTTTATTTCGGCCACAGTCCGAGGTTGTAAGCATGGTTGTGAGGCTACAGCATTTATGGCGTCTGCAAACTTTTGCCACTCAAGTGCCTTTTTGGCATTAGTAAGGTATGGAAGCCCGTTTCCTATGGAAGCCCTTTTCCGCCACAGTTGAGTAAAAAAATATAATTCTGTAAGTCATAATAGAAACTTTCTCATAATTATGACTTAGTTTCTCATTATATTGAGAAAGTTTCTCATAATAATGAGAAACCTTCTCGTAATAATGACTTAACATCTCATAATAATGAGAAACTTTGTCGTAATAATGACTTAACATCTCATAATAATGAGAAACTTTCTCGTAATAATGAGAAACTTTCTCGTAATGATGACTTAACATCTCGCACTTCTACGCATGCGCGGAGCAGAAGGGAGTGGCACGCTAGCGACATCCGCTGGTCAAAGCCATGTAAATGCATCATATTAAACATGACACATTCCGCAGTGAATTACATTAATAAATTATCAGTATATGAGATGGCTTTTATACTAGATAGTCTTTAATTTATTTGTAATATTCATTCGTAATTTGTGAGTAAGCAGCAACACATAAGGGTGATCAATGGATTTCAAATATGGAGGAATGATAAGACAGCACACCTTTCCAAACGGATATTAAAAGAAGTTCAGCATTTAGAAACACGTCTCAGGACCTTGCGTTTCCCCCCATTTCACTGCCCACTTATGCGCAAATGTCTCAAGACATAAATATCTTAAAGGTGATTTCATTGAAATATTCCACCTGCACATCAAATATCCAAGACGCTAAAAAATATGTGTTATTAACACATATATCCATATATTCTATGCAGATGTTACACTTAAACTTAATGAATAAATGTAATATTCCGACTTTAATCAGATAGTTTTGTAACACAATTTCCATCGGTGTGCTCAGGCAGGCGTCCTTCTTTACCATGGTTACCGTCCTGCTTCTGCATTCCACTTTCACTTTTTCGTGCATGGACAATTTTCATTTATTTATGTTATTTAATACTACAGATTGCACTCCGTAGACCACACTGACTTTAATGAAAACAACTGTTTAGCAGAGCGTGCCATATGTTTGTGTGATGCGTTTCTGTGATGCATTTACACGGCTTTAACCAGCGGATGTCGCTAGCGTGCCACTCCCTTCTGCTCCGCTGCTCGCTGAAGTGCGAGATGTTAAGTCATTATTACGAGAAAGTTTCTCATTATTATGAGATGTTAAGTCATTATAATGAGATGTTAAGTCATTATTACGAGAAAGTTTCTCATTATTACGAGAAAGTTTCTCGTTATTATGAGATATTAAGTCATTAGTTATGAGATGGTAAGTCATTATTACGAGAAAGTTTCTCATTACGAGAAAGTTTCTCGTTATTATGAGATATTAAGTCATTATTATGAGATGGTAAGTCATTATTACGAGAAAGTTTCTCATTATTACGAGAAAGTTTCTCATTATAATGAGATACTAAGTCATTATTATGAGAAACTTTCTCAATATAATGAGAAACTAAGTCATAATAATGAGAAAGTTTCTCATTATTATGACTTACAGAATTATATTTTTTTACTCAACTGTGGCGGAAACGGGCTTCCATAGTAAGGCGCCCACACTCTGCCCTCCAAACAACATTTTTCTCCTCTTTTCCACCTCGACAACGATAACTACTTCACATTGAGTGAAGTTACGTTTTTATTATTTCCTTTCTGTGTTTAACATGATTTCGCAATCGATGAATATTAACTTCTGGGCGTTTCACGGACTATTTATGGGCAATATGGGCGTGACATGAAGCCGCAAAAGCTGCGCTACATATTGATTGTGATAAGGGAAAAATGCGTAGGATGTGCGTGCGCGCGGTTTTATAAATCCGAATCTGTGCGTACGCACGTCCTATGTTTCATTTGTACGCCACTTCTGACGCAAATCCTACGCAAAGTTTTATAAATGAGGCCCCAGGTCTCCCCCTACTGGAAATTCACACAATGACACCTCAGACATGGCCGACAAAAAAAATCAAACACTCTCCTATATATTATAAGCTAATGATTGATTACACATTATTTAATGCACGAATCGTACTGATTTAATCTTATTTTAATCAAATTGATTCTGTATCTTTTCATGGACATCATTTTTTTAATCACTGGTAGGCTAGCTAGTAGCTTTCCCCTCGTCCCGATATCTTGGGATTTTAGTTGTGAACTATATGATGATTTCCATTTGGACTGTTACTTTACTAAATCAATATTTTCTTAGACTGTAATATGCCACAGTCTATCTCTGGTATCCTAGATAGAAAGAGCATAGAAAGAGTAACAATACATTTGTAAATCTTCGTTAACGTTTGTTAATAAAAATACAATATTTCATTGTTAGTTCATGTTAACTCAGGTCAGCTATTAAAATGGCTTTTAAGTGTTTTTCAGTGTAGTTCATGTTGATTAATGTAGTTAACTAATGTTGACAAAGATAAAGTGTTACCATTTGTTATTTATTTGTTGATTTTACTCAACTTATTTAAACTATTTTAAAATAATATGTATCTGTGTTCATATATATATATATATATATATAAACAATTAGAATATTTTCACACATGCACAAAAGATGACAAACAATGGCAGTTGTAAGAAAAAGCTGGACTTTTATTTTGTAGGGACAAACTACTGTCAAATGACTTGAATGAATGAAATGAATAGCTTTAAACTGTTAAGCGTGAAAATATATAATATAAAAGAACTGCTTGGTTTTGTCTTTAGTTTCACTGAAGCAGAAAATATATACAACAAAAAGGCAGAAGTAAGAAACACTTTGAAAACCATCAGAGATCAAAACATACATCAACCATGACTAATAAATACCAATCATTTCCATTTCATTGCGATGAGGTGATAGATCTTTACAAGGGAATAGTAAGCTGGACTCGAATGAAGCTGTGCCCACATCCTAATCAGCTTTAAGAACAGCACGTGAAGGCAAAAAATAAAGCAAGTACATTTCTGATTGTGCATTTTGCTCTAAAAGCATGTAGTACTGAGACAAATGAATGGGTCTTGCATGCAAATCCTCCTGTCGGGTCAAATAATGATGTGCCGACAGTTTGAAATCTAGATGGTCAGATATGTACATCAATTCATTTCCTCAACGCTCATTCAGAAACATACAAACTTAAACGTCTTCACTGTGAAGTGGAAACGATATGGGCAACACAAATTTGCATAATATGATAGTGCATAATATATGCAGGTTTTATCAACAAAACATTTTTGAAACTACTAAATTTATACCCACAATTAGTGTTGTCGTTTGGGTTCAACCAAACCGTCAGAGTACAATCGAATGGAGCTTGGTAAATTAGTTTAGGTAGTTACATCGGAGTAAACACCTACTTTATGCCTGTCCAGAATACTTCGTTGTTGTTTTTTTTCCAAGCATAGATTTAGCTCTATTTATATATTACAAATGTTTCAATATTTGAAGAACAATGTGGATTTCATTTCTTAATAAAATAATTTGTCAATAAACAAGATTAGAATTCTCTGAAATCTACATAGTTACAAAATGTTAATTCTCTATATAATAGGCAACGTTATCGGCGGTCACATTACAGGCCGGAAAATCTGATTTTTAATCAATAGGTAGGTTATATATAATATAAGTTCATTAGACATGAAACAGCGGCTCCTCGTGTTAACAGGCACAAACACTAAACCTTTCTTTTGTTAAATACATTGTTCTCTTTATTGCCCAAACCATGAATAAATACTAAATAGTCCTAATGCTGAAATGCTAAAGGTGAAATAATTTAACTGAAAGTGTTACTTCATAGTAATAGAATAGATTATTAAATACTTTGCAGTTGGTGCCCTTCCTCCACAGCTGAAACATAAAGATGTGCTTCACACAGGTTAATGTAGGTGGGAAACGTGAACAAGTTGCATTATTTCCACTTCTCCAGAGCACAGTGTGGCTCAGATAATATTCAGCTGGCATTCGGAGAAAAACTAAATAAATAACTCGGTAAGAATAAATAAAAAGCCATTCGAAATAATGGTCAACAGATATCATGCGATATCTGCGGCGTATAAAATAAATTAAAAGGAAATCGCTCACTTTTCTCCACCTTGTGCTGATGATCCAACACCATAAAATGGCATGAAAACAATCTTAGACTCAGAGACAGCGGGGCAGGCGTGAGACCGACCCATCTGCTCTCTGATTGGTTCTTTTTTTTTTTTTTCACAGATAAAGTGCTAACTGAGGAGCCTCTGGGGGATTTGTGTACCGTTTTGTGGAACAGGAGTCCTTCCTCTAGCTTTGCAAACAAAGGTACAGACCACCATCTCAAGTCGAAAAAGCGACGGCCCTCCAAAAGAGGCCGTTTAAATGCTGTTTGTTAGGTGGAAATTCTCAGAAAAAAAAATGCCAAATAACAACAGCGATGGTCAAAATGCATTGCTTCTGAAAGCTAGAAAAAGTCCCTGAGATACATAATCAGCATTATGACTCCCATTGGTGCCCCTTCTCATTTCATATAAATAACCTTAGCAATAATAATAATCATAATGGTAAATGTTGATGCTAATACCACCAATGTGGGTGAGAAGTTCTTCACCTTCCTGGACATTTGTACAAGTATTCAAAAAATCAGTCGGCCAGACTTGTTTTTGAACTGAAATGTTAGCTGCCACTGTGATGGCAATAATGATAATAAAGATTGTTATAATAACTTAATGCTTCGCTAACATCATAAAGGCAGATAATGCAAATATTGATATCCTGGGATTCATAAAATAAAGAAAAACAAAACAAAATGGCATTCATTTACAATCCCATAGTTCATTTGTACAGTGATCTTACAAGAGCCCCCGTTAGACTTTTACAGACTCCATTACCGACAGCTTCATGGCGTCTTCTAGCATTTGATTGTCCGTGAAGGTGGCCGGAGGTTCTGGGACAGAATCTGACAAGCCGATCAGAGACTCCAGGAGACAAGTTCCCGGGTCGGCTGCCTGCGGAAGGCTAGGGCAAGTAGGCAACTGGAACTGAAAGAAGTTGTCCATGTGCTCGTACTCCTTCAGGGAGTTGTACAGCGAGCTCGGTCCCAGACAAGGAAAGCCGTCGAAGAACTCCAGGTCCGACTCGGACGACAGGCTCAGGTCCATGTAGCTGGCGGAGTGATCGATGGATGGCGAGGGCGTGTGAGGAACAGAGCCATTGTGAAATAGAGCGATACCTTGATTTGCGTTCTCGTCTAAGAGCTCAGACATGGCCGTGCGGCTGTTGTCCGTTTGCGACGTGCTGAGCTTGTCGTCCGCCGCGCTGAAGATGCCGTAGCCCATCGCCTCGCTCTTTTTCTGCTGGTAGTCGCAGTTGTGGTTACGCTCCCTGACAGAACAGTCCTCATTGTCCGCGTCACTAAAGCTTAGGATTCTCGTAAGTCCATTTTCGTCGACATCTAGAGGCGACTGCTCGCTCTGTGCGTTCCCGGTGGATTCGGAGTCGTCGCTCTGCCCTGAAGAGCTAGATGAATCGGTCATGTCGCTGCAGCAGCTGTTCTCTCCCGCAGCCACTAGCTCCGAGCTGAAGTGAAATGTGGGCGCCTCTGGCGTGGTGCTGCCCTCTGCTGGATGGCTCGGGGAATTGCAGTCTGGCTGTTTCTCAGACGGCGACTCGCTCTCCGGCGTGTGCTCCTCCAAACGCTTCTCCAGCTCCAGCTTCATGATGGTGTGGATGTAGTGGGTCTGAACTCGGCTGGAGTTGAACTCGATGCGGCCCTGCGTGTTTCCACAGCCGTCTTTAGTGCAGCCGCATGGAAAGGACGAGTGGTCCATCTGTAAAGCCAGGAAACGTTACATTAATATTAAGGAATATATAAATTATATTTTATAATACAACTACATAACGTTATAAACCAGTTTAACTTTTATAACATATCAAGTACATTTTTAAATCGACTATTCATTTTTTTTTAAACTATTAAATATTACATGCACTACCATTCAAAAGTTTGAGGTTGGGAAGATTTTATAATATTTTCAAAAGAAGTCCCTCAAATGGCTGCATTTATTTGAACAAAAATACAGTGAAAACAGTAATATTGTGAAATTTTACCATTTAAAATAACTTGGTGACGCTTCCTTTTACAGTACAGTACTTACAGTGTACTTACCAGCTAATATAAGGCAAGTACATGGAATAGGGGTAGGTTCAGGGTTAGTACTAGTTATTACCCAGTAATTGTAGGTACTAAAATAAGTACATAGTATTTACATGGGTAACTGGACTTTAAAAGGAAGCGTTACCAATAAATTCACTATTGTAATATATATTAAAAAGTCACGTTTCTGTGATGGCTGAATTTTCATCAGCCATTAGTCCAGTCTTCAGTCATGTAATCCTTCAGAAATGTCTGAAGGATTAGGAGAGTCTCAAGGAAGTCTGTCAGGACTCAAGCGCTCACCTGACATTTGATCCCAGCCAAACTACAGCTGCAGCTCTCCGGCTCGCAGAAGCCTTGGCAGTCACATCCGCAGTCTTCTCTCGATGTACGCAGCTCATGCAGTTGACGCTTCTCCTCTTTATCGATTTTTTTCACGCCGGCGGCTTTGAGGATGGCGTGCCTTCTCTTAGATGGGTAAGGATGCAGGAAGGAGCCATCATCCAAATTCACTCCGCTGAGGTCGATTTCATCCTCAGGGATGTCATCGACAGTCAACCTTTCAGCCTCTTCGGACACTTGGGTACCATTTTTGGTAAGCTGCAACAGGAAAAACATATTTACATGATTATGATGATGTTTGGATTTAAATACTGCTTGTTTGACCTTAATGTGGGGAAAAAAAAGTTACCTTTAGCTTAAGAGCTTCCAGTTTCTCCTCCCTCATTCGGTTTTTGAGTTTCTCTTTCCGTAGGTGGCGCTGTGCTATGGCAAACTCGGCTAACGTGTAGCGGCGCTGTGCGCTGTGTCTCTGCACCATGCCAAGGGTGCAACCTCCCCGGCTGGGCACGCTGGTGAAGCCCTGGCAGCGAGGGAAGAAGAACACCGTAACCTGGTCAAACTGGACGTTGCCTCGCCGTGTGCGCTTGGCTTTCTTCAGGATAGATGTGGCTGGAAAAAAGAAGGACAGAAAGAAAGAGAGGATATATATAAAATGTTCCAGCTTGTGGTGGACTAGAAAAGAAAACATTAAGTGGAAAACAGCGGGTGAAACATTCACAGGAATTTATGCTTGGAATTCCTTAAATGAAAATTAAGAGCACATGGCTGAGACAGTGGTGGAAAAAATGAAAGTTCTGTTCCCAGTGTCTCATTGGGGAGTATTTGAGTAGGAAGTGTGCCAAGCCTAATGGGAAGACTTGGAGTCTCTTGTGTAAACATCAAGATCACATTAACATTATTGTTGCGAGTGCACTACATCACCACTAGATGGCAGTCCACACCAAGCAAATCAGCATATTGCAAATGCCAGAGCTACAATTATTTCTCTTTACCAAAAAAAAAAAAGAATAATAATAATAATAATACGCAGAATTTGTCATATATACGTTTCACCAATCAACAAAAGGAACAGATGTGCCAATAGTTTTCGATCAAATCCAGTCACATGCAAAGACAACTGTGTCTGACAAACAATCCACCCAGGAATTTCCCCTTGGCGCTGAAATGTTCAGGAGGAGCAAAGCGTCCAAAATCACAACCCAGCGGCTGGATAATCTGGAGGTTTGAGGTTTCTGGAAGTGGAGAGGGTACTCAAGACACTTGCTTTTTAATAAAATACACTCCATCTTTATATAAGACAGGCCATCTGTCCACACTTTCCTTGCTAATTATTCCTACAACCAGTCGAAAATCAGTCAATGTCAGTGGTCGAAGCATTTCAAAGGGAAGGATTTCCTCTTTAAACAAGAACACCATATTGTTTTAATTGTAAATTCCATATCCTTTGCACAAGAATATTTAATGTCGAACTGTTACACTCTGTGAAAGAGAAGCTCGTTTTCCCTCGGGGCCAGAAGCTGACTGATTGTTATCTGAAGGGAATGGAGGGGATGGATCTCACTGTCCCCCACAGCTGGTTTATATTAGACTTGCAGTGGTGGGAACTCAAACTCACACAAGCCTATCTAGAAGCCTGTGCAAATATGTTTTGCTCATCTAACAAAAAAGATCTGATGGACAAGTCTAAAAGTACAGTGTGGTCTCACATGAACCTGGTAGGTGGCAGCACCTCAGAAACACAATGACATGTTTAAAGAACAGAGCAGCTTTATGCATTATCCAATTGATATTGGTGATGTAATGAATTAGAGTAAACAAGCTCCTAGATCAAGACTAATCACCAGATCTAATATGTTGAAATTGATAATATATGGATGTTAGTCAGGGTAGACGGCATGTTTTATTTTAAGTGAATGAAAAGTAGGCGGTGAGGAATAGTCAAGAGCGTTCAGTGGTTTGTACTGTTAAGTGTGTTGGTGCCAATCATTATGCAACTCTAAAAACGCATCCAAAAAAACATGGATTGTGAATATATTAATCACACACAAGCTACTGAACAGACTGTACACTACTGTTCAAAAGTTTAGGGTTAGTGAGATATTTTTTCTGTTCTTCTCAACTATATATATTCATCACACCAAAACTGCTTTGAGCATTGATGATGAAAAAAAAAATGTTTAAAAGCACCAATTCAACATATTAGAATGATTTCTGAAGGATGTGACACTGAATAATGATGCTGAAAATTCAAGTAATAAATTACATTTTAAAATATATATTAAAAAATAATTTTAATAATAATTTGAATTAACAAAATTTCACATTACTACTGTTTTTACTGTATTTTTAACAAATAATTGCAGCCTTGCAGTACAAAAACAAAAATCTTGCTCTCCATTTGAACGCTATTATATGTCTGCCGCTCGTGGCTTGGTTTCAATTCACATTAAATTAAATATGCCGTCTAACCTGACTGAGCTCTATTCTCTGACTTTGTTTCATAAACACAAGCAGACAGCCATATCGTTTCCCTTCCTCTTCTCTTCATGCCTGTCTTCCTGCTCCGTGCCCCTTCGGTCTTTCTCAGCACCTGTTCTGGGTTCGTGCCCGGTGCTCAGACAAAGCTTTGCGTTCATTCTGCCTCCGTCACATGGCACACTCTCTGGCTTCCTGCCCAGCCATCCTGGGAAACTCACAACTGTTTGCTTTCCCTTCCCTGACTCACCCCAAAAACCTGGATGAACAGCCTGCAGGAGGTGACCAGGTGAATGTGGCATGCATCAAAAACTAATTAGCTGCATCCATGCAATTAATCCTGTATCTCAATAACACCTTATCAGGTAGGACACAGAATGGCTGAGATAAGCCCTGCAGACCTTATGCATGAATAAATAGCCATGGAAATGGAAGTTTGACCATCCACCCTAATCAGAGAATAGATGATTCGATCAAGGGGAAACTCACTGTTTAAGGATGTTGCAGGGGAGCTGGGGTTGCTGGGGGTCGAATCCAGGGTGTCGGAGTAGCAGCTCTCCCCATCCGAGTCCCATTCGGAGTAGGCGGAGGAGGAGAGAGAGGAAGGGGAGGAGGAAGAGTAGCATGGGTCCTCCTCTACCTCCTCGTACTTCCTCTTGAGAACCCCGCTCATGGCGCTAGCGTTTGGTGATCTGTGGGAAACATAAGACAAAAGCATTATAGGAGGGATGCGTCGACACTAATTTGAAAATGGTGTTTTCATTTAAAAATGAACTCCATTCACACTAGCATATTCCAAAACATTCAAAGTTTGACCTAATAAAAGCTCACCAAGATGATGCCAAGAGACCGGACATAAAGTTTTCACACTATTCTTATGGCACGATCATTTTATTAGCAAAATATCTCACAATTTACTGGTGCATCCGTGTCACACTCAATCGCTTGTTCAATTTCATGTTTGGTTTAAAAATCAATTGCCCTCATGTTCATGCAAACAAATGCTCTCATCTTTGCAAGAATGTCAAATAAAGATTGTACAAAGTAGCATTTATCTTAAGTAACAATGTGAAAGTGAAAATCACATACCGGTAAAGTATGTCACATGACTAAACGTGTCATCGTTACTTCAAAAATACTTCACAGTCCACAGGCCAAAATCCAGAGAAAAAAAAAAAATGCAATTTCTAGAGTATTAGTGCAGACGTAACCAAAGGGGCAAACATTAAAGTTGCAATTTCAAGCAATCTGGCTTCCAGCTAATTTGGTTTGCTATTAATTGCATCGATATCGCAAGAAGTGCTTAGATGTTATCAGCCAGTGTAGTGTTCATATTGTCCTAATAGCAGTTAAACGTCCAGTGAGGTTTTTAAATACAGGCTATGAGCATTACACTCCAAACAAGCAGCTGACGGCGCTTTATGCTGCCTCTGAGCGGCCAGGAAAACAGGAAGTAATCAATCACGTCCCTCCAGCGCAAGTCAACAATTACCAGACCCTTCACCCACTTCCAAATACAATCGCATAGACAAATACATTGATTAGGACGGGGGTTGATTACATAGCCACATTAGTGAGGAGGGTAAATTTCGGTTACCCCTCTCAAAAAGCACACATCACTGAGCCAGTAGCGGCAATTACACTTTACACAGCTGCTAAATGCATTTTATGAGACTCCGTAGTAAATGTGTGTACAGCTTGGCACAGTAAACGTGTTTATGTAAGACTAGGCTGCATTTGTCGCTGCTCCCGTGGAGAGGTTGCTTATTGGGCAATAAAAGCAATCAATCCTTTGGCAGGAAGAGTCTAGCCGGTGCCCATCAGCTTTTAAGGGTCAGAGCTGGTGCAGTGCAGCGCCGTTTACACAAAACCATAATTTGATACTGGAGGCTATGGACTCGTTTGTTTCTCCGCCCTGAGATAAACCTCGGTGAGCCAGTTCACCTCAGGCTCGGCCTCTCGCTGCACTCCACAGCTCAGACACATTCGTGCTGAAACAGGCAGAATGGAAGGAAGGAAGTGGGTAGGAAAAGGTTTGATTTAGCGTTTGCTTTTACTGCTGCTTGAGCCGAGCGGAAGAAAAAAAAAAATCAATAAAAAATATTCACCTTAAATTGTGATAGCCAGTCATCTTAAGTCAGTTCTGGAGTTATATCCTTTGATAACCACACTAAAACATGGCCTTTTTCCCCATAGAAGTGAAGCAGTAAATAAGTGTTTCATAATAAGGCTTGTTCCCAGCAAGTCAGCCACTTCAGAGAAAAAGTGACAGACGGTCGTGACTGGCAGATTACACAGCTCATGATGTTGGTCTATGGTGTGTCATCGAGCCAACTGACACTTATTCATTTCTGCCATGCAGAGTGTGACTAACACAATATGACTCAATAGTAGTCTGCTATTTGTCTAATAATCATTTTGACTTTAAAGTGGTTGCAGTCAACGATGCATTTGTGTAACAATACATTGACTAATGCTGTTTTATTTGGTTAATTGTCCCTCGGGATGCACAATATAACCAAAATTAGATATTTTCTAATTATGATGGACTTTTAACTTAATTTTACTTACAACGTATACATGCGCGCATTTAATATTGACAGTTATTGTGCATGCTAATTTCCACTATTTTTACATTTAGATTACCTTTGCCATCATCTAACTCTTATTTATTAACACTAATTTAACACAGATAAGTCTTTAGCAAATTGAGAAATGCATTTTTTTACACAATGATGTGAAGCCTAAATGAACTCAATTGCAGTAGTAAATTGATTTAGTTTTAAGCGTTTCATTTTTAATTTATATGAAGCACAGAAAGTGTAGATTTTTATCCTATTCTTCAGACAAGACTGTGTAGACTTTGTTTTCCCACAGGTTTCCCACCGAACTTCTCTCTCTCTGTGCATCATGTGCGCTTCACACATTAGTGCTGCCATCGTGAATGTGCCAGACGTCGGGGGTGAGTCTGTGCCGTCTGCACATTCAGCCGCGTCTCCTCGGCTGCCAAATGTCACTGCCAGGAAGCACAAGGTGAGACTTATCTGCATCTGAACCGTACAATATCTTCCATGAGTCAAACTTATCTGCTCGTGCGACACCGGCTGAAAGCAAACAATGCTTGAACCTTGAATCCAAACAGTTGGAAAGTTATGCAATAGTTTGTGGCACGTTAATACTCGGACAAAGGTTTTAAATGGACAAATGACATCGCTAACAGCTGACTTGTCTGAGAACGGTAGTACAGGCTAAGGACATATTTTATTTTTATCGCGAACGGTGTATGTGTCCAGATCTGTCCTCATTTGCATGTAAACAGAGCCAGCACATGCAGGGAGCGTGAACCCTTACATGCTACGTCTTGATTTGAAACCAGCACAAACCTTGGCAGGAAAATCTTTTCGTTTTTATATATAAATCGCAGAGAACTTGACGCTTGATTCTCACCACTCAAGTGGAGAAGACTGCAAAACAATGAAGAATTCATCCTCATCTGCTAATTTGACTAGTAAATTGACTCTAGATGCAATCCACTCACGTTTAGTTTGTACAAGAAACCACCTGAACACGATATCTGGTGCTCACCACACCCTCGTTCTTATCAGAGTCTCGGACACGTTTCCCTTCACATTCAACCATCATCACTACTCTTCTACTCATTTGCCAGAGAAAAAGAGAGAATTCCCTGAGGACGACATGAATGCCTACCAAGCAGAGGAGTTTTAATGAAGGACAGGGAGGAGAGGGGGAGGACGGCACAGGAGAGATGGAGAAAGAGGGGGAGAGAGTGCAAAACCTGGGTGTTAGAAGTGGGTCATTGTCTCCTGACTGCCTCCTTGAAACCTGACACATTGATTTGTTAATCTTGCTTAACGGGCAGAAACAATGAAGACGAGCTAATCCCAGTTACAAGAGAGGAGGGGATGCGGGGGGCTCAGCTGTAGGTCAATCTGGAGCTTGTCCTGTTGCACTCCAACATCAGCGGACTAGAAATACGAGCGAGAGTCTTCGCAAATAAAAAACGAGAAGTCAAAACGCACCATCCACCCATAAATCCGCCACAGAGCAGGTCTGGATTTCACATCCAAGCAAAAGCTGTCACCGCCGAGGTATCCCAGACTTCCAGAGCAGGTGAGACGTTCGCACTGGAGCATAAATTATGCAGGACTGCCATTCCAATAAAGGCAGTGCACTGATGAGGAATTCTCAATGCTGTTGTCACCAAGGACGGCAAATATAAATCTCGCACAGAAAGCGAGAATGGCCACAAAAGCAGCTGATTGCTGAAACTGAATCTTTATCTGCGGGCTCACTGCAGTTTAACGTATAGCATGAGTTAAACAAAAAAAGCTTCTATTAAAAAAAATACTTATTTAACTCAACGCCCTGCTTCCAAATAAACTTAAAAACAGCCAACACTGTAAAGCAGCCTGTCTGAAAAGCACACAGTTAGAATCCCATCACCTTATGCCAGAGAGTCGCCTGCCCCTGGAGCTCACGGCTTCCATCCAGATAACGTAATGAGCAGCATGTACCTCATTTAAAATATCTAAAAATATACAAAAGTGTGGCTGCTAAAATCACCTGCAAGATAAATAGAATCAAAAACAGATTCCACAATTTCACCAAAATAAAGAAAACGTCGCCCCCTGCTGGCCAGCTCCGAAGAACTGCACTCAGGGGCAGGAGGGAGCCGTGTGCTGTCCCGATCACTAGATGTTCATCTACGCCAGAGACATTCTGTTCCTGAGCTTCAACCCATGCAGAGTACACATTCATCCCAAATAGGAGTGTTCACCGATGTGGGAGGAGGGTAGCGGGCGAGAACTTTAAACATATAAATAATGCAATGTCTCCAGCCCACAGGAATTCTCATCTGGCACGGCGTCGGCGACACATTCTATCTATCCCAGATGTGTCTGTAGTCGAGACCACTATTGCCCTAGAGGAATCACCTCACAGACAAAAACATCTATAAAACACCTGATGGGGCATCACAAGTGATCAATGTTATTATGGTGGAGAAGAAGATTTGTTGAAGTATAGCTGTATGGCCTCACACTTTTACCAAAATTTGAAGTATGCAGAGAAAACAAGATTCATAAATCATCACATGTTGTGCTGCAGATTACAAGTTTACTGATATCCAAAGTTATATTTAGTATCTAAATAACTACAAAAATTTCCGTGTGGTTTTCAAACTGGGGTCCGTGAAAGGTTTGGCGAAAAAAAAAATTAAGTAAAAATAAATGTTTGAAAAAAGAAACTAAACAAATATACCTGATTAAAATTATTACAATTATTAAAATAAGATTTAAATACATCTAGTTTAGTTTAAAAAAAAAAGTTTTTTTTTTTAAATACAAATTTATATTTAAACTACTTTTTCACAGTCTTTAGACATGAACATATATCGCAGCCTTTTCAGTTTTAAAATGGGTTTCCTCACATGAGTACGATCATATTTGGGGGTTGGTGTCATCTAAAACTCCCTGACTTCCCTGAGATTATTAAGAGGAATAACAAAATAAGACATCTCAAAACACCCTCTGAAAGTTATTTAACAGTTCTGAGCGAATCTTTCCTCACGTTTTAAGTCAACAAGTGGAAAATATGACTGCTCCGGAAATTGCCAAAACTGAAAGGAGATATTTCCATTGAACAGGGAACAATTTGCATCAATATCCGAAATTCAAACTTCCAACACAGTGTGCAAAGTGTAGCTTCCCTGAGAAGTCATCAGCATGAATAACTTAATGGTGGCTAAACAAATATCAGCCATCTTTACCAGTCTCTCAAGGGAGAGCATGCGTGTCTAGGGTGGAGGAGCTCGGGGGTCAGCGGCTCATGTCTGGGTCGCACACTGGTACCTCACAAGCTGGGAGGAATGCTGGAGAGTGACAAAACAGATGGGATCCCTCTGCTTCTCTGTTTTTGAGACATCAGGACCACCACCTCCCCCAATACCAGTGCACAAAAGCCACACATTGAACTATAGCCCAAATAGGAACACCAGTCTGTGAACTTAATAAAAAAAGATGACATGTTGTAGGCTAATATAGCCTACATTTGTAATGATGCCTACATCATATCGCTTTAAAAAGTGTTCATGTAAAGACTCGTATGAAAAAAGGCAAGGAAACTACCCAGACAAGGGCTGATTTCCCAGACCATGCACACGTGCAAGTTCGCATCTCATCAACCCAGAAGTATACGTATAAATAATGCTTATCTTTTATGGGTCCTATTTGATCAGTTTAGCGTGCACTCACTCCAATTAAAAACAACTCACGTGAATAGTGGACCACCTCGAGTGACAAACAAGATATAAAACACAATAAAAAAAACGTACTTTGGTCAATTAAAGAATAAACGTGAGCATGTGAAATATATCAAACAAAGTCACGCGACTCGCTCAACATAAACAGCCTCAAACGAAACAGGCACAAAAACACAAAGAAGATAATAACAATTTACCAATATTCCGAAACACTTGGATTAAAGTTTACATCCGAGCTCACGTGAATGCAATAACGTCCCTTTTCATACATTCAACCTGCTTACAGACAGGAACTGTGAATTAGTCTCTCTCACAAAAGAATCCAATGCAAATAACAAACTATGTAACAAGTTAGCAACTAACAAACCCGTGTGAAATGAGAACATTAATTGCAGTCAGTTATTCCAATCACGCCGTGCACAACGTGTCAGTGATTGTTACCTCTTCTCTCGTGATTGACTGATGTCAATCACAGCAATCAGCGAAATAATGAAAAGCGTCTGGGGGACTTTTTTAGCTTCTGTCATATGCTATTAGGCTAATAATCAATTATTTAAGTAACAAAACAACCAGGGGACAGATTTATTGCTTTTAACAGTGACAGAATGTGTGTAAAATGATTATTTACATTTATTGATGTTTGCTAAAAGTGATTAAAAAAAAAACAAATATTACATAAACATTGGTCAACAAACTGAAGTTTGGATCGGATCAAGTAAGGTCTCCCTCCCTCCCAGAATTCAGCCTCGCATGCACCCCCGGTGACGTCACGGAGGACTGGAAGAGCATATGAGGCTGAGCGCAGATCTGATTCTGCAGGCACACTATTGAAATGATGCGGTGTGGCACCTTAAGGAGTCGCTCGCGCTTCAGAAGACACACCAGCACTACAAACGTGAACGGGGAATGCACTCAACACATGAACACAGATCCAAACCAGCAATTACGGCTTATCGGATACACACACACACAGACACAGACACGGTCCACTATGCTGGAATTCTGCCAATGGATCCGATCAGAATCTCCAACAGCTGCTTATGAGAGTTATTTATTAATCAAACCCAGCCATTTAAAATCTGACAGAGAAAACGCTTATATTTAGCCTACTCCAAACAATACACATTAAACATAGCCAACACTTAAGCATCAGGGTTTAAATAATAAATCGTGTATGAGTTTATTAGTGAAATAGAACGTAGACTATACATTAATTAACATTGAAAACGCCAGAAAATGGTAAATTATGTAAAGTTAAGTTAGTTCGTTCCATGTCATGGTACCATACATCAATTTCCCCTTCTTTAGCTACTTGAAATAGTTACACAACACATTTTATCTGTTTACGCCGGCCGACAAAAGAACATTGAAACTATCTGGCTGGACTCCAGCACCGTGCTTTGCCTATTAGACACATTACAAGTGCAGTGTATAGTAACAGCGCGGACCTCCGCTACTTACCAATAAGGTGTCCGATCAGCATTAGTAGGCTATACCACAATACAGAAAAATATGAAGCGGTAATAATCCAAGTGCCACGTCCGAGCGTTTATCGAGCGTGTATAGATCCCGTTGTGTTCGTGTGGCTATTGTGCGCTCGGCGTACTGAAGCAGCAGCTGAAGCTGTTCCTCTTGTCTGAGGCAGACGCTGAGCAGCGCAGTCTTTTCGTCAGTGGAAAACTCCCTCCTGGCGTGTGACGCAGGCGGTGACACTGCCCACGCGCCGCTTCCTGCCTTCCGCGCGGAGCGACACTCCTCCCGGCGCGCTTGCATCCTGACACAAAATCACTATAGTAACATGATTGAGAAAGAACCGGAACACAACTACCTGGGAAACAGTAAATCTTAAAAAACAGTAAAAAAAATGTTTTTTGTTTTTTTTTACTATGGTAACTATAGGTTCTGCCAAAATAGGCCTACCGTAGGTCGCAGTAAATTACATTTCCTTAAAACACTGTAAGAAATTGTACTTTGTTTACAACGGTTATAACTTATATACAGTATACTCATACATAGGCTACCGATCAGAAATTTGGAAAATATAATGTTTTTTTAATGTTTTTGAAAGTAGTCTCTTAATCTCACCAAGGCTGCATTTTATGTGATCAAAATACTAAAAACAGTAATACTGTGAAATATTATTACAATTGAAAATAACTGGTTTCTGTTGTAAAATATTTTAATTTTTAAAAGCATTACACCAGTCTTCAGTGTCGCATCCTTCAGAAATCATTGTAATATGCTGATTTGGTACATATATATACAGTATATATATATTATATATATATATATATCTTACAGTGTTTTAAGGAAATGTATTTATTTATTTTATATATATATATATATATATATATATATATATATATATATATATATATATATATATATATACAGTACACACATATTACATACTGTATTTATTTTTTATTATTTTTTCAGCACTCTTTCTAGTGTCATATTGCTGAATTATAGCCAAACAAATTAACATACGCAGTTTGATGTTGTCTGTTTGGTTATTATTCATAATTTCCTGAGTCAGCCTCCACTGAATTAATGAGTCATAAGTGTTTTCCATCATTTAGTAAATCCTGTAATACTTTTGCAACATTCAGTAGAAAAACTTGTAAAACTATGCCTCATTTATTGGTCATATCGTTGCAGACGTGCATTATTGACATGGAAACAACTCTCAGACATACTGAATAAGTAATTAAATGTCCTTTTTCACATTTGGCATTTATTTAAAAAAAAAAAAGTCAGGCTCGAGTTGATGGCAAGTTCAAGATGGGTCACGTGGTTTCAGGCATTTGACTGAACATTACGTCCCCTAATCCATCAGTGTCAGCCGTGTCATCATTAACTGTACACGCCTGCATGACACAGAATGATATGCAGTACATTCGTGTTTAGGTGGAGTAAACTTTCATTTTTCTAGAGAAAAAAGGAGTGCTGCCAGTGTCAACACAGGTGTAATATGCAGCCAATGTGTCTGGGTGGAGCCACTAAAGTTTGTGTACAGATTGAACATACAATCACGGATCTCATATAAGAGGGCTTCGGTCCGTGGGGTCCTGTAAAGAGCATTATCTTTCTCCATCCCAAAACTAAATACGCAGGTCTGTTGGCATGCTGAGAATCACAGGTCTGCTGGTGCTGCAATACACAAATCAAACGGTTATGCCAAGCTGTGCTCAAATCACTTATCTAGAGCACTTTTTCAATTCATGTTGTTGTTTACAGGGGTAATTTGGTGTTCATGTTGCTAAAGGGCGTTTACTTATAATTGTTGGTGTAATTCATTACTTTTTGCACGTGTTAAGACAACAAAACCATAAGAAGTGTGTGTTAAAGTGTCTGGAATGTAGATAGTCTCTTCCTGACTAACTTGGCTGTCGCCTACATGTTTTAGACACTGTTCAGGCCAGGCGTATCTTAGTCAGACTTTTGGTACTTTGTCACTTCTCAATTCAACTCTCGCCAACAAAACCACTTATCTGTTAGTTAAAGACATAGGTTGTCTTTTGTTGAGGTCTTGCTGAAAAGCTTAAAGAAAGTAACAGAAACTCAGTGTGCTTCCAACATTAAGACATGATTGTTACATGCAATAATATTGATAAAAGATCAGAACATGAAAGAACTCATCACAAATTCCAAAAGTGGAAAATGTTGTGGGGATGAACACTGATACTCACAAATGTTTGTCTTCTCTTCCAAGAAAAGAAGTCTCGGGAGGGGGAGGGGAATGCTTTTGCCAGGGCCACTGGCTCAGGCCTGCATATATTACCCACCATGTCTTTAAAAGTGTGCCAGAGACTTTACCGCAGAGGACGCCCCACATCGAGAACAATAATGGCCCTCAATGCTTACCATCTGCGGAGAGGGAAAAAAGCCATTGCTGCACGTGTTCATGTGAGCACCTCACATGAACCGACTCGTATATCACACATTACTGAGCTGGCCTCATATTCCTTAGTTAGCATACGTTAGAAAACAAGTGTATACTGAAGTCTCACATTCAGGTTTTAAAGGGAAAGTTCACCCATATGACAATTCAACTCCATGTTGTTCCAAACTGGATTTTTTTTTTAAAAGAATTTCCCCTTTTGTCAAGGCATCATTTTTCATAAAATCATAAAAATGACAAGTGCACTAAAATCTTGAAAATCCCCTAGTTCTTCTGGCATGTTCATAAGAGAAGTAACAATATCTGATCATTATTGAACAAATTGAGTCTGAGGTTTTTTGTGAATCTATTTCAGTTCATGAACCCATTGTAAATGATTTGTTCATCAATCAGACTGAACCATTTCTCATTGATTCAATGATTTGTCTGCAACAGTTCCAGCCCAGTGGAAGGGTTGATAATCACAGTGAATAATGACTTCAATATCAGTTTGTCCAAAGCAACAGTATCTCTTCACATGACTTGAAATATAGTACATGAGTCATATGACTATGGTGCTTTTTCATCTATACACTGTAAAAAACTATATTTTCAAGATTTGTTATCATAACATTTTTTCTTTTGTCAAATCAACTTAATGTATTTAGTTCATCAGATAACTCATTATTTTGAGTTTCTGATGATTAATCAATCTCCTTCATTGTATTAACTCACTTTTTCCATTTCAATCAACTTAAAAATTTAAGGCAACTAGGTTACTTATTTTTTTAAGTTAAACCAACAATATTTTTTTTACAGTATAGCTCAAACAATACACTGTAAAAAAAAATATTGTTGGTTTAACTTAAAAAAGTAAGTACTGGTTGCCTTAAAATTTTAAGTTGATTGAACTCGAAAAATTGAGTTAATACAATGAAGGAGATTAATTTAATCATCAGAAACTTATAAAAAATAATATGTTATCTCAACTAAATTAATTATTTAAGTTGATTTGACAAAAGAAAAAATGTTATGATAACAAATCTTGAAAATATTTTTTTACAGTGTAAAGCACTGTATCGCTAGCAAAACAAAAGTATGGGTTCGAATCTGCAGGGAAAGCAACAAATGATAAAAATGTGTACCTTGAATCCAATGTAAGTTGCTTTGAATAAAAGCCTTTGAATATATTTAAAAGCTCAACATATCTAGTTTTTAATATTTTTTATTGACACTAAAGTGGAAAGGATATTTAAAAAGTCGACCTTTTGTGTTCCACAGAATAAAGTCAGTCAGAACTTTCATTTTTTGGGGTGAACTACCCCTTTAAGTCAGTTTAAATATGAAATATCTCAGAAATGCCTTTAAAAATGAGTTTGCACATCCAGTGGAAAAACAGTGAAAGATTCTCAGGACAAATCCTTTAAGAGAATGTTGAGAAAGAGAGGGGTAGTCAGGAGTCAGGGTGAAGTGCAGGTTTTTTTGGGAACAGATTGATGGCCCCAGCTGTCCCTAAGGGCTGAGGAGAAACAAAGCTGGACAGCTGGTCACCTGTGACTGAGACTAGAGCTGATACTGCACTTCTGGATCTGCTATTTAGTAGGACGCCAATTATTACCCTACAGTCTTCCTGTATTCTCACCAGTATAGCAACAAGATGTGTGCTGGCAGCAGAATACAAAAAAGCGTATTATACACATCATTTTTAAAACAACTTTTGCAGAATTTTCACAGGTGAGCCGCAAATTCGACGGGTCACTAGCAGTAGCACATGTCTAATCTAAAAGTCTTAAACACAAGCTTATAAAATAAGCTTTATATAAGCAAAACTGTTACTCTTTTGATTAATTAAGCATATAAATTGGAGATTAAAAAGACACCCGACTCAGAGAAGCCAAAGCTGAGTTAGACACAGGGGTTAATCTGCAGGCGGAGGAGAGCGGAGACACCCTTCCCCCAAACTCACCGCCAACCAATTATTACACAGAGCTTCTGCCTCACTCAGAGACACACGGATCCAGCCAGTGATATGACATCATCAGATGCCCATTAAAGGAGAGTTTACTTGTTTTCTCCGTCTCTCTCTCTCTCTCTCTCTCTCTCTCTCTAAAGACAAGCTCAGAAACGTGAAGCCTATTTTCCCTCCGGAACTCTGTCACGGGGTTCAAAGACAAAGAACTGTTTGTTAGTATTTCACATTAGAACTTTAAATCTCAGACATTGAAAGAGTTAAATCAGTGTATTGGCATCTTTTATGTGTACAACCCAATGTGAGTGCTTTATACTATTGATTTAATTAGTGACAATAAAAAAACTTTTTATATTTGTAAACTTTAAAATACCAGGTGTTCACTGATAACAATTCTTGTGCTGGTATTTTCTGGGTTGCATCTGCACCATGACTAGATACTCACTGTTTCCAATAGTCCCTTTCAGTCCCAACAAGCACTCATTATACTGACCCTGCCCTCAATGTGTATGTGTGTTTTTCTCCTCCACAGACTCTCTGTGCATGTCTTTGGCAGCTGAGAAGGAGAAAAAAAGAGAGAGAAAAAAAACACTCGACTAGCTTTGTTTGCTTAGCAACATTGCGAGGCTGTAAACTAATGCCTGTCCTGGAGGGATTTTATTTACTATTGCTTACATTGATTTGCCGTTTGTTATAAACTGAGTCAATAATGATTTGCTGATTAGAGCGGGAAAGATGTCGGCTTATATTAAGAAACTAGACTCTTGTGAGTTTAATACAGGTTAGGGGATGTAACAAGTTGTGGCACGCAAAAAAACAGAAAGCACGTTCATTTGAATGATTAGGAACCAAATGGCAGGTTCATTTCTCATAGCTTAATGCTTCAGACAAACCTCTTTCACGCCGCAGCCCCCATCTCCACACAGGAACACAGTAGAAAGTGAACAGAGGGTCATGAATTTAAAGCTGCAAAGGTTAATGATGAGTGACAAGTGGATTAAAATGGCCGTAGATCCCAGAAAGCGTCTGACTCTGACCGACCCCCCCTACCAGCGTTAAAAAGCTTTGTAGTTTCACGACGGAGTCTGATCTCCTCGCTGATCATTCATCAATGTTCAACATCTCACTAAAAACAACAGAGTACAAGCCTATACTCTCAGTGTGTGGTCAGATGGTCTCTGTTCTCTATAGTTTTTGTAACATCAATCAACAATCCAGCCTTGTATATTTTGATACACACATGCGAGATTCCAGTTTGAAATGCAATAAGTGTAATGTGCAAAACATATATATTTTTGTATTTAAGTCTACATTTAACATATAATGAGCAATAATTGGGGCAAAATGTAAACTCAAATTCAATAACTCACTCTACCGTACAAATGTTTGGGGTCAGTAGCAGTGATGCAGTTAAATGGTTAAAAGTGAAAGTAAAGACTTTTACATTGTTACAACCGCTTTCTATTTCAAATAGATGCTGTTATTTTGAATTTTATATTCATCAATAAAATATTCATGGCTTCCACGAAAATATTAACAGCACAAACGTTGATATGAAGATCACGTTGATCATGATTTTAACAGTAAAAGACTGTAAAAATGCTATAAAAAATGCTACAGTGAAAAAATGTTAATTGGTTAACAGAACCTTACTATATACGGTAAATAACTGTAATAGATCTAATGGTACGTTTTTAAAGTGAAAATGAACAACTCATTGTATAATTTACAGCGGGAAAAAAAACGTAAATTGACATTCCCACAATTCCCTGTGTGACATTTGATGTATTTTTTTGTTGAAATAACTTGTTTCTTCATAGTTTGCTTGGTCTTTTTCTAATCTTATGTGACATGTAATGTTGTTAAATGAATGTTTATTGCCTTTTTAAAATTTCATGTGTGTTACCATGATGTTTGAGCGAATGACACTCTGCACTTTCCATATATTTATATTAAGTTTCTTGTGGTAGAGCTTCATGTGAATAGCTTCCATGTGACTCTCATCACTGCAGTGATTGTTAAATATCAGTGTATAACATCAGATATTAATACTTCAATTGGTTGATAATTTAACATTATATCAGATAATAAATACAATTTATTTCTGTAAATTTTAAGTTAAGTCTGTAAAACCTTGTTACCATAAAGTCTTGCTACCGTATTTTATACGATACATTTCTGGCAATCACAGCTGCTGTTATTTTACCGTAAACTGAATAGATTTTTTTACAGTGATGGCTGCTGAATATATACACTACACTTATATACACATATATAATATATATTCTGCACTTCAACAATGCATATTGACTGCTATACTGTTGTGTTGATGAAGCACCTGTGCAATGGCCATATCTTTAAGAGCACTCAGATAAGCCAGCAGAAGTCAATACACAGTTGAGTGTGTGTCAGCTCATGTCAGCAGGACTGCAGCACTTCCTTATTGCAGTGTTTACATGCAGCACACGTGCTCTCTTTCCTTGAGCGCTGCTGCGGCTTCATTTCAAAGAAGTCTGCTGTCAGTTGAATCACTGTACAGCTACCCCTCTGCTTGCATATTTGTTTATGAAAACTCCCCAAATAACAGGGGAGAATGATGTTAGATTTTTTTTTACATGTACTCCTATTTCACAAGCAAGCCTCTGAAACTAAATATTTATTATGATCTACTGGATGAACCAGTCATGAATTACCTTAATCTGGAGACCAACATTGTATCAAATCTGTTTATGTAACTTGTGCTTTCAAGACTTTAGCTTTTCTTTTCCTCTTTCTCATAAACAAGTCTTTGTGCTTGCTCACTGCACACAGAAGGTTTTTTCCAAATAACTTTCCCAGGGCTAAATATCAGTTTCCACCTCAATAGGCGGAGATAACAGACAGTGACGGAAACCCCTTTAAGACGTCACACTCTGCCTAGAAAGGGAAACCAAACACACAGCAAAGTTTCCCGTTAAACCAGGGCACTTCCTTATTACTGAACTGACACGCTCGCAAAGCATGTTTCTCCCTTTAAATAGACTCTAAAACAACAAGCCATTCCTCTATTCCATCCTTACGTAGAAGCTGTTCAACAGGAATATTAGTTGGAATTTAGTTCTCATTTTCTGATATATTTAGCACGACTGGTGTGACTAACACAAATGACATGAATCACACCCATTTGAAAAATGAGCTAAGGCAGGGATTTCTGTTTTATTTCATTTTGATGACAATTTCCTCTTTCTTAGAATCTTGGTAGATGTGAGATATTGTAGAAGATCAGATTAAGAACTGTAAAAAGACAGACAAGAATAAACAACCAAACATTATAGTTGGGTTAAAGTTCACCCGCTTTTCCAAATCTGTATGAGTTTCATTCTTCTGTTTAACACAAAAGAAGATGTTTTAAAGAATTTTGGCAATCAAGCAGTTGACGGTAGCCATTGACTACCATAGTAGGAAAAAAATACTATAGAAGTCAATGGTTACCATGAATTTTCTGGTTACTGTCTGCATCTTCTTTTGTGTTAAACTGAAGAAAGAAACTCATACAGGTTTGGAACAACTCGAGGGTGAGTAAATGTTGACAAAATGTATTTTGGGTGAACTATACCTTTAATGCGGACTGGTTGTGAACAGATTTGGATCAAATAAAGATTTTAACATTTCAAATTCTGCTTATTAATGGTTCAGTAAACAATCATTTTAGCACTTTTAAGCAAAAAAAAAATCTAATTTCTAGCTAAATGGCGAGATAATGATTCAATTCAAAACAAAAATGGCAAACGGTGTGTTTACAGTCTTTTTAAAGTCCCATGTAGTCAATAATTGTATCCCTTAAAATGTATCTTTGGTCACCAAAATGACATATTTAAACGTTTGTTTATTTTTCCTTGAACGAAATTTCTTTGTGGCTTAAAATAGCTTGAATGTAACTCTACACCCTTGATTCATTTAGTATACACATTCTATGAATATGCAAAGTATCCCCGCTCACTCACACCAGCTCAGATGTGCAACTCTTTGATGATCACATTGATCACACCTTGACTTTAAATGCACCATAAATGCAATCCAATAATTGGTCTGAAATATATTAAACAACAATATTAAATATCATAAATATATGGTCAATATGAGCCATTCATTCAGGTTTTGAACATCACTGTGTGTTTTTGATTCACTAAAAAGAATTGTCTACAAGAGTCATTGAATTGGGAATTGGTTGCACTGTGTTTTTGATTCACTAAAAAAAACTGGTTCTTTGGATCATTTGATCAGAAATCAGACACAGATTGCACTATATGAGTTTGATTCACTAAAATGAACAGTTTATAAGAGCCATTCACTCAGGAATCTCAAACAATCTGTTTTTGAGTAATTTGTTCGGGAACGTGACCACACTGGTTGTGTCGTATGAGTTTGATTCACTAAAACGAACAGTTTATAAGTCATTTGTTCAGGAATTGGACAACACTGGTTGTGTTGTATGAGTTTGACTCACTAAGAAGAACTGGTTTAAACCAGTAAATTAGTTCTGGAATTGAACAGCCATGGTCGCGTTGCATGTTTTTGACGGGACTCATAACAGTCATATGTGTATATCGAACTGCTGTATAAGTTCAGTAGAGTTATTGTAGAGTATTTCAGTTTAGTATTCTGTTCGCAGTAGGGGAAGAATATATTTGCAAGAACTCTTAACAGAACTGAACGTCATTTGGATCTGGTGTGTTTTTTGCAGCTAATGCTCTAAGGCATGTGCACATAAAGAAATTGACTTAAAAAAATACACTTTGAAATGAGTAAACAGTGTGACAACTTGCCCCAGTTTCTCCTATACAACAACACTATTAGCTTTGAACAAACTTGACAACAAATACAGCTCACCAGGGGACAACTACTTTAGCTTCAATGCGCCTTAAGTTCTCTTTTTACATTGGGACTTTGGGGAATGTTTATAACACACTGTGTGTATGTGTGTGTGTGTGTGTGTGTGTGTGAGAGAGAGAGAGAGAGAGAGAGAGAGAGGAAGTGGTGAGTTTGGCAGGACCTCAGCACAGCGTTGTTACCAAGGCTACAACAACGTGCGGGCCAACCGCAGGTGCCGAAGCAACAACAGCGTTTCCCAATTAGGGACCCTGAGAGAGGCCCAATAATGAAATGTGGCCCCGGGCTGCGCTGGGTTAACTAAATGGATCCATAGTCATTTAAAGTTAACAAAAGGCTGACTCGGGAGGCATTTGAATGCTCACCCCCTTCTCCGTGTCCCACTCTCATTCATATCACAGTTAAGGATGTGGATTAATTAAGGGGGGCTGATTTAAAAATAAGGGATCCCCCCGACGGGGCAAATCTATCATTGGCCGTTAACAGTTTTCAATAAGACACCAACACCACGGCGAGATAAACCTTATACATGGGGAAGACACTGTGGCTCGCATTAAATTTTAAGCAGCAAAAAGTACACAAGTGCAGAAACTCAAACAACTACTCCCATTCTCGCAGCCAAAGTGCTTACAAATACGCTCAAACGCACTCAGACCAGCACTGCCCTCAGAGCCTGAGAAAGGAACCAAATCGTCCTGTTTGCCGAGGGCTAGTATCCACACATCCGCCTCCACAAAGACCCCATTGAAAGTGCGCCCAGGTTAAAGTGTGTTTGAAAACCCTGTTTAACAGCACAGAAAAGGAGGCACAACCCCGACTGAGAGCAGAACCAGCAGGCCTCACACTGTCAGCCTCAACACACATACTGACTGTTGTGCTGACACTTACTTTTTTCTGTCTCCCTCTCCCTTCCTGGTGAACAATATGAAGGGAGGAGCAGGAGAGGAAGTAGGCTGGGTGGTGAGCGGGCGGGAGGAGCAGGCCCTCTCTTTCCCATGTGAAGGACAAGTCTGTTGGAGCGTCAGTCTGGGGCAGTGATTGTGTTCGGCGCCTGGCTGCGTCTCACAGAAGACCCCCATTAATCACTGAAGCAGATCTCTCTCGCTCTCTCTTTCTCTGCCCTTATGCAATGCACCACCTACACCCAGGACCCCACACACAGCTCAGGAGGCATGTGCGCACATTTAGCACTTCTTAATTGCAAACATAGAGGACACACGGCACTTCTCATAAAATAAGGGTCAAAATTGTTTTTTGTTTTTTTTTTCTATTTGAACAACTGGCTCTAAAGGGACAGCTCACCAAAAATAACAAATTGACTTCATTTACTCCCTCTGATGTCATTCACATACAAAAGGGTTTATTTTGATAGATGTCTCAGTGTTATTTTGGTTATGTCAATAAAAGTCAATGGAGTCCAGTGTTGTTTTGTGTTGCCATGTTATAAGTACAGTTCATAACCTTAATTTGTATGATTTTGTAAATAAAATGACTGATTTATATATATATATATATATATATATATATATATATATATGTATATATATACATATACATATATATATTTGTATATTATTAATAGAATTTACACTAAAATACAAATTACATTGTAATATACAAGCAATATATTTTAAATACATTTTATTATTATTATTGTAAAATAATAATATTAGTAAAAATAGCATTACTGTAGCTCAGACAGTATAGCATGACACAAGCAAGGTCATGGGTTTGATTCCCATGGATGCATGAATTGATCAAATGTAACATGTCTGCCAAATAAATTATAATAACAACATAACAATAATGAATCATTTTCCTGAATAGAAATTTACAAAAAATATTAATTAAAATAAATCATCTGTATAAACAGTTGCCGCTAGGTGTTGAATTTTTAACCATTCATTTTTAATTAATAATATTAAAATTGTTTGACTAAAACAAATTAAATGTCAGCTTGACATTTTATGTCAATATTATGTCATTTGAATTGCTAGATACATTTGAGAAGGTCAAGACCTTCGAGGTGGGACAATACGAAAAAAAAGAAAAAAGAAAGTAGAAGTAGTAGTACGACGTTACTGTATTTGTAGAAAGTACCACCTCTCATTCATGCACATACACACTCAGGGTTGAACACACAAAGCACTAAAATATAAAGAGCACCTCATTCAAGCACACACACACAGTCATATATTTACTGAACATGTATGTGAGCAGCGTGTAGCCTAAAAACATTTCATGAACGAAATAAAGCGAACTGTAAAAGCTGCAATGTTGTTTTAATCCTCTTGCACTGAGGTGGAGAATGTCAAATAGCTGGCAATCCAACCTGATGAGAGCAGGAATTGTTGGCATGTTCACATGAGGATTGTTTACCTAAACTGCTAAAGCTGTATACAGACTCTCAGCGCAGATCGATCTGAACGTTATGGTGATTGCTCACTAATTGCCATATTTTCTATATCATATTGTATACATATCTATATCTTACAATATAATTTCGCCAGATGACAACTGAACTCGCTGCTGGTAACAAATTGTTTTCCATAATGCATGCAATTCTTTAAAATTCAAAAATTCTATAATATTTTTGGATTAATCAGTTTATTTTGATAAATATCCATATTGAATGTTTACAATGTATATATATATATATATATGTATATATATATATATATGGTGGGCTCTTAAAGGGAAAATTAGCCCATGATTACTCCCCCTGTATACACATTTTTGTACAGTAGTTCATTTTAAATGTATTATTCCATTCTATTCTATTCTATTCTGTTATTAATTTATCAATTCAGTGGAGATAAGAACTGAAACATGAACTTCCTGTCACTCGGATCCTTACAGCCTCATCTCCTCCAGCTCTCTAATGCTAATTTAAAGTGCAGCGGAGAGCAGAGAAACAGAGAGGTGGATTGAGCAGCAAGTCAGTGGCTTCTTCAGCACATAAACCCTCCTGTAATGAGTAATATCTGTGAAGCATCAAGGTGACAGAGTCTCTAGAGTCGAGTGTCACGTGGGCACACAGTTCATTCACCTCTAGCATTTCTTCATGCCCTACAGTGCTTACACTGCACACACAAGCTTTCTGTTATGCACTCTGGTATCATGGATGGAAATTAATACTTCCGGACAAACATAAGATCATATTCCTCTATTGCTCATATTTGAGACTTTTAGAGCAGTGGTTCTTAGTGGTTGTCACACTTCTGCTGTCATTTGATTATCAAACAATTCATTAGTAGTATAGCCTATATCTAACAAACATTTTAGTATCGGGACAAAATGAGACTTGGATATATTTAGAGTAGTCAATGTGATGCTTGTATAGCAGTTCATATTTACTGTCCTCTGGAAAAAACGGACAGCTATTATCTCTTAGGGTGTACTCACTTTTGTTGCCAGCTATTTTGACAAATGGCTGTATGTTGAGTTATTTTTTGCTAGCATCACAAATTTCAGTACTACTCACTTTTGTGAGATACTGTGTATATATATATATATATATATATATATATATATATATATATATATACACACACAAACTGTAAAAAAAAAAATTCATGATTTGTAATCACAACATTTTTTCTTTTGTCAAATCAACTTAGATAATTTATGTAGTTCAGATAACAAAATATTTTGAGTTTCTGGTGATTAAATTAATCTCCTTCATTGTATTAAATCAATTTTTCCATTTCAATGAACTTAAAATTTTAAGGCAACCAGGTTACTAATTTTTTTTTTTAACTAAACCAACAATATATATATATATATATATATATATACACACACACACACACACAGTACATGCAACCCGATCTCACGACCAAGTCGTACGAATTCGATGAATGATTAAAAAGTGGCTAATTCGTAACAATTCATACGACCTCACTCGTACGAATTAATACGATTTTGCTAAATCGTACATATTTTACGAATTGGCCAATTCGTATGAATTCGTACGAATGACCTACCCCTTACCCCGCCCCTAAACCTAACCATCACGTGGGTTTAGACAAATCGTACGAATTAGTACGAGTGAGGTCGTACGAATTAGTACGAATTAGCCACTTTTTAATCATGCGTCAAATTTGTACGAATTGGTCGTGAGATAGTGTTGGTATATGTATTCACAGAAAATGTAATCACATTAAGCATTAATTGTGTTGCTGTGATCAGTTATTTCATATAATTACAGTCATTACAGCTACAGCATTTAATAACAATTAAAATTATGCAGATTTTGATGATAGTATCATAACATAGAGATAAATCCATTAAACAACAAACAAAAACACACCAGTGGCAAAAACAAGAAAGAGAGGCTGATGTCTCTCTATTGTTCCAGTACATGATAAACATGTTTATCACTGAACCCAGATTATGTGAACTGGGATTATAACCCATCGGTATTCCCAATCCCAGAACTGAAATCTCATTATGTCTCTTTTCAAAACATTATATGCAAGAAAAACAACACTGTTTCATAGAACACCATTCTGAAATGTGTGGACAGATCGTCATTTAGTCTGATCAAAACACACTCAACAAGGAAAAATGGCCATTTTGATTGACAGAGACTGAGTGAATGGGAAAATAACATTGTACGCAGGCCTGTGGGTTGTGTGTGTGCTTTCTGGGTGTCTATGCGAGGTCACTAATGGGTGTGAGGATGTATTGCTATGTCAGCTTGATGAAGCACTGCCTCTGGAAGCTGCCCATCCATCGGCAGTGATTAATCAACCCATCAGAGGCTGTTAATCATGGAAACAATACACAGATTACAGACACACACATGTATCCTAAACAGCATACACATGGAATGAGATCAGATAGCAGACAGTGATTTGTATTTCATTTTACAATAACAAATCATCAAACACTTGATTGGGTTTGTTTGCTTTTTAATTCATTTTGCATAGTTTTATTTAAATGTGTAAAAGCGGTCAATGAATTTAATTTACACTGCCGATAAACTTGTTTTCTGAATATCTAAACCTCATTAAAACTTTGCTTCTGGAGCAAAATGAGACCAAATATTAAGACTTGTTTTCAGGGGTAAAAAAAAATATTTTTCTTACCCAGTCGGCAAATATTCTAAGCTAATTTAATGATGTTTATTTTTTATATTATCAGAAGTGTGCATATTAGATTAATTTGTATTATCAAAAGTGTATTAATTTGCCAGTAGATTAGCAATCAGTGATGAAAGTGTAACATTGTTGAGACACAATCTGACACCTAAGAGGTGTAAATCATTCACTTATTATAATAAGAAAGCCAGAAGTACAACCACCTCATTGCATGTAAGTGTTGTGTAAATGACTGCCCTCACATCTACACATGCAATAAGATGAATTTGACAACAAGAAAGCTTTGTGCTCCTTAGAAATCCTGACGAATGCCTCTTAAGTAAGCCATTAGCAAATAACATCTTTCCTTTTCATCTGATTAATGGATTCCAGCAGATGTGGAGCAGATTATCTCGATTATTCCTTTCTTTAGGCCCTGTTTTGCTGCATCTAAAGCTATCAGACCAGCCTCTTTAATAAACTACACCAAATCTCAATATGTTACCTAGAAGCGTTTGACAAAGGCATTCCCTTCTTTATGGAATGGAACTGAGACTATCACAATTCCCAGAATTCCCTGAAGCCACTTTACATGACTTTTCTTCTGCAAACCTGAAAAAATTGAGGTAAATTTAAATTTGCAAAGCTAAATTTGCATTTTTTTATTTTGTACTCGGACATTTGAATTGCTATTAAATTGAAATATTTGAGTAAGCTAGTTCATTCATTCACTCAACTTAAAATTATCATGTATTTTAAACTTAAATATTTTTATATTTTTAGTAGAGGAAACTTGGCTAGCTTTAACTAATTCAGTAAATGCTATTTGGCTAATTGGTAATGCAATGCTTTGATATCATTAGCAAATTTGAGTCCTGGCTCACGGACCTCTCCAGATCCTGCCTCTCTCTCTCTCTCTCTCTCTCTCTCTCTCTCCCATCTCACACACTGTAAAAAAATATTGTTGGTTTAACTAAAAAAAATTAAGTAACCTGGTTAAATAACACTTAATTTCAGTATTCCTTTCGAGTGAAATGACAAAGCATGCTGGGAAATAGAAATTCCCAGCCCAGTTTCAGTTCAATTTAAGCTTGTCAAAATTAATCATTTAATCAATCAAATTTAAAGTTCATAAAACTCAAAACAATGAAACAATCTCCCTTAACTTAAAATGTGTCAGTTTTGCGAACTCAAAAGAAAAAGAAAGTTAACATTTAAAAAAAAAAGGGAATTTGATTGAACTCATTGGTTTATTTCAATTTTGTCCTACTCAAACCAATTCATTATTTTGAGCACTGGGGTTTACAGAATGCAGCAATTCCTATACAGACTCCGATCCTGTATTTTCATTTCAGTAATTAAACCCATTGATTAACCTGACACTGGCTTTCCTCGAGAGACGGGAACCTGCTATTTTCCGTCTCCCTTAACCACATGTTTGATATCAAAGATGACTCATCATTTGAATCGTCATTTCACATCCCTGACTCTATGTTTTTACTGGCACCTCTCAGCTATACGGAGGGGGAGTTTTATTTTTCTCTGTTGCTTGTAATCTCCCGCTCTTATTCTTTCCTAGACCGCGAGATGATTAGATATGAGAGTCTGGTAGAACAACGGGCACTTTTTCACTGCATATACAAGATGTGCTAATTTAGGAAATGTGGTCAGAGCGCGTCCTCACCCCTCACAACCGTCATCCCGCGCTACGTGGAAGTTACGCGCTCTGGCAGATGGCTGTTCACAGGGCAGCTAGATAATGATGGAGGATTAAACGCCTGACTCCCTCGCCACATTCCCCTCCTGCATGTGTTTGTGTTCCCTCTTTAGTGAGAATTTATGGGTTCTGCGGCGCAAAGATAGATTGCCACAAAAAAAGCCTCTGAGAAAACTGCACTAATCTGCAAACGATAATTCCCATTCAAGTGAGTGATTCTGGATTAATAAAAATGCTAATTCATAGAAACGCCACGGAATGGCTCCCAGTGAGGAGGATTCGTGGCATGTTTGCCCTCGACTCTATTAAAAAGAAAGACACCAGGATCCTGTTTTGTCGGAATGTGTGGGTGGTTTGTGCCAAGCAACTACAACCATCCCAAAAATATGATTCACTTGAATACCACAGGCAAACGGGACTCAACAACACTGGAGTAATTGAAAGAGATGATTAAATCTAGAAGGCCACGTTTGCACCTATTAAACATCTTGGGTGATTCAATCACTCAAGTTGTAGTTGTTTACACCTGTTAACATGCATCTCAAATGCATCATCTTTGAGGTCCTTGGACACATTAGGATAATTTCGACGACCTACAAGATGTGCTCAATAGAATCTAAGGTCGTGAAGAACCAAATATTTTGCAACATTAAAACACAAGATGTCTTCTGGGTGAAATCATTTTTATTTGATTTCCAAGAGGCAGTCATCTAGCAGGACAGAGTTTAAATGTTGTAAATATCGAAGCATTTACTTAAAGAAAGCTCACTGGGGCATTTTTCCAGCAAATGTGTTGTAAGTGCATGGCTTATTTTTTTTCCCCTTTGTGATATGTTTGAACACCTTACATTTGTGTGTGTGTGCACTGTAAAAATGAATATGCTTTATCTAATCAATAAAATTGTGGCAACAGATTACAAGCAATATTATTAATTCAATTGAACAAATTATTAAGTAACACTTATAGTAACAATAATATAAGTAACAGTATATACTTAGTATAAGTAACAATAATTGAGTAACACTTAATCAAATATTCCTTAAAAGTTAACCAATGAGTAAACTTTACACCAAAAAATTTAACAAAAATATCTAAATAACAGACAGATGTCAAAGATGAATTATTTTATATTATTTTTATTTTATATTGCCAACATTGAAGACACCTGATGTTAACAAGCAGAATCACTGAAGGAGAAAAACGTCATTTTAAAACAAACCTAAAACAAACACTGATCACCATAATGGTGACATAAACATACTTCCTAAAAAAAGTTTAACCCTTTTAAATGGTTAACTTGTAATGAATTAATTTGATTAATTATTACTGAATTCTATTGTTAAATTTAATTAATAATATTGCTTGTAATCTGTTGCCACAATTTTTTGATTAGATAAAGCATAATCATTTTTAGTGTGTGTGTTTGTGTGGTTTCAAAATAACTTGAATACAGACTGACTTTTGCCTCAAATTCTGGGTAAGAGGCAGAAGTCAGCAGAAGATCTATAAGCAGCATTAGAAACCAAGGCTTAAAGCAAAAACCCTATGAAAGTGACAAAAATAAAAACTTAAAACGTGGGAGCATAATGTTTTCTGCTGTGCTTGTGAACTGTAGTGCCTTTCAATTGACTTATTGAAGTAAATTTATAGGTCAATGACAAAAAAAACAAGAAGATGAAAAGGAGAAATCAGTTAAAAATACAGTTTAAAATATTATTGTTTTTAATGTGTGGTACATTTAGATTTAATGAAATAATGTGTAATCAAAAATGTCTAATCGTCGGGTAAAAAGTACCTAAATTCAGCAGGGAAACTACAAAAATATTTTTTTACACCCTTTCAAAATTAATAACAAATAATTAAAAAAAAAACACGTATCAAGGATTTTTTCACAAAAATCTTTAATTTGCTTTGAGTCACGACTGTCCCGTTTCTGTAGAGTTACTCAAATGAAATGAAAATACTTTTTCATGAAGTATAACTGCCAAAATGTCAAAATGACTTCCTGTGGTTACACCATACTCACTATAATTTGACAGAAAAAAAGTTTTAATATTTTAAAGTATTAGCCTACATTACATTTTTACTTACATTTAAAAAATAAATAAATAAATATGAATTATTGGACAATATATATTTTTTAAATAAATAAATTCAGCATTTTTTTTTCAAGAATTACTGCATTATAATATACAGTATAAGCCTAATCTAAATGTGACACACACACAATACCTGCTTTAAAAAGAATCCTAAAATGTACCAGCAGAACCACCATAATCAGAACGAAATGTCCTCGCTAAAATTAACTTCACTTTCCAACTTGTCCTACTTGACCCAGGTTTTCAATTATAACTTGAGAAATCCTTGATCTCACCAGTGTGTTTAATAGAAACATTATTCCATGACCAGCAGCCAAAGGTGATCCTTCACAGACAACATAGAAGCGATTGAAATTGCCAAAATTAAATATTAAGATGGGAGTTGATTAATTGGTATGGTCCAGACTGTGTGCACACACACACACACACACACACACACACACTGGGTTTCCATATTTTATGAGGATATTCCATAGACATAATGGTTTTTATACTGTGCAAACTGTATAGTCTATCCCCTAAACATACCCATCAGAGACAACTTTCTTCATTTTTACATCTTCAAAAAACATCATAGAATAATTTATAAGCTGTTTTCATCATGGGGACAAAAACATGTCTCCACCAAGGTCAAGGATTTCGGATATTGCCAACTTTATGGGGACATGTTGTTGCTATAACGTAGGGTTTACCTGAACCAAACACACACACACACATTCAGTATTCCAAAAATAAAGCAGGCGGGATCATTAGTCTCGGCACATAACCGCATAACTCACTCATTGCCACCATGAATATTCCTACAACATGATTTGTGATCCAAACTGTCTGCCCAAGTTCTGTTTATTTAGAGTCAGTCTGACTGAGACAGTACAGAGTATCACTTAAAAATAACACACACACAGCCTATAATTTAAGGACAGTGTTAGTACGTGATAGGAGCCAGCTCGAGATCACACAATGAACGCTCTGGCACATTCAGCCCCATCGGTTTCCTTTTTGGAAAGGGAGCTGAAATGAGCTGCATTCCATTTTATTTCACCACATTTATTTGGCTCCGGCGTTGTTTTATCGTTGGTGTTTTGTGAGCAGCAGTTTAAATGAGGACAATCGGCTCTGTAGTTGCTTTGACATGCACGACTTCCGTGGAACATATGGCATCGATGACATTTACAGCCAAGCTATAAGTCTGGCTCACGGTCATGTTAGTTAACATGCATACACAATCATGTTGTGTTTCTTATCTGTTGCGATTCTGCGAATGACTCTCAGAGGAAAGCTTTATTATGATGGATCACGGTGATGTCACAAGTAGTTTTAGCGTCAAAGACAAATGTGGCCTTTGTTTCGCGTGAACTGCCGTCCTCACCTGGCTGGAACCAGACCGGGGCTGGAAAGCTGCCATGTGCGTACTTGGCGGAGGATACGGCGAAGCGGGCCCTGTGTTCCTGGGAGATGAGGCCCCAGCGGAGGATTTGAGGGCCTGATAGGATTAGACTCCCTTTCTTTACACAACATTGATGAGGATAAGGGATCCGTAGAGCGCTCAAGCACTCCAAAGCTTTCCTAATGCAAAGCATCAGATGGCTTCACTGCTGCACTTACACACACCATCAAACCTCTGCAGAGATGATTTCTCCAGCAGCTGGTCTGGTTACATGCGCTTTGCTTTGATTATTCAACCACAAACCAATAGTGGTGTTTATTACCTCATGGGGAATTCGCTCACTTCGCTCCACACGTCTTCACATACCTTGATCTTATGATAAATATTAGTCATGTTTTCGTGGCCAAGAGAAATATATGTAAACAGTCATGTACAGTTGAGCGTCAGAGTGAAAGTTCACCAGCATGCATTATGGGAATGTCGATGAGGTGTTACACAAGAAAATGACAGATACAATAACAGATTACTCTGAACTGAAATGTAAAAACGTTTTCTGTAAAGCCGCTTTGAAATGCGCTTTACATATAAATGTGAATTTAATTAAATTGATAGTGTTACCAATCATACAACCAGTTCCACCGCTGTTCGGCAGAATCGATAAATCGCCCATATAAACATTAAAAAGAAAGGGGGACCGAATGCTTCCCTGACTAACTCCATTACATTGAATGGAGCAGACAAAAAGTGTGCCCACTTAATATGTATTGACTGATGAGCATACCAAACAAGCCAGAATTCTCACTAGAAATCTGGGAACTCCTCTGTTGTGTAACTTATAAAAAAAATTCATGATTTACAGTCTTTCTCAGGAAGTTCAGTCTTTCTAAAACCTGCTTAGCTAAAAAAGTCTCTTGAACATACCGCCATCATGCATCATTTCATGAGTAAATCATGACAGAATTTTCAGTTTTGGGTGGACTAAAGCTTAAATATACTAACGCTTATTCACTGATTATTCACTGATTCAGGAAAGTGCAGTTTATGTGATTTAACTAAATAATATAAACTATTCCAAGCCTAATGCATCATATAAATTCAAAGTCCATTAAAGAAAACACATTAGTCTTCATTACAGCTTACTTTTGCAAGAAAGAATAAAACTAACTAAGGTCAATATAAGGCCAGGCATGCTAACACAGAGTTGAATCATGTAGGTGTATCTAGTGACACATATCCACTCTGTGTTAAAATGCAAAAAGGAAGCTCCCTTTCCATCGTTTATGGCCAAAGGTGAAACTTCTGTCCCAACTGCATGGTTGAATTAGACGGCATATTTTAGGGCAGTTCTTCAAAGGTTCAAAGAGCCAGAAAAGGGGTTGCAATCAGGTCAGAATGGGGCCTTTTGAGGCCCAGACAACCTCAGCCCACACTTCAGATCGGTGTTGAGGAGCAAGGAGCTGTTTAGACAGTTATGTACTCCTGTCAGGTAAGGTATATGTTCCTTTTTGATCTTTTCCCGAAGCTTTGATCAGTGGCTTTGAGTCGGAGTGTGTGGTGTTCAGTTGGAAATTAGGCAGTGGGGCAAATGGGAAGACTTGCTATGGAAAGTTGGGAACATGACACACCATTGCCTTTGGTCTCTACACTGTGGGTGTTTACATCTGAGCAATGGGGATTTTTTCAGTCTCTCTGTAATGCACTGATCCTGGTGCTAAAGCAACCACAAATGTGTCACTTGGTGCAATATCCAATTATCCATAAATTATTGCTGCAGAGAGAAAAGTCAACACTGGTATTTAAAACCAGAAGAAAATGTTATTATAAATTTAACACATTAATTTTTAATTATTTTTTTTTTACTTTTTTTTTGCCATTTTAAACTTTAGCACAATTAATCATGGCACTCACCTGTACAAATACTATTTATTTGTGTTAATAAATCATTATTAAAATTAATTCATATAAATACTCTTTCTATTTCTCTCTCTCTCTCTCTCTCTCTTTCTCTCTCTCTCTCTCTCTCTCTCTCTCTCTCTCTCTCTCTCTATATATATATATATATACACAGAACAAATTTATAAACGCAACACTTTTGTTTTTAGGTTAAGTAATAAATGAATAGATAATAACTACACAAAAGTGTAGCGTTTATAATTTTTTTCAGTACACACACACACACACACACACACACACACACACACACATATATATGACTGAACAAATTTATAAACGCAACACTTTTGTTTTTAGGTTAAGTAATAAATGAATAGATAATAACTACACAAAAGTGTAGCGTTTATAATTTTTTTCAGTACACACACACACACACACACACACACACACACACATATATATGACTGAACAAATTTATAAACGCAACACTTTTGTTTTTGCCCCAAAGCAAAAACCTTTTCTATGTACACAAAATGCCTATTTCTCTCAAACATTATTCACAAATCTTTCTAAATCTGTTAGCATTCTTCTTTAAAAGAAGCATTCTTCTATGTTGTGTATAAACTACACAAAAGTGTAGCGTTTATAATTTTGTTTAGTACATATATATATATATATATATATACATACACACTAATAATCTATATAAAGGTTAAGTAATAAATGAATAGATAATAACTACACAAAAGTGTAGCATTTATAATTTTTTTTCCGTACACACTGTATATATCCTGTATATTTACACTAATAATCTATATAAAGGTTAATAAATGAATAAATAATAATTATTTATATAATTAATAATTATACTATTTATCTTACATCATTTCCACTATACAGTGTGCACACACACAGACATACATATATACATATAAAATATATTTATATAGACACATGCATTTTATATGTATGTATGTGTGTGTGTATGTTCAATGTAACACCATGTGAACTGGTAATAAATTGCCCTCCAAAATTCCTCATGTCCATTTCAAATTCCGATGTTAATGCCACCGATGCAGCTGTCGGATACATCCTGCTGATCTGTTGCATCCCTTTGAAACAGATTTTGGAAATTGCAAGCAAACTCCACTGAGCTAAATCTTCTCTGATTAAGTGTGGCTGTCTGCCTCCTCTGATAAAAAAAAAGCTCTCTCCTTCACTTCTGCCCAGCCCCCATCATCCCACCAGCAGAACACAAAGAAGACTTCCAACATTTTTCTTCAGAATAAGAAAAGAGATATACCTATACTGTCTTAATCCATTTGGATTTAAACTCTTTTAATCCAAATTGTTAAAACCTGGATTGTAGCGTATGAGAAGCAGTCATTGCAGTTTGCACATTTTTTTCTTGCAGTTTGAGCTTGCAGCCAAAGCCAATCTCTAAATGGCCTTTCTCTCGGGGAGGTTGCAAGATCACATTAAGAGCTGGACTGCTTAAAGTCTTTATTTTACGAGCAATAGGTTGAGCCCTGGTTATGGGTTTCCAGATTAGCCAGAGAAATTAAGCATCTTAAAACAAAGAGTGGCAACAAAATCAGATATGGAGGAAGAGCCCATTGAAGCACACAAACCAGATCACTGACTTGCTTACATACAGTAAAAACATACATACATAACCATAATCTTTATTCCTCTCTCTTACCAGATCTAAACATATTCCTCAATATCTCTCAGCCTCTTTTCTTTTGGTCCTCCAGACCTGTCTGTGCACTTCCTGTGTTTGATCCTAACCGGCAGGTCAGCAGTATACTGACATTTCCTCACATTCAGAAAAACACTAATCATTATTTCCTGCATGGCTCCGGAGTAAATAAGCGCTCGCATTATGCAACACAAACACAATGGCAAATAAATTCAACTGTCTGTGTGGTCTTCATCTGAACAGAAAAGACATTATCTGACATTGCAAACACTATCAGTAACACTATTCGCTGCGAACATCTAGCAATCTGAGTGCTGGGTGTGTCATCTTTTCTTTTACGTTATCCAAAGGGTTGATGATCCACAACTAAACAATTTAGGAGAAAAAGCTGCTTAAGGGACACATAATGAACCTTAGAGAACATGGACAATGACAAGTGTTGTGCAAATGAGTGGAATCCTTGTGTGCACTTAGAAGAGGTTCGAGCACTCCATCAAATGCTTTCAAACCACAGATCTTATCAGGTGTTAAAAGGGACTCCAGGACAAAAGCTTTCGTTCTCTTGTGTTGCTCTAAAAAGCTATCCTGTAAAGGGACTGGGAAGATAGATTAAAGGGAGTGTTTGTTGCAGGCTTGCAGGATCACCGAGCCACCAAACTCAAAATGAGGCAGTTAGTTGTTGTTTAGCAGCTTCATTAAGACAGTTGTGGTGTGTCCCCAACAGCGCTGCTTGTGTTGCATCCCTGGAGGATTATTGAAAGCCATTTAAAAATGTTATTACATTCACAAAATGTTTACATAATTAAAGTAAATGTTTGAATACCTAATATATAGCGCTTGTGGCGAGAACAAAGAGAGAAAACTGACTCACGTGATTAACTGTACAAGCATGGTTTGAATTAGAATTATAACGATTAATATAATACAATAAATAATAAGAAATTGAGATTTTAGGCTTCTTCCACCCTCAAACACCAGCGTACAATGACCTTGTAAAGCTGTTGATAGTGGTTCTCTATTCAGCTCCTACTGACCCAATGACCGGGTTATTGCCTAGTAGCCATCTCAAACTTCAGAGGCACCACAGGACACTCAATTCACAGGACGTGTAATGGAGGCTGGGTCCCTCCCTGTGGAGGTGAGGAGTAAGTGAAGATGTCTTGCTGGAGTCTGTCTCCTTTTTTATTGTTATTATTAGGGAGGAGGAAACTCTAAATCAATCCAGTTCAGAGACACTTTAGAAGAGGAACCGGACCTGCCAGCTAGAGGAAGTGAGTCTGTCATGATCAATAAGTCAGAGGGTCTGAATGTTTCCCAGTGGTTAAGTGGTGTCTATTCTGTGCATCTTGGTTGACAACTACTTAAATTCTTAATAGAATAGAATAGAAGCCAAGCATCACCGTTACTTTTGCTGTATTTGCTTTTACCATTTACCTAACCGTTCATTGATGTCATGCTTGATTTTGATATCAGGGAGCTTCATTTTATTTATTTTTTTCTAATCTGTGGCTGTTTTGGATGCCATTTGCTGTGACACCAATAATAGATTGCATTAGTTGAACATCTTTGAGACTCGACGTTTAAACCTCAGCGACAGCCTTAAAGACCCAACCAATCAGATCCAAACCACTGAGTCTTATCTACATTGGTCACCAATGGACCTGTGTTAAGTGCTGGTGGTGGTGGAGATGGTCGTGGAGTGTTACTAATTACCTCACATGAACTAACAAGCACATAAACAGCAGTTATCTGTCCGTCCCTGAGCAACTTAAGTGCGGCTTTAAAGCATAGAAAGGCAGAGAAGAGTTATTCAGTTCAACTCCCAGAGCTCCTCCTGAGTGAGGGTGCTTTTTCCTTCACCAGTCTTCTCTTATAGGGACAAATCAGTTCATCAGTTGACTCGGCAGATTTCCAGGTCAGAGAGATAGAGAGAAAGACTAAATAGACATAACCACCACAGGCTGTCTTATATTTAGGTCTATCTTATGAAACTGGTCAAGAAATATCCAGGTCACATTTCAGCCAAGTACATTTTTAGAAATCATATTTTCCATAAGGATGACTACCTTTTACCTACAATTTGTATTACTGAAATGTGTCTGATGTTTGTTTTTTTATTACTGTATTCTCATTTTTGTATTAAGAGTAACATTTTCAATGATTTAATTAAATTAATTAAAAAATCAATTAAATGCTGTATAATAAATGCTACTGTGGTGTATAAACACTTAAATAGCATAAATAGTATGTTACAGTAATAAGAAAGATATTGATATGATATAGTTTTGGTTCAAATAATTGGTTGATTGGTTAATACTCTTAAAACTGTGGCAATTAAACAAAATCTTAAGGTTCATATAACAGTAGACTTTATTTTCTCTATAGGCACTTTTTGACTTTTGGGTTAAAATATATTAATATACAAGTCTGATTATAAATCGTTATTTATGTATACATATGTATGTATGTATGTATGTATGTATATACAGTATATACACACTCACCTAAAGAATTATTAGGAACACCTGTTCTATGCAAGTATCTAATCAACCAATCACACGTCAGTTGCTTCAATGCATTTAGGGTTGTGGTCCTGGTCAAGACAATCTCCTGAACTCTAAACTGAATGTCAGAATGGGAAAGAAAGGTGATTTAAGCAATTTTGAGCATGGCATGGTTGTTGGTGCCAGACGGGCCGGTCTGAGTATTTCACAATCTGCTCAGTTACTGGGATTTTCACTTACAACCATTTCTAGGGTTTACAAAGAATGTTGTGAAGCCACAACACGCACAACCTTGAGGCAGATGGGCTACAACAGCAGAAGACTCCTCCGGGTACCACTCATCTCCACTACAAATAGGAAAAAGAGGCTACAATTTGCAAGAGCTCACCAAAATTGGACAGTTGAAGACTGGAAAAATGTTGCCTGGTCTGATGAGTCTCGATTTCTGTTGAAACATTCAGATGGTGGAGTCAGAATTTGGCGTAAACAGAATGAGAACATCAATCCATCATGACTTGTTACCACTGTGCAGGCTGGTGGTGGTGGTGTAATGGTGTGGGAGATGTTTTCTTGGCACACTTTAGGCCCCCCAACTGGGCATTGTTTAAATGCCACGGCCTATGAGCATTGTTTCTGACCATGTCCATCCCTTTTTGGCCACCATGTACCCCGTCCTCTGATGGCTACTTCCAGCAGGATAATGCACCATGTCACAAAGCTTGAATCATTTCAAATTGGTGAACATGACAATGAGTTCACTGTGCTAAAATGCCCCCCAGCCACCAGATCTCAACCCAAAAGAGCATCTTTGGGATGTGGTGGAATGGGAACTTTGTGCCCTGGATGTGCATCCCACAAATCCCAATCAACTGCAAGATGCTATCCAATCAATATGGGCCAACTATTCTAAAGAAATGCTTTCAGCGCCTTGTTGAATCACTGCCACATAGAGGGTCAAACACAGTAATATGGTGTTCCTAATAATCCTTTAGTTGAGTGTATATATTAGTGATCACTATTTAAAGGGTTGATTCTTAAACTTTAAAATTTGGTTTATCCAATCTTGAATATTACATCCTTAAAAAAAAACACTTCTTCATTTAGCTTTAACTAAAGAGATCTCTAACTTTTCCCCACATATTTTTGAGTCTGAGAGAGCAGTGTCTGTCAAAAGTCATACATCCATCCAAAAATACAATAGCGTTTAATAGGCTCCCTTTCATTAGTCACGGCATTTCAGAGCATACACGACTGCACCTGCACTGGAAATGTAAGCAAACAAGTGCACTCAAATATTTCATTTTCCAGAACCTCTTATGGTCAAGGCCATTTCACGTGGTATGTTTGGCTTGCTGGTTTACTGAAAATACAGCACATGTGCCTCTTTTCTCAGCCACCCCATTAGCAGAAAGGAGAGAGAGAGAGAGAGAGAGAGACATGGGACCAATGCTGGAGGAAGCTGGTGCGTCGAGTCTGCATATTGATTGTGGGGCTGGTTTGCCAATGTTCCCTTAATATGTAGGTCAGCAAAGCTCCAGACTCACTCAAGAGCATGTTAAATTCTCTTATTTGGGTCGCACCTCAATTACCACTGCTCTGGTCCTGATAAGCTGCTCAAAGATGATGTGTAAGGAAAATTCCTTTGGAGTAATTCAAGAATTGATGCTCAGAGGCTATTTCGTGAGAATCGCAGCGCAACAGGCACGCATGACGGCTGATAGAGAGGCAGACGGAATAAACAGCTCTGTGTGTTGCTTATGCAAATGACAAGACCACCCATGTCCAACCTTCCCAGTCATTCAAACTTATTTACGAGGTTCAGCATCATCTCAGGAAAGAGAAGAGCAGTGCCGCCTGAAACAATGGCATCATGGTGTAACAAGCAAGTCTTTTCAAATCTTTTGCAAAGAGATGTAGCAACCGAGGTCGGCTGCCGTGCGCGATTGGCCTCAGCGCAACCAATGGTGAGATTCCGGTGCAAACCTCCAATCAGAATTAGACGCTTTCGAACAAAGGAATGTTGCACTGCATTTGATAATACGAGAGCTGGGAGACTTCAAGAAAAGAAGAAAAAAATGCTCCCAGGGTATGTGTTGGAAACTATTCAACATGCACACTTCCAGTAGCAGGAAAAAGGCAACATTGCTGCTATCTTTGTTTTAATATGAAAGCTTTAATGGATTAATCATGTGCTTTACTACTTTAAGGGATGTTCCATAGGGATAAATAAGCTACACATTCAATTAATACTCAACACACTCTCGGCATGGGGTCAGTGTTAAGCCTCAACCCTAAAGTCCTTTTCTCTGTATTGGGGGAGGGAGGATGACAAGCTCAGGGATTCTACCCTCCACACACACACACATTGCCAGAGAGATTAATGAAATGAATTTCAGAGATATAATAAACGGCAAGGAGCAGACACATTCTTCAGCCAGGAGAGAACATGACAGGAGCTGTCAGTCATTTCAGAAGGAAGGAAAAGTCTTTATTCTCAAAAGGGTGATTAGTGTTACATATTTAGCATATTGCGATTAGTGGGAATGTTCTGTAATTGAGCATTTTGTTTTGCATGTTATTCCCATTTATTTGAGATGGTGAATATTTTCTCTCCATGCATGTAATCTTGTGCTCCTTTGTACAGCATTAAGTACTAAAAACAGGCTGAGGCTGCTAAACTGCTTTTTGCCACTTTATACTGAGACAGTAAGAGAACGCAACGCAATCAAAATGAACCCGATTTACTTTCTTAATAGACAATCTTTTCTGCACAATTTATCAGTCGTGCACATTATTGTAATTTTCATGCAAACAATCGCATCATTACCGCACGGCACAAGCTGATTGGTCACTGCTTATCCTGCAGCCAATGAGACTGCTTGCTCAACATTTAAATAGTCGGTTCATTGTTTGCTGTAAGGCAGTGTCACACACTCTTAGAAAAACGGGTTCATTTGGGTTCTATATATGAAGCATAGGGTTCATGAATCAACTCCAAAGAACCTTTTATGCTAAAAAGGTTCTATAATGACAAGAAAGAACCCTTTTGGCACAAAGGTTATTCATTCTTATATTACATTATTCTGCAACATTTTGTAGTTGTAATTAAATTATTGTTTATTAAACTGTTGCAGTAACATAATATCACATTTTAATCGTGCTGATTTTTGGAGAAGAAAATCTGAAATGGCACTCTTCGTGTGATATTGATTAACTACATAAAATTATATAAATATATACATCTCTGACCCCCATATCTTGAATTTTTTGATCATTCACATGCATTCATAAATACATTTTAGGGTCTTGATGTTTGTCAAAAATATGAAATATTTCATCCGGAAAGTACAAAACAAATGATGATGAATGAACCCAAAATGTTCCATATAGAATGTTTTTCCTGGTTACAAAGAACCCTAAAGGGTTCTTATTGTTGAACCCTTAAAAAGGGGTTCTGTATAGAATCTTTTAGGGTTTCCAAATACGTAGCACTGATAGAACTTTTTAAGGTTATAGAACCTTTTCTTCTAAGAGTGCACAATCACAATCTGCAGCTCTACCTGCGTAGATCTAGATCTGCTATGGGATTTATGTACGTCTATTTATGCAGCAGCATCATGTCATACATGCTCACAGAAGCGTGTCTGCGCATCTATTAGCAGTAACTGCAGCAACAGCAACAGATTAACTTTAATGCCAGTTCACTTTTGTATAATAGATGTTATGGCAAAACTAGTGAATAACAATAGATTTGAAAAGACAGCATTACCACTGGGATCTGTCAAGATTCTTTTGAAGGTGAAATTCCACATCCTGATTCTGTATCCTGTAAAGTATTTTCATAAATTATTTAAATGTGTACAATTAAGCTACAAGTTGCTGTAATAATTGGTAGATCATGGTGCTAGCAACACCAATGTCACATGTTTGACACTCTTACAAAAAAATTATGATACATTAATTGCACTTTTAGACCTTTTTAGGTGTGAGCCAAATGTATAAATATAAAGGCTGCTAAGTGAATTTGTTTTTTAGATGCATTATGCAAATGTATACTGATTCAGCATTTTCACTGCTCACTCCATCTCTCGTTGTCTTCATGAATTGAATTTTTTCAAACGTTGCAAAAGACACTGAGCTAAAGGACATGTGATCCAGGTAGCGTGTAGGTGTGGCTCTGCTGTGCTTCTCAATAGGGTGCACTGACAGTAATGGTAGGGGTCCTTTTAAAGCACCCTAACATGAGTGACGCCGGTACACACCTCCGTAACCAAAAAGCCAGCCACATCTGTCACCAGAACCTGTTGGAGCTCTCTAATTATCACACTAATTATCTGAGAAGGTGTATGATTACAATCACCTCCTGGAAAAAATGAACACAGGCTGGGATGCTGCTGTCTTCTCTGTTATAAAGAAGACAATGTGTTGAATGTATGTCATAATTAAGCTGCCAAACTTCATTATACAGGATTACACTTTATCTGCTGTGAGGCAAATGCATTTACATCTTAAGTCATTGTTAGAATAATGTTGCGCTTTGTTTAAGCTTATCATCCTTATGTAAGTGCTGTGAATAAACTTTCAAAGAACATGCGAGGGGACTTTAAATGTATCTATTATATTTCATTGCATTTTGTAATTGTCCAAATGAATTTGTACACAAATACTAATTTTTGCATGTTTGCATAAACACATTAAAAGGAATAGTTTACCCAAAAATGAAAATTAGCCCATGATTTACTCACCCTGAAGCCATCCTATAGGTGTGTCTGACATTCTTTTCGCCGCAAACAATTGGAGTTACATAAAAACAAATCCTGGCTCTTCCAAGCTTTATAGTGCGTCAAGTTCACGGGCCATTCACTCTCATTATCAAGCTTGGAAAAGCCAGGATATGTATTCGTCTGAAAGAAGAATGTCATATACACATATATGGCTTCAGGGGGTGAGTAAATCATGGGCTAATTTTAATTCTTGAGTGAACTATTCCTTTAAAAAGTCAATATTTTAAGCGAGACAAACTTTTACAAATCCTTTTAGGTTAATGACATTGAATCACCTATTAGATTTTATTGTATTTAATCAAAAAGTCAAATTTTGACTTAAATTGTAAAATTTAGACTATAAATGTTAACATTTTCAGATATATAAACAAAGCTTAAACTAAAATTTGTAACTAATTATTGAGACTGTAAATATATATATATATACACACATATATATAATACAGTAAATATAATTTATTACATCTACTATATTATATATATTTTATTATCCCTCCAAAAACCTCTTACTAAAACTTAAATAAATGTATGGTAGCAAGTTTAAAAATGTATTGATTAATTAAATCGTTTTAGTTGCAAACATTATTTTGTTGAGTTCAATTGGCACAATAATGTTGATCATTACATTACTTTAATATTGTGCCAAGTTTAAACTCAAATTTCTGCTTAGACAGAATTTTCTAAAACAAAAATTTCCCAGCATGCTTTGCATAGAACTGGATAAAGAGAAAAAAAAATTGAAAATAAGTGGGTTTATTTTATTTTACTTTTAGTAAAGGGAAAGACCTGTTAGTTTTCAATGCCGTTATGTTTGACAAGTTGAAGTTTTTGTGGTTACCATTGTGCTGAAGAGTATAGAAGTATTAGAAGTATACATGAAGGTAAACACTAAGCAATGACTGTGCTAATACAGTGACAAGTAATAACTTATTTGTTCATTAAATACAAATGCTAAGTTACATTTAGCATGTGCTATGATAGCAGTGGATTTTAAATTAAACAGATTAATTGGTTCCAGGACTACGACTCAAATAGTAGGAGCGACTTCATTTTTTGAGTAATCAACTTAAAATATGTGTATGTGTTATAAAACTGTAAGTGGTATATGCTGCATATATATAGGTCAGTAATTCTACATTTTAGCACATTTACAAATATGCACAAACAAACATAAATGTAAAAGTTATGTATGAGATTAGGCAAATTTAAAGGAGAGAATTCATTGCAAATGTATTTTTGGGATATGGTGAACAGGGGCAAATCCTTTGATTCAACACAATAGACTTCCCTGTACACATGGCAATCCTATGTTTTTCCCCAACATTACATCCTACACAAAATATGCCACAAATGTGCAGAGATTTCCCTGCCTTCCTCCAAAAGTCCCTCAGTACACCCAACAGGGATCATCTTACCATGAGAACCAGGCCTTTCTACAGCCTCAACCTCTGACGCATCCCGGCCCTCCAAAAACCTTCTAAAATATGAAGGTGATCATATATGAGACTCTCAATCAAACCTTGTGAAGGTTTTGCCCTTGAAGTAAAGGTTTCTTACCAATTTTCCATTAAATCCATCTGATTATTATTACTAGATCTAGGTTATTGTAATATGTATTCAGTGCTGCTGGTGTATAAAAGTAATATAGATGAGACTACATCCCCCGGGAATTCTTGGGAGATGGTGAGAAATGTCTTATCGGCGGTGCAATTATCTAAAAGTGACGTTTCAGCCTATTGCAGTTCCTGAATTACAACGATTAATGATGCATTCGATGTGATCCTTCCAAATCAATATAGAAAAAAAATTAAGCAGTAAAAAAATTTTTACACATGGAAAGTTCCCTGTCATGGAGAGTCACTGGAAATGGAAAATGTGAGTTGGACCTTGCAGGCTAAAGAAGGGTGGAAGTGTGCAGGACGAGAGGGTGGGGTTGCCTCAGGATCGCTCACATGCTTTTGCTGTTGGAGTGTGGAAACTTCAAAGAACTCTGTGGCTGAAGTGGGAAAGAAAAAAATTGAGTTTTTGGAACTAGGCAACATGCCCTTAGGCTAAGCAGTTGTCGCAAAAAGGAGAAATCCTCAGGTTTTTACATGAACTCAGTAAAGTCACACCTCTCACCCCTTTTCCGACAAAATTAAATTCTTATACCAGAGAATGAGAACAGAATGATGACATCATTTACAGTTACTACATAACCTGCACAGCAAGAAATAACATGAATTAGAAATTTGGAAAATCCAATGATTTATATAAAGTCATGTATGTCGATATAAGCTTAGCATCTCAACTGCTTGATTGCTTGTGTTGTCGCAAAATGTAAACTATATTATCGCATAATCTGCTAAATGCATGCAATAAATCTGCTATAAGGCATGGAGAATTGGAGATATTAAGATATTATAAACATTAATATAATGATTTTCTATAAAGCTGCTTTGAATCATCAGTGTATTATGAAAAAGTGCTATATAAAAAATTAAATGTGATTAGGTCACGGAATATCGGAAAATGTCATAAATTAAGTGGTTTAAACCAACCTTTATTGGACATTAATAAATACGTTAAGCCTATCTCCAAAGCTAAACATAACCACTTATAAAAAAATTTATGAAACATAATGCTGTCCAAATGAAATACAAATACTCACTAGGTCACGTTGTTAAAATACATTAGTTAGGATTAGGGAAAGGTTTAGGGTATAAAATATACAGTTTGTACAGTATAAAAAAAAATTATATGGAAAGTGCCTATAAAACATGGAAGCCCACTTATTATAAGTGTTACTTACTGCAACATAAGGTCTCACTTGTTTACATTAGTGACTGCATTAACTAATACAAACAATAAACAAAATATTCTTACAGTTTTTATGAACCTTCGTTAATGTCATGTCAATAAAAAAAATCATGTTCATGTTAGTTCATAGTGCGTCATCTAATGTTAACAGATATAACTTTTCAAACATCAACTAAGACTAATAAATACTGTAGACGTATTGTTCATTGTTAATAATGTAGTTAACAAATGTAAAGTTTTACTGAAATACAATTATAGCAATCAATTAGTACATTTTACAAGTACATTTTATATATTCGGTGGAAAAGTCACATATGACACCTGATATGTGACTCTTGCATCAACAGGGGCCACAAAAGCCACTGAAAGGACGATCGTTGTCAAATATCAAAGCTTCAAGAGAGAAACGACCTGCCACCTTGCACAAAGTACTATCCCGCTGTTTTATGTGGAGAACAAGAGGTCCTAAAAAAAAAAATCCTGGCAGATTCTCGTGTATGTCACAGAATCCAAACTGCGAGAAGTGGGGGAGGTTTACTGCCGGCGTCTGCCAAGTGCTTTAGTCCAAAGTACATACAACGAAATGACTAATTCCCTCTATTATTTCATAGTTACAGTCCATGAGAATTTATTCTACTGTTTGTGTCAGCAGAACTAAATACTAATTAGTTTTGTTAGCCAAAATCTTTAGGTTTGCACTTTTACTTCTAATACACAAAAGTAGTGACCACAAAGCTATAGGTCAGAGGAATTCAGACCGAAAGGTCAAGCATCTGGGCGAACAGTGTTAAATTACTGCCCTCAAATATCAGGTACGTGAATGATTGGTGAAAATGAACAACAGTTTAAATTCTCACTCACTATCTCTGCAATGTGGCTTTAAGTTAATATATGCAAAACCCGTTCTTTCACAGGAGATCTCGCAACCTTAAACGCCGTCTGCCTTCTTTGAAGCCGCTCTCTTCTTATGATCAAAGAACACATATCACTGCCAGAATGTCTTGTTGTAGATGAGGGTACAGACACCTGCTTTATGGCTCTCGACGGAAATTACTGCCATCCCTTCCTACGTTACACATCTCTGACTCTTATATTATTCGCATGTTCTTGTCTCAAAATAGGCCTTTCCTTGCCAAGCTGTTCCTTGGAGGAAATGAATTGGATCATCACTTTTTTTATAGGATCAAAAATAGTCATTATATTTCTATGTACAATAGCACAAATTTTATATGAGACAAATGTTTGGCCTTCCTCTCACTTCCTCTTCCTTTAACTTTTTTTATTGTTTGGATGCAATGGAATGATATATGACCGGTTTAATACATCTGACTGGTGTGTGTGTGTGAACGGTTTTGCTTACTAGTGTTCAAATGGTGAACTGTGTGTTAGCTGGTTGTGAGACAACAGGTAGCAGTGCTTTGAACATCCTATTGTAAAATGATGCATTAAATGCTGGGTTGTTTCAACCCAAATTTGGGTCAAATATGGACAAACCCAAATGTTGGGTTAAATATGTAATTTAAAGTTTAACACAACTCTAACTTTCAACTGTTAATTTTCTAATTACACTTTTAACCCAACATTTAGGTTTGTCCATATTTGACCAAAATTTGAGTTGAAACAACCCAGAATTTCTTGAAATGTAAAGTGTCCATCGTATGCACACTTTCAGAATCTCACCGGAAGAAGTAATCAAGGTACTTTTTGTCACATATACTGTCCTACTATTTATATCCACTCTTTGAAGCCAATTTTTGGGAAAATATGACAAACCCAAATATTGGGTTAAAAATGTAATTTCAAATTTTAGCCCAACTTTCACTTTCAACTGTTTTTTTTTTTAATCCAACATTTGGGTTTGTCCATATTTGACCCAATTTGGGTTGAAACAACCCAGCATTTTTTATTGTAAAAACTGATTTTAAACAGATTAATCCAAAGTAATCTGCAGTTCACATGCAGTTCAATAGCAATTTACCCTTTTGACTTGCTGAAAAAATACTTAAATAAACAAATTTACTTGAGAAGCAACACTGCATAAAACATTAATACTTATTTTTATACACTGTAAAAAATATTGTTGGTTTAACTTAAAAAATTAAGTAACCTGGTTGCCTTAAAATTTTAAGTTGATTGAACTGAAAAAAGTGAGTTAATGCAATGAAGGAGATTGATTTAATCACCAGAAACTCAAAATAATAAGTTCTCTGAACTAAATAAATTATTTAAGCTGAATTGCCAAAAGAAAAAAATGTGATAACAAATCTTGAAAATATATATATATATATATATATATATATATATATATATATATTTTTTTTTTTTTTTACAGTATAGACATTTTGTGAGATCATAGAAGAAGCCTGGATTAATGGCTGCTGAAAATTCAGCTTTAAACTGACATTAAAAAAAATATTAGAAAACAGTTATTTTAAATTATAATAATATTTCATAAAATTTCTGTTTTACTGTATTTTTGATCAAATAAATGCAGCTTTGGTGAGCTAAAGAGACTTCTTTCAAAAACATTAAAAAATACTACCAATCCCAAAGTTGAGCAGGAGTGTACTTTGTAATTTTGAGAAATTCGTTTGAGAAATTAATTAATTTCTTTTTTTAAATGACAAATGAGAAAATATAGCCCACTAAACCCATCATTAAAAAGTTAACAACAAATTCATAATGTGAATTTTTAAATATGTACGTCATTCTGGCTGTAATGAAGTGCAAGAGGAAAGAGATGTGAGGGAAAACGTGCGAGGAAACTTTCCAGGAACTCAGGCAGGTAAAACAGGAACAGAACATGAAATGAAACCTAAACTGAGTACATGCGATAGGCTGTAAGTTTACCACTATAACCAATATGAACAAATGCTGTAAAGGTATAGTTCATTGATAGTTCATGACACCTAATACATTAACTAACATTAAACCTTATTGTAAACTGTTACTGAAAAACCTTAAGATGTGATGTACTGTACTTTGACATTCCCAGCCGATTCACATCATAGAGAAATATCTGCTGTGCACTTAACCATGGCCAACATCAAAACTCCAAGCATACAGAAACAAAGGTCACTGCTTCAAAATGACACAATCCAGTTCTATTGGAGGGCTTACGTAACAATTATCAGAAAAAAAGAGGCATGTTTCCACATGGTCTTTTGGTTATATAATATCATCTAAATAAATGTAGGCCTAAGCTGCCCCTCAGCATTTATCCAATCAGGTATCAGGATCTAATTTTATAAATCACTCAAACATCTATTAAATGAGTTTAATCGCATCAAGTCTACACTGTGACATTTGAGTGTATCTCAGACCGGTGTTTGATACATCTCACTCTCACAGTCTCAAACTACAAGTCCTTGCTGCTCAAGTGTGGACAGGACGGGTGTGCATCCGTGTCCATGTCCGGGGACTGGGCTGGCCACACTGCTACTCTTTTCCTGTTTGACAGGACTGACATTCCGGAGAGGCGTCACACATAGGCTTCCTTTTTATGCCGCTGTGTGAGAATGTTTTGTACTCAGACTCATTCTAATACCGGTAGTCACCAGGCGTCATCGGGAAAGGGACATGTGTGGGTTCCGTCCAACCAAAAGTTGTAAGCAAGGGATAATGTACACCCATAATAATATACACTGTCAGGCCAGAACAAAGTTAAAAAAAAGTTAAATGCCTAACAGACTAAAATCGGAACATTATTGCAGTGATTATTATGTTTCTAAAATGTTTTATGTTTGGCAACCGTGTGCAACTTTAAATTTCTTAAAGGGATAGTTCACTTTGAAATTAATGTTTGATATGTTTTAGTTCACCTCAAGGGCATCCAAGATGTAGGTGTCTTTGTTTTTCTACAGAATTTTCAATTTTGACATTTTTAGGTCAAACCGTTCTTGTCTGCCAGTCATATAATGGAGGTCTATGGGGTCCACCTCAAAGAGCATGCACAGAGAAGTCCAAATTAAACATGATTTTATGAATCGCAAATGTAAGTACACATTGATGGCCTAAGACACGAAACGAGCGGTTTGTGTGAGAAAATGAACAGTATTTATTTTGTTTTTACCTCATGTAACCACAGCCACATCCAAGTGATCTGAGGGCGTGGACGCTTTGGTCTGTGCAAGCCCCGGAAATGATCTCTCGTGCGTGTACGTCACTCATTGTTTACACAGAGATTTCGGAAGCGTTACCTTTCACTGTGAAGATCTAAACATATTTAGATATACAGGAAATCGCAATGGAAAAGGATTTCGATATATCAACAGACAACGTAGATTTTTTTTTCTGGCCTCAGATACCCGGGTTGAGCAGTCATTTTCCATTGCATCCATTGACAACGGTAATTACCAGGATATAATTGACCTCGAAATGTCCTGACTGACCAATCAGAATCAAGCATCTCAGAGAGCTGTGTAACAATGCTCTTCAGTTTCCACAAAAGAACCATGCCGAGAAGCAAATAAGCAAAAACATGTAAGCACAACCATTTAATTTCTTTATTTTTCTATTTCTTTGAAGCATCCTGAAGAAGAACAAAATGCTTCCAGTGAATCAGAGATGCATCAGGTCTGTCGAAGCCCTCTGTGTGCATGTAATGTCTTTAGGGGAGAGCTCTTTGAAGCCTGGAGCTCCGCGGCAATCCCCGATGGCCTCATCTTTGTTTCTGCGCCTCCCCGGCGTTGGCGCAAAGCGCAGGGCAAGAGGGAGCCCCACTTGGCACAGGAGGATGAAACGCGGCAGCCTGTCGGCGCTCGAGCCTGCCCCACTAACTGAGTTTTTAATAAATAATGAGGTGCGGTATAAATAAACTACGAAGCTCTGCTACTGCCGAAGGGCTGCAAGATACCAAGGTAACAGCACAGAGAGAGATAAATAAGTAAACAGAAACTCGTTATCACTCGTTGGTGTTTCTATGTTTGTCAAACACACACACACACACGCATTAACCGACACCTCAGATTGGGCTAGATGAGTTTTTTTAGATTTTTTTTTTGTTGTTGTTGTTTGGGAAAACAGAGAGAGCGAAAAATGGAGGATTTTAATTACCATGTCAGAATCACAGCAGCAGAAGTTCCTCGAAGTAGGGGGTCGCATCTATGTTGCTTCAAATGAGCTGGAATTTAGGTGTAATATGGCAGTACTTCAAAGTGGCACTTTTAAAGCATATTATTTGGGGTATTATATCATATATATACAACAATAATAATACATAATAATTTAAAATGATATATAAAATGTAAATTTGCACAATTTACATTTATCTAGATGTATATATACAGATATATTCCCTGTTCTAGAACATTTGATGATCAAGAAAACTCATAAATAAATAAATTAAATAAAAAAGTGACCTTTAGAGAAAGCCCAGTAGATGCATCATGTTCTGATATCTGTGCTCTTTTCTCAGCACCCCTGCATCACACACACCTATGGGTGATACATCACCACCAAACTCTACTGACAGCAGACGGAGGGAGAAAATAGGTCTCCAACAACCAAACAACTCAACATCACAATGGATTCATTCTCAAGAAGCTCTTTTACGCAACCCAATATTAAGGTTATATATTCCTTAATCTTTGTCCCACTCATATGAACTTGCAGCCAGGTTGCATAACATGCTATTAACATGTGTTATGCCTGTTTTTTTACTGCTCCAGTTGAGATGCTGCAAGTGAATAACCTACAAGCTCATGTTCAAAGGTCAGTTATGGCTGGAAGTGCGTCAAAGTGACGAGTTCTACTTTTGTGGAATTAATACCAAAACAAATATAGAGAAAATGATATAAAGACAAACATAAGCAGCTTGTTTTAAAACAGGTCAATTTTACTTCTTACTTTACTTATTTTACAACAGATGATTGGTTTGATAGACAGACACGATAGATAGACAGACAGAAAGTTGATGATAGATAGATAGATAGATAGATAGATAGATAGATAGATAGATAGATAGACAGACAGACAGACAGACAGACAGACAGACAGACAGACAGACAGACATACATATAGACAGACAGACAGACAGACAGATAGATAGACAGACAGACAGAACGACAATAGACAGATAGACAGAAAGACAATAGATGATAGACAGACAGACAGACAGACAGAAGATAGATAGATAGATAGATAGATAGATAGATAGATAGATAGATAGATAGATAGATAGATAGATAGATAGATAGATAGATAGATAGATAGATAGATAGATAGATAGATAGATAGATAGATAGATAGATAGAAAGACAATAGATAGATAGAAAGACAATAGATAGATAGATAGATAGATAGATAGATAGATAGATAGATAGATAGATAGATAGATAGATAGATAGATAGATAGATAGATAGATAGATAGATAGATAGATAGATAGATAGATAGATAGATAGATAGATAGATAGACAGAAAGACAATAGATGATAGACAGACAGACAGAAGATAGCTAGATAGATAGCTAGATAGATAGAGATAGATAGATAGATAGATAGATAGATAGATAGATAGATAGATAGATAGATAGATAGATAGATAGATAGATAGATAGATAGATAGATAGATAGATAGATAGATAGATAGATAGATAGATAGACAATATAGTTTGACAGATAAAGATAAATTGTCAATAAGAAAATAGTAAATAAAATAAATTATAATTTCATGTGGAGCAATTAAAAGCATTTGGAGCTAATAGATAGAATATACAAACACATCTTTAATATAGCTGTATGTCACTGAAGTAAGTTCATAATGTTGGCTTAAATGACAGAATACACAATTATGCAATGATGTTGTATGGTTTATGTGATGATCATTGGATTTAGCAAGCTCCGTTAGAACCAAATGAGGTGTTTACTTTAATTATTCATTAAAACTTGTCAGATGCAGAGAGATAGACATGCAGCTTCAATGAATCTCCAGATCTCAGAGAAGTAGCAAGCAGATTTAGGGTAAGAACTGGAGTGTTTCAGTGCATAAGACTCATATACTGGACAAGAGATGAAGAGACAGGCAGGGGCTGATAAAAAAAAACAACAACAGAGGTCAGAGGAGAGATAATAGATGGCAAATGAGAACCAGTGTAAGAGATCTGGGACAAGCAAAGGATGAAAAATCATGAAAGGATGATAAAAATAATGAATAAAAAGCTGGCTGGGTGGAAGCCTCTTTAAATGTTCTCCATTTCATCAAAGTGACTGTTGGAGGCACTTAACAGCTTTCATATTAAAATGATTAAGCACCTTTTGAAGCAGTGAGGAGTGGAACGGGCATCGCTCTGAGTGAGGGGACCTCAGAGACTAGATCTGAATGATGTCTGAATGTCATAACAGACGTCACCAACAGAACTGCAGATACACACAAACCAATCATCTGTTACACAGACTCACATTAAGCTATAGGTAATCAAGATGTCAGAAAGAACATGATTTTCTCCACAAAATAAGAGGGCAAACTACATTTAGACTTGAATTTTGGGCAAAAACTTGAATAAAAAAATGGCTGCTGGCTGGATGATTTATTGTTCTAAAGTCATTCCTGTATTTCAGACATAAAAATACCTCAATTAGAGATCTCAATTAGTTAAGGTGACAACTTTTAATATGAACATGTGAAAATACACTAAACACCATGTTACCCTCCCTCTTAAATAACTTTTAAAATTAAATTTAAAATAACTATGAAATAATTTTTGTTTATTGTAATACATTTTAAAATGTCATTTATTTCTGTGATGCAAAGATGATTTTTTTTTAATCAATGAAGTGTCACATGAGCCTTCAGAGATTTGTGACAGACGTAGCAAGTTCAATCAGCAACCAATCACAAAGAGCGCCATCTCCAGGGTACTGATGACGCACACCTGATTCCAGTCATTCATCAACCCCAGCATTTAAGCACACGCCTCGAGCTCCATTATTGTCTGGTCTCGTTTGAGTAAAGACTACTTTCCTATGTTACAGATTATTGGAAGTTAAATCACTTATACGTTCCTGGTCTCCTAAGTCTCCCCAGTCATCTAGTGGAGTGTTTCCTGGTTCTTCGTTGTCTACCAATGCTATCCCTATCAATCCAAAGTGTGTGCTCACCACTTCCATCTATCATCTGCTGCTTCACCTCTGTTAAGGATTACTCTTCCATCTTCATCCATTCCTCCATTTTTCAGAAGTTTCCAATAAATCACCAAATATCACTCTAATCATCTGTCTGTCATTCCAAAACAAGACCATTCTAATATACTGATTTGGTGAAACATTTATTATCAATTTTGAAATGTTGAAAACAGTTGCGCTGCTAACTATTCGTGGAAACTGTGATTCTTTAATGAATAGAAGGTTCAAAAGAGCAGCATTAATTTGAAATACATTGTTTATATCTTTACTGTCACTTTTGATCAATTTAATATAACCCTGCTGACTAAAAGTATTAATTTCTTTACAAAAAAATGTATTGACTCCAAACATCTGAGGGATGTTGCATATTTAATACATTATTCTAAACAAGTATGATTATTGAGGTTGATGACACTATTTATTACTATAAAAATATGAATAATATTAATAATCTATCAGTTGATGATTTATACGGTTATAAATATGAATAATTAAAACTACGGGAAAACAATTATAAATGTTAGCCTGATTATGTTTATTACCTAGCAATGTATTTTTATGCTGAAATGTAATAAAATAATGGTTTTAAAAACATCTATCACTCATTAAAATTAAGTGAGTTGGCTCACGCGATTCAAGTTTCGCGCTTCAGGACTTCAATTAAAAGAACACACAGTAGTGAGCATTGATGCTCCCTAGCTTTCACAGTGCATTGTGGGACTTTTTAGGGAGCGTTTCAGTGGACTGGAAGGTTTCTGCGATTGAAACAGCCCTTAAAACGGCCGACTGAACAAGGGAGATGCTTGAGACGCCCCCTCTGTTTCTTTTCCTGTTTCATTGGCTCCTATCTTCCCACTCTTCTATAATTTTTGATTGTCTAGTTAATCATCTTGTTTAGTCTCAGTGTATTTAACCACTCTGTTTAGGTATGCGTCTTCAATATTAAGGTTGTTTTTTTTGGTTACTAAACTAAAAGTGTTTAGTTTAGTTGATTTAGTTGAAAACGATTTCTTTTTTTTTTTGCTTCATTGTGGAACCAGCCCGTGACAAGTACAGTATCATACCACAATGCATAATGACCTTCGACAAAGTTGTTAGAAGAGCCTAACACATTAAGCAACAGAAAATCTATGATCTGAACATGTACTTCACAAATAAAGCTGTAGAACATTAAACTGCAGTAGAAATGAGACCAGTGGTCCTCAATCACTCCAGTCAAGAGCTGCCAGCATCAGCCCTCACTCTCCTCTCTCACGGGCCTGTATTGTTCAGTATAACTCCAAACAGATGGTCCACAGGCTGGAAACAGGTGAGACCTCTCAGCCAGAGCATCTATAGAGTCAAGAGCAAGTCTTAGACGTAACCGCCTCATTCCTTTCAACAGCACAGCAGTTCATTTTTATCCCTGATGACTGAAAACAGCCATTGCTCATGCAATTCAAGATTTGAAATCGATAAGATTTGTAGATCGATCACGGTACAAAACGCTGTATTTTATCCAAACTGGGATATTCAAGATATCCCTGCTGTAAAAGCAACAGAAAATATTGATCAGCTAATCATTAAGTGAATTTTACGTTATGGAATCATTCAACTTAAAATGCAGTAAACAGATGCTGGGACAATCTGCGCTACTTTTTCTCCCTGGCCCCAGGGGAATGTTGTCACATGATCTGTGACTAAAGAGAATATAAAAGGGATTGTGACCTCCAGAGAGGGCAAACTAGTTTGGGTCCTTGCAACAAGAGAGTGCATTGAAACGCAGTCTGAGGTGCCATTAGTCAGACTTATCTTCCTGTTCTTTCGCTTGCATGTCTCCTGGTGCACGTTTTAGCGGGAGATATCTGGTCAAATTCTTGGACTTCTTAACCTCTTGACCTCGTCTTTTGAATCTGAATGCTGACGCCGGACAAAGCTCAGCTTCTCAAACAGCAAGTGACAATAAAAACAAAGCTCTTGGAAAACATCATCAGAGTGCAGATTATCACTTGTTTTGTCTTTAACACACTTAAAAGAAGGTAAACTATTGTTAGATGCTTAATTACTAAATAGTAAAAAAATGGAGATGATAAATACACTACAAGTTTAACAGATTGCTGACATGTTCTCCAGAATGAGACCTTGCCCATGGCAGCAGTGTAGTGTCATAACCCTAGGTGTACTTCACACATGAAAGTTGTTCTGTACTCGAAAGTAACGATGTACAGCAAAGCAGCTGGCATTAAATTTGGCTCCATATGTCTAACTAGTGGCCCGTGTCCCAGTTTTACTCGAGCATAAGGCTGCAGTTCTGCTGCAACTGTCTATCGGAGGATTGAGTCTTTGTGGAGATTTTATCCTAACGCTGACTGTAAACAGAGCAAATGAGTTTCGCCACGTTTAAATGCAGAAACGCACTCCACCGATGAGACCGTCTGCTAAATGAAATGAGAACCGCAACATGTTTGCACTTTCTGCTTTATCTAATTCTATAGATGGAGAAATGAAACTCTCTTAGGAATAAAGGTTCAGAGCAAGTCGAGCATTTGTGCTTATAAAACTTAAACTTTTTTATTTACTTTTTTCGCTAGATAAGACCTTTATTCATCGTATGGTGTGGTTTAAAGCCCTTTGAAGCACTGAAACTATCATTTGGACCTTAACACGGCTGGGGTCCACTGAAGTCCATTATATGGAGAAAAATCATGTAATGTTTTCATCAAAAATTTCTTTTCAACTGAAGAAAGAAAGACATGGACATCTTGGATGGCATGGGGATGAGTAAATTATCAGCAAAAGTTTTTTTTTTTTTTTTTTTTTTTAAACAGCCAAAATATATGCATTGTTGTCCATGCATCCTAATGTGACCTGCGATTCTACAGGCCATGTAAAAAAGGGACAAAAACTGTCTGAAACGCTCATAAAGGCATTTCAAGGTGTTTCTAAAAAGGTTCTCCAAAAACATCAGTCAGTAAAACCCTTTTTAGTCTTTTTTAGCAAGAGCGTTTCATTTATTTTCTCTCTTTCTCACCCTACTTTTTTTTGCAGATTGAGAAACACATACTTAATGCTTTCTAAAGCGCTGCTAACAAAAGCTCAACACGTCTGCAGCTCTGTGGATGTTCCACAGCAGATCTGCCAGTCTTGAGGCGATGTGAGGATCCTCTAACGTACCTTATTAATTCTCTGTTCTTATCTCCTGAAGCTGGCTATCATTACAGCTCTATATATAGAGTCTCAGTGGTACTACGGGAAGATGCACACACACATTAACATTAATGGTTCTGGGCTTTTCTCTGCTCAGGCGTAATGTACAAGTCGACAGCACACAAAGATACAGTAGCTACACACAGATAACACAAAAGGAACGATACACTCCTAACTGCTCGGGCAAAATCATCCTCAATTACTTTCAAACTAAGTATGCTAATTACGGCAAGAAAGAAAATAAAAAGGTCACTCGCGTTTTCTAAATAGAGCGAAAACGTTGATATGTCAGCAAAATTTGGAAGGGGTATTTTTTCATTTTATGTTCTAATATTTCGTGAATGTTAAATAGCCAGTTTTGCTATTCTCTGGTATGAATGGGCATCTACAGAGATTGTGAAGTGCTTTTTTGCAAATGTAGACACCCACTGAGTTTGCTAATGAACAATCACCAGGGACTCCCTGATGGGTATTGTGTGGGAGCCACTCCTGACAGTAATGTGAAAGCTGGATTATACTTTTTGTTGGGCCCTTTGCTGCATTATTTCCTCTGTCTCCTCGGTGGGCATCTTAAACCTCCATTACATTTTTAATATTTACTAATCATGTACCACTTTTCACTTTAACCATCCACAGTCCATCTAGAAGCATATTTTGGTTTTTGTTTGGCAGACGTCTGATAAGTACAAAGTGTTTTAATGAGCCACTCAGAGGGGCTCTTTGCTCACTCAGCTATCTAATTGAAAACTCCCCTCTTGTCACTGGCCCTCCCTCTGGGTGACTCCGTAAAAGGGCCGGCATACGGAGCCCGAGGGCTAGGAAAGCCGGGGGTCATTTCAGTGCAGAGCGGACTAGTGTCAGAATGTGACCTCTCTTGCTGCCCCTGGGGCTGGACATGCTCGTCCATGTGGAAAGCAAAGATAAGTCCAATGCCATTTCTCCAGTCTGCTGGACAGAGTGGTCGATTGAGGGCAATTTAGCACATGCAACTTCGCTGCAGCTCTGATCGATTTGAGTATGTACGCGTGCATTAAGGTTCAGTCATTACATGTGCACGTGAGGGATGGGTTGCCTGTGGTGGATCAGCTCAGATGATGTGCAAAAAAAGAATTTTAACTCATCTCACTTTACATCAAGACGGTGTTGCAAAGATTTGGAAAGATAGAGACATTTATCTAGCATATTTTGTCATACATCTTCTGTATTTTAATTTTAATAATAATAAAAATGAATAAATACATAAATATACACTATAGTTCAAGAGGGTCAGTAATATTGGTGCATTAAAGGTGCATTAAATTGAATTAAACTGAGATTAAAGACTTTTACATTATAACATAAGATTTTGTTTACCTTTCTATTGATTAAAGAAAGGTAAAAAAACAGAAGTTGTTTTTAACATTTATAATGATAAGAAATGTTTTTGAGCAGAAAATCAGCATCATCACGTGACACTGGTTTCTGGATCATGTGACACTGATTTCTGGATCATGTGACACTGATTTGTCACGATATTCAAATAGAAAACACTGACACTGATATTCTAATAGAAAACAGTTACATGAAATAACATTAACATTTCACAATACTGTTTATACTATTACTATAATATTAATATTACAGTATTTTTATAAAATAAATGCAGCCTTGGTAAGCAGAGAGATTTCTTTAAAAAAAAAATATTACCAACCCAGCACTTTTGAACCATATTGTAAAAATAATATATATAAAAGAAAAAATTATATATATATATATATATATATATATATAGTAAATAATTTTAAAATAATTTTCTATAATGTAAAAAATTAAGTAAACTTTTCATTGGTTGATTCCCTAAAAAACGTTTGGCTTTCTCAAACAGAAATTATCTGAGCTCATAAACAACGTGGTTGTGCAATTGTCTATGATGTAAACATCTGAAATCGTTGCATACGGAATTGCTGCATTTTCACAGATACAAACTAAACATTTCCAAACTCTCAAAATGAAATTCTAAGGCACTGCCTGAGCCCAAAATGCCTGCTTTCCTGCAATTACTGGTGTAATAATCTCAGAGCACCAAAGCTATACTAGCATTGTGACAAACATGATCATTTAAGCTATTTGCATGCAGGGATAATTAGAAAATATGCAGTGATTAGCCTCAAATAGCCATGTCTCATGTACAAGCCCCACAATAAGGAAAGCTCATTAGGTGACATGACTAATTGGCATTAAAATGATCTAGACATGTAGCAGCACAAGATTGCACCATGACGCTGTGTATTAATAGTTAGCGCTAAACCTAAAACACTGGCAGCAGAAACTGAAGAGGAGAGAACAGTCGACCTGGAGGCATGCTGGATGTGGCGATGTCAGCTGCGCTCTGCGTCTGTGATCACCAAATCTGCAATGACAGACAAGTAGGTAACAAAGCGCAACACAAAGCAAACACATCTCCCTTGAATTTCATCATGCATTAGCCAAAATAGCTATGCTAGGAGAGTAACCTATATGGGAACACTCTCAGAGGCCGTATCAGTTCTGCTCTCATTCAGATAAAACTAAAAAGGCATTTCTGAAATTGAAGTCCACTGATCAAGGCGTTTTTTGAGGCAATTCCTTAAACGAGAAGTAGATTAGAGACCGCATGGAGATTAAGCTCATTGGAACCATAGAAGAACCATCTGGGCATTCATAGGACCCTGGGTTTAATTAATCTTGTTGTGGGGGAGGGTAATAAGCACTCTTACCCAAATCAGCATTTTAGCACGAGAGAGAGAGTGAGAGAGATAGGAGAGAAGAAGAAACCAGCGGTGGCTGTTGTGGAAACAGCAGCAAGGTTGAAATAGAGCATATTGCCTACAGGGAAATTAGCACTGTGTGCGCCATGATGAATGCCCCATTGTATCTTCTGAGTGCATGGGGAGGGAGAAAAATGTCTGGCTGAAATTATGAAGTGCTCCCCTTTTTATCATCCTCGTGCCCTTGTCCAGGAGTTTTCCCTGGAAACAGGGAGCAGGGGAATGTTTTAATGAATGTTGTTGAGCTGGTCATTATCAGTACACTGTGTGTGTGTATTGAACTAGAATCAGGAACCACCAGTTCCTATTGTACATGATTATAAATTAATGAGCAAAGCTTCTTATGGTGCTATGTGTTAAATTGCATTGAACCAGCACTGCCTGTGGTCTATTTGCAGGTCAAATTTCTTTGACGTCAGTATAGGAAAATTAAAAACATTCGAAATAAATTGTGCAACATCGCAAACATATGCATTACAAATATAGCATACTTCTGCCTTCTAAAATAAGGCTGGTTATGAGGAACTGAGCGGGTTTCTGGCTACTAAGACAGTTTGCATTTAGTCATAAGGTATGTGTCATCAGATTGAAGAGTCACATTTTTGGGGATAAATTTTCCCCGTGCTTTAGCACATGTGATTAGTCAGTCAGTCACATATATTATGTTTGACATAGATACATTTTGAGTATGTTTGCTTGTCTGTTACAGTCAATATCTTTGAAATTTAAAAAACTGTTCAGGCCAATAACTGACAAGAAGGACCTGGGGGTGGGGTTTGGGGGGTCAGTGCGCAGATGAGGAGGAGGGAGGGTCTATCTAGCCTCCGTTTTGTTTGAAAATGCTTTAAACGTCAACAAGAAGTCACGTCACCGGACATCACTTAGAGCACCTTTAAAAGTGTAGGAAAAGCGTTATTTGACCATCACAATCTGTCTGACAACAACTTTGACTCAACCAATGGCGTGAGTTTGGGGTGGGACCATCTGTCTATTCTAGCAACAGAAAACAAAGTGTTTAGGAAACCTGTGTCAAAAAGTGTCATTGTTTTTGCAACTCCCATGAAATGTAACTGTGATTAAATTGCAAATAGCTTAACTTTGTGAGCATTTTTGGTTTAAATAAATGACATTTTCCAATGTTTGTCATTTTCTGACAGTATGACTGCATGATTTTGCTAGAAATGGTTTAATAGAGTGCACAATATTGCGTTTGTGTGTTTATACATGTCCAGATAATTCCCATGCTTTTCAAAGCAAGCCAGGACTTGTTGAATAATTTAACCCCCAGAGTCAGGCATTGGAACAGCTTGAGTGAGTTTTGGAGGGAACTGTGCTAAAGCCTGCATGGTGGTCCCCATCTGTGGCTGTGGAGGGTCCCCAGACAACCTGTCGCTTTAGAGTGTCCAGAAACAGACTCTCTTCAGATAATTGGTCTCATGCTGCTTCAACATTTAATTACAACCACAAGGATCTAATAATGAATACACCTAATCCAATGCAAAATGGTGGGATTTGACAAAGATTAAGAAGATTATTCAACAAAAGACCTGTTCCTTCAACAACATTACTGCATTTTCAAACATGTGTATTATAATCAAATGAGCAGCGTCTTGTTTAAAACTAGTGCGGAAAAGTGTCAAATGAATCATGCCATCCCTTGATAACACGTTTACAAGGTCATCAGCATATTAGAATGATTTGTGAAGGATCACGTGACACTGAAGACTGGAGTAATGGCTGATGAAAATTCACTCATTTGAGTCTGTTCGTTTTAACTGTTCGAACAGTTCACAAAATCATTTAGTGAAACGGTAAGATACTTCTAAAAAAGTTACACATGCAAAATATGATATTAGTAGAGTTAAAAAGCCTTGCTTGACCAAAGTGATTTAAATGGTGTCATAAGTATGACTTCTCAACTTCCTAAGAGGACTTTTATTACATTATTTGACAAACCTTCAAAATACATGTATAAAAAGTACCCTAAATGTAGCAAGCTAATGTAACTAGCTACCTTTTGTAAATATATTTATTAAAAAATAAGACAAACTTTAAATGTAGCAAGCTAATGTAATTTGCTACTTATTCTAAATATATTTATAAAAAAAATCTGAAGTACTTTAAATGTAGCAAACTAATGTAACTACTTATTCCAAATAGCTATTTTTAGAAAAATCTGAATTATTTAGATGTTGCAAGCTTATGTAACAAGCTTCCTCTAAAGAATAGTGCAACTTTGCTAGCAACATTTTTTGAGTAGCTTATCCAACACTGATTATTTGTTATCAGTGAGTGAAACAGTGTAGCAGTTCTATTGTAAAGTCTATAAACCTTGCAGTGAGCCAAATATGGTAGAGGTCAAGACAGAGCACCGCTAACAGCTTTTTCAGACTGTAGGAATGTCCAGGTCTCTTTCTTTCAAGACTTCCTTCTTTGCACAAAAATGTTAAGCAAATTCCTTCCTGGTGTTCCACTGAAGCTAATCTGCCCTCCGAAGGAGACAGCAGTCTGCCGCAGCTGTTTACACAAACATTTGAAACCCATCACAGGGACACGTGTAGGGAATGAAAACAGAGAGTCTTACATACAGTCAGAGACTTGCAAGGGTTAATGTGGGATGTCAGAAATCATGCTGCTATGCATTATGAGCCATCAGCGCTCATTTTCACCCACTGACCGTCACGCAGTGGTCGTTGCCTTCACTCCCTCCCACCTTGATGGCAAAAACAGTTAATGCTTGGGTACTTTTACTGCAGACCATAATAAGAAATGATGTCTTGTCATCTAAAGGAAGTGAGTGTTTTCTCCGGGGCTTGTTTTTTGGACCACAAGAAACACAAAATGAGCCATTCCCTAAAAAAGGACTTGATTTTTAAAGACTTTTTAGACTTTTGGAATGCAGTTCCAGGTGTTTCTTCACTGAAACGTTTGTCCCTGGTGATTCGAATCAAAATATTTAAATAAAATTTGTTTTATGAAGGTCACATTAAAACTGTTTAGATTTTTTTCATATTTTTTGCTTCTTTTGAATTGGATTTGATCTAGTTTTACCTTTGTCAAAAAAAAACTGTGAAATAAACATTTAGATAATTACTGTGTAAAAATTTGAATATTTTTTTTACACATTTTCTTTTGTGATGTCAGCAATTCCGCTAAACAGTCAAAGTTAATAAAAATGAATCACATTAATAAAGTTTTATCAAAAGTTAGCATACTTGATTCAGTGTTATTCACTAACCAATGTATCTAAAACTAAAATGTAAATGTTTTAAGAACATTTTGCTAATGTTCTTCTGTTATGAACGCATTATTTATGAATGTTCTCTGAATGTTCAAAACGTGCAGTTTTGCAGAATGGTTACATGTGAATATTCTGAAACAAGTAACATGTAAAAAACTAAAAGTTTCAGTTAAAAACACTCCATGAACGATTTATGAATAACATTTTTGTGCTAAATTTTTAAGAATATTATTAAAGACTTAGTTTTATTAATGTTACTGGAAGAATGTTTGTTCATAACTTTACTTTAAGAGAAGCATGCCATGAGTAATTATAATAGAATATTTGCAGAATATAATTTATAATATAATTATAATAGACATAATTAGGGGTGTAACGATATCGTGCCACAATATATCGAAATACAAAAATGCACCAATACATATCGTGAATTGTGACAATATGTATCGTGGTCCCCCAAAATAAAAATTACAGTGTAAGAAAAAAATTAAGTTTTCAGAGTTTTAGTGTTAGTGCTACATTAAACTACTATATAATAATGTTGATTATAATGTAGAATAATGCAATGTGGGAATATTCATGGTCTTGATAATGCCAAATGTCTAATGTTACCAGTAAAAAGTGACCGATTTTAAATATATCTAGTCAGTGATAGCGTGCAAGCATATTCATCTAAAATAATTCTGTAATTTCAGCTTCAGAATCATAAATATTTTTATTCTGGTGTCTGGTTTAAGTCCAAGCCTATTCATTTAAACCCACAATGTCATATCAAATTTAGCATTTTAATCAACAGTACATTTTTTGTTAACCTTACAGTATGCCATATGTCTTGGAGTATCGCAATAATATCGTATACATCGTGAGTTCAGTATCGGGGATATGTATCGAATCGTGACATGATGGTATTGTTACACCCCTAGGCATAATATAGAACAGAAAATGTATTTTAATTTGCAAATACTTTTGTTTAGTTTAGTTGTCTTATTGTTTCAGTTTCTTGTGCTTCATTGCAGTTTAGTTCTGTTGATTACTTATTTGGTCCTCGTTTGTTTCTAGTTACAAATTAGTTTCACCCATGTCTAGTTTGGTTTCCTTTGTTCTTACCCTGTTTTCAATTGCAATGGTTGGTTCTCGTCTTTGATAGTGTGTATGCTTTGTTATTCTCCAACGATTCTCCTAGACATGAGTGTTGGAAAACCACATATTTTTATTAAAAAAAAAATATTAAAATATATTTAAATGTGTCAGGCATTTTCCACAACCACTATTTCTATTATAAATTACTGTTAAAAATAAAAAATCATAACGATCATGACATTTTAGGGGAGAAAAAGCAACAAAAAAAATGCATGCATTTCCACATTCTTTGCGGACAAATGAAATGAACTAGTAGTAGAGTGAAAGAAACACCTTCCACTATTCCCTGATATATGAGGGTGTATTTTCAATCCCAATTACACTAAGACAATAAAGCATACTAATATTGCGGGCTCATAGTGAAGAGTGGCTTGTTGTTATAGGCAGACAAGGTCAATGCAAAGCCTGACCTCTGCTAAGTCAATCAAATGGCTCTACGTCTGACAGATGAATGGATTATCACATCTGACCCGCTACGGTAGTAAACACCTTCATCCTCCACAGAACGTATATCTGTAACCTCCCGTACGACACTGAACAGATGAGCCTGAGTACTTCTAGATGGATGCAAAAACCCTGAGAATAGAAACTCAATTGAGCCTTTTCATAAAGAGAGAACAGAAACATTTACCTTTTACGATAACATGGTATATTAAGGTAAATATATAAATGCGATTGTGGTCAAAGTTTCATGAATAAATAATCAGTCCTCAAACACAACTACAATAAATTTTTAAATCTGCCACCCGTATGGCTTTATGAGGTCATGAATTTATTATTAGACAAGATAAAGGGGTGCCAAGAACTGTTTAAATCTGTGTCTAAACAATCAGCGGATTACAGTTTCCTTTATTTACTGCATTAAGTGCGCAGATGGGACGAGACCCAGCAGAGCGTTGCCTGGGTACCTGACGTCCATATTTCTCATGATCAAGCCTCTCTTATGGTTTAAGACCAGCTATTTATGACATCTTGCTATTCTTAGCGCTGCAGTCTCTTCCTGTCCTGCTGTTCAAATGCCGTTTAATAATTTAGCGCAACGAGAACTGCTGTTTATCAGTTGACCACAGGGCCTACTATAAGTGCACTACAAAACACGGCAGAGAACGCGAGCTGGAGGTGAAGAGACCTGTATAACGGCACACTTCCTGTCTATCTGACCTCGATGACAGCATCTTTGATGTGTGAAATAGACACAGTCAAGCACTATGGAAATAGCTTATTGCGGAAGCCCAGCTGAGTACACCCACACAGCCCATCTGTAGTGTAGGTGATACACAGCACTGAGCTTCCTCAATAGCATTTACACACACGCACACACAGATAAGCATGTAGCTTTCAAAAGTTTGAGGCAAATTGTTTTGTATTGTTTGGTACAGTGTTCACAAGTGTCAGTAAAGTCATTTATAATGCTACAATAAAATCTATTTAAACAGTTTAATGATGTCAACATTGATACATGTTTCTTAAGCAGTGAATCAGCTTATTAGAATGATTTCTGGATGATCATGTGACACTAAAGACTGGAGTAATGATGCTGGAAAATCACAGGAATAATGACAATAACTGAAAATGAAAATAGATGACAAAATTTGAATGACAATCACTTAAACTTCATTTCACTGTAACCAAAGAGCTATGGGAACTACTCTGTTATCACTTGCATTCAGATGAGGCTTTTTCTGTAGAGCTGCTAATAGCTGAATTGAACTTGTTTCATAATTGATACACTTTGCATCATTGACACAGTTAGAACTGAATGGAGCTGTATAATGACACTAATATCATTGGTAGAGCTGCAAGTTGAATTTGCTTCATAATTGATGAATTTCACAACATTAGTTATTTTCCTGTTAATTTATGTAAAGATTATTTGAATTAATCTGTAAAAAAATATTTTCAAGATTTGTTATCACAACATTTTTTCTTTTGTCAAATCAACTTAAATAATTTATTTAGCTCAGATAACTTATTATTTTGAGTTTCTGATGATTAAATCAATCTCCTTCATTGTATTAACTCACTTTTTCCAGTTCAATCAACTTAAAATTTTAAGGCAACCAGGTTACTTAATTTTTTTAAGTTAAACCAACAATATTTTTTTAAAGTGTATAAATAAATGTAACTTGTCTTTTCCCACCGATTTAACTAATACATAGCAGATAATAATACAATAGTAAGGGAAGCGGAGCTTAGCGAATCTATATTCCGATTGTTGTTTCTAATGCTGCCGGTAACTGCTGGCCTGTGAACAGTTTCTCCATACAAATACAAACCAGCATAGCCTATTTACAAGTGGGAAAGGCAAATCTGAGTCTAGATCAGTGGCTGCAGGCTTCATACATACAATTTACTGAAATTACAACCATATTTAAATCAATAAACCACCCTCTAACAAACAATGTGCAACTAGCACTGAGATCACTGCAATGAACCCATAAGATTATGACATTTTGTTAGAAAGTTGAGGGTCGTACAAAAATTTTTAAAATACAATTATTTTTGCATTTATTTAATCAAAATAAAGTAAAACAACTGAAATATTGTGAAATATTATTATAACCGCTTTCTATATTAATATAGTTTAAAATGTTATTTATTTACGTGATGGCAAATCTGAATTTACTCCAGTCTTCAGTGTCACACGATCCTTCAGAAATCATTCTAATATGCTGATTTGATGCTCAAGATACATTTTCTATTATTATCAATGAAAACAGTTATGCTGATTATACTTGTTTCAACCCACGGACAAACCCATCATGTTGGTTTAAAATTTTAAATTATTTGTTTTGACCCAATGGTAGTGTTGGTCCATATTTTACCCAAAGGTGGGTTAAAACAACCCAGCATATTTATTTTTGTGGAAACCGTGATAAAAAAAAAAGAATAATAAAAAAATCAGGATTCTTTAATGAATAGAAAGTTCAAAAGAACATCATTCATTTGAAATAGAAATCTTTCGTTTTCACATTATCAATTTAAACATTATAAATGTTGTAGGCTCTGGATGATGTGAAATTTACACCAAATGTGTTTTTAAAAGAAAAAGAGGACTCTCTAGGCCTATGGGATTTTACCCTGTGTTTATTTCACTGAATAATTTTTGACTCTGTTAACTAGCTATGCGTCACTATAACATGAAAGGGCTACAGGCTCTCCATCACAAGCCACATAATGCGTCTTCTTTGTGTGTACGTATGTGTGTGCATGTGTGGCAAACGAGCATTCCAGAGACTTGATGTGACAATGCGTCTTGATGTGTAAATTACCACCACTTGTGTGAGAACCCAATCTCTGATCACTTCCTTTACATACTAAATGTGTTCCTATAGCGACCGGATGACTGGCACAATAAGCCCAGTGGGTGGACTGCTACAATAGGCCCTCTGTTTTTCATGAGAGAGCGTGCAAGTATGAAGTCATAAACCGACAAAGAAAAACTAAAACATAAATTACTCAAAATTCACATTTTAAACTACTGTACAGTAAGTTGTCAGGTAAAAATTAAACATTTTCCTAAGGATTTTTGCCTTAACTTCTAAGTCACATAACATCAAATTTGACCCCATTCTCTTTCCTGGTCTTAGTTTAACAATTTACCTGTTTTTATTTTTTATTTTTTTGTCTACGTAACAGATCAATGAAATGCAATATATTTGCTGTTTGGCTGATGTCGAACTACTTCCATTCAACTTCACATAATCCAGTCAATTCTCAGTGAATAATAAAAAAAATAAAAAATAAATTGAAAAAGTTGTCACGTGGTTAGAGGGAATCCGATATTTATTTTCATGTTATGGCCAATAACCTCAAATACATTTCAAATAATAAATAATTAAAGAAAACACAAAAAATTTCAATCCATAAATTTAATTGCTACAAGTGAATCTCAAAATTGTAATGTACAGTATAAAAATGTATATTCATTTTTTACATTTTCTGAAGATTATATTTAAATGTGGTTAAGTTTTTTAAGATGGGTTTAAGCGAATTAAATGATTGGTCCAGTGCAAATGTCAGTTTTTCACCAAAAGAACCAATAATGACGCATGTTTGAACGCATATGGATGGATGGATGGATGAGTGGATTCCACCTGTTTCCCAGGCCATATCACAGCTCTACAGTCCTGTGGAGATGTCTGGTGAGCGACCCCTTGACCTAGCCTCAGTGTTTAATGGGAGGTAAAGAATGGTGGCGAGGGGTGGGGGAAGTGTGTAGCACCATTGTGTCAACCGGCAATCAGCTCTCTGCAGGCCTTTCACAGTCTGTGTGCGACACACACCAGCTCCGGCATTTACCCCACTTAAGACTCATCATTAAACCGTCAGTACCGACAACACTAACAACACATTTACACAGGTGTCAACCAATCTACAAAACCTATAGAGGCTGCTTTTACTTGCACAGAAACGTGCATATCTTGAGTTCTAGCGCTAGCGCATTATACAGTGTGATACTGCTAATAACGTCATTCTTCATTATGACCAGAGCATTTTGTTTATGTTATGATTGTGCTAATTAATGGTGTTTTGACTGACAGCTGATACCAATTACAGCCTGCACTTCTAGGAGTTGTTGCAGGCCATATCATGAAATATTCATGCAGCATCGACACGCGCCAAGAGCAGCACATGGAGCCGTCCACGTTTTATGCACCGCGAGTCCGCGACCATATTTTCCATAAATGCAAATGGTCTGTAATTGTTTTCATGAGAAAGGAGATACTCCGATCTACAGATGGGGGCATTCATGCAGTACTGTCTCAATGGCAACATTTGGTTAATGATGCACAAATATCATCCTCGCAAAAGGAAAAGAGAGAAAGAGGCTGATTTCAGACTGTAATAAGTGCTGGAGTAACTGCTGCAATTAACAACTGTTTTACACTGCATGGGTTTTTTTGGGTTTTTTTGAGAATTGCTTCTCAGCATAGGGAGATATAATAAACTGTGATGAGCCCTCAGGGCATTTTCCTGGGCTGTCGCCATGTGATCTGAACTGACTAGGAGTCGGGTTACCTCACATTAACGGCTGACTCCAAACCAGTGCAGAAAGCACATGCAGCAAAATGAGCATGTAGCCCTGATCTTACAAAGACATTAAATTTGGTTACTGTGCCTGTAGTAATTGTATAATGTGCACTACAGTTCAAAAGTTTGGGGCAGTATGATTTTTATATTAAAGAAATGAATACTTTTATCCAGCAATTATGCATTAAATTGATAATTACATTTATTACAGTAACAAAATAATTATTTTTATAATAAATGCTGTTAAAAGTTAAATTTAAATAAATGTTAAAGGAGAACTCCGGTCAATTTTAACATTGAGCTCATTTTTTTGTACATTTGGAGTGCTGTCAGTACAGATAAAAACTACAAAAATCAGTGTTGCCTACACCATGTTATCGTCTTTTTAAAAGTCGCACCCTGTTGACGTCAATGGAGTGACCACGGTCAATCTGACTGCAGTAGATGTGAAAGATATGAATAAAAAATGATGTTAATTCAGCCAGCTCACATACCTCCATTTGCTTCCTGTTTTCGGTCGAAGCCCACAGTAGTCGATTGTCGAGTTCACACGCACGATCATTCAACAGTGAATATCATCTCAAACCTACCACTGTGTGGAGAGTGTGGTGTTCTGAGAATATCAGCTCAAATTGAGAGTTCATCCGAATCAGATGTTGAACACACAAAGGAGGTTTGAGATGATATTCACTAATGATCGCGCCCGTGAGATCGACAATCGACTACCGTGGGCTTAGACCAAAAACAGGAAGCATATAGAGGTGTATGAGCTGGCTGAATTAACCATAGATATGTATATAAAGGCTAGTTGTGTTACGGCGGAGTTTCCATCGTCATCACCGGGGGCCATCTTGTCACAGACAAGCTGATGTAAGATGAGTGGTCAGCACAAACACAAATACTCTTATCTCATTGAAATCTTGACGGATTTACAAACGGTTTGGTTTCTTACAAACGTTATTAACGTGGCTATAATTATCTGGATGATTATTTATTTATACACTTTTTATTCATAAGTATGCAGAGTCATAACTACATCTCTGACGTTTATAACAAAACAAACCGTTTGAAAATCGGTAGAAAATCAAGCAAGTTATGGTCATTTAAATAGTACATGTACCATTAACACATTCCCTGCGTCCCAATTCGCATACTATCCGTCCTAAATAGTATTCGAAAATAGAATTAGTACGTCCCAAATCGTAGTATGTTGAAATGAGTGTTTCAAAGATACCCGGATGGTCTACTTTTTCCGGTCAGAATCCGAAGTGTAGATCGATGCACACTCTAACGGCTGATATTGCCCACAAACCGTTGCGCGTTGGACGAGGATTCGGTTAGAACTACAAACACGAGTAAAAGGTGTTAAAAAAACTACAGACACGTAGTCGATACGAGGACGCGCGAGTCCCCGCGGTTGTGTAGAGAGGTTTAGATAAAGAGCTTTGAGTGATTAATTATCAGTATCTAACCCTATCTAACCTAACGAAAATGAATTTATCCAATGTTGTCCACATTATATTGCATTTGCAGCAGCATTGTGAACTTTTGTAAAGACACGTTTAGCCATTACGTTTTAAATGCATCATTATATTCAAATTGCAAACACATGAGGAGAGCATGAAAGACCCACAACTGGCAGATGAACGTGCTCTCCGAAACGGTAGGAAATAAAATTAGATAGAATGGAGGATTTTAACTGTGACAAGATGATTGACAGGGTAGTTTACGGTGACAGGATGCATGCAGCACGACAGAGCTGTCCTTTTGCTACATACTAAAAAGTATGTACTTTTTCCTCACAAAAAGAGTACATACTTTTAGGGCGTAGTATAAGTAAGCGAATTGGGACGCAGCAAATGTTACGAGTGAGCGAGCTACCTGTGACAAGATGGCCGCCAGGTGCAGACGTCGACCTCCATTGGCCAGCAGCGTGGACGACATATCTAGCCTTTATATACATATCTATGGAATTAACATCATTTTTATTCATATCTTGCTCATCTACTGCAGTCAGATTGACCGTGGTCACTCTTAATAACACCACTCACATGGCTGTGCACTCGTAATGACAAATCAAAGATGTTAGAGGCTAAAAGCAGGTTTAGAACATGCCCATTGAAGTCAACAGAGTGTCAATAAAGGGTGCTAAAAAGACGATAACGCGGTGTAGGCAACACTGATTTTTGTCGTTTTTGTCTGTACTGACAGCACTCCAAATGTACAAAAAAATTAGCTCAATGTTAAAATTAAAGTTCTCCTTTAAGCAGCTGCTTTTGACATATGAAATGTTTTTTAGCAGTAAATCAGGATATCAGGTTTCTGAAGGATCATGTGACACTGAAGGCTGTAATGATGCTGAAAATTCAGCTTTGCCATCTCAGGAATAAATTGAATTTCCAAATATACTCAAATAGAAAACAGTTATTTTAAATTGTAATACTATTTCACAATTTTACTGTTTTTTTTCTGTATTCTTAAAGACAGCCTTGATGAGCATGAGAGACATAATAGACATTTAAAGAATCTAACCAACCCTAAACTTTTAAAAATTCTTAAACCATTTAAATAAATAAAAACTGTTCTTTATAATAAACGTGTGATGTGTGAACCAGTAATAATGTGAAAATAGTCACAGATATCTTTTGCTGGATAAAGCCTTGATTGGGGGGGTTTATCAAACCCTTATAAAACCTTATAACTGACACCCTCACTTTAAAAATTGCTGGGTTGTTTCAACCCATGTTTGGGTCAAATATGGACAAACACAACCGTTGGCTTAAAATTTTTAAATTGTAATTGGACAGTATAAAATGCAATAATTTATAAATTAGCCATTGGGGAAATCCACATTGGTCAATTGCAAATCTGAATACTGAATATGCCAAACATGTCAAATATGCACCCTCAAACTCTATGGTGGTGCTTTCAAAGTAAAAAAATAAATAAAAAGCAGCAGCACAGGGCACTTATACAATTTCAACTGCTACTGAAAAAAACACATTGCAATATGTAGAATTAAATGTTTAAAAGTACTTTGCAAGGACTTTAGGGGGTTAAAGCCTTAATTCGTCCGACCAATCAGAAGTCTCTTAATTGGTACATTCTATGAATTGAAAGGGACAAAATCAAATGATTTAAGCAGATTTTGAATCAGTAGCGCAGCATTTTTACTGTGAAAAGATCACTTGCGAGAAATATCCTAGAAAGAAGTGAATGCAAGCGTGTAGGTGGTCCCATTCCTTTTTATGACCTCATAGGTCAGTGTCCATTTGCTTGAGATTCATCTGTTTGACCTATGAGGAGTGACACTTTTTGCGACATGGTTCATTTTGAAAAGTGCACTTACTGTTATGGTTATGCACAGTATGACAAATGATCACTGAAAGGCAATCATAAAAACAATTAATGTACAGTGACAAGAACATCTCATCACAAAGGCTATGTTGGGAAGCAGAGTGAACACATACTGTAAGGACAAAAACATATAATTGCTCACACATACACACCCTAGTTGTACCTGTACGGATTAAGTGGACACGTGGGAGTGTTCAGACAACACCTGTTCAACTCCTCAAATCATAGCTGTGCTCTCTTAATACCCAGGTGGCCACAAAGAGACACAGACATCCATGTGTGGAGTGTCCTAAAAATAACAACATGTCCCTCTCACCAGATCTTCAAGTTGGATTTCAAAGTCATTCATAGAGAGCACGATACTGGGTGTTAACCTCACTAATTGCTTTCAAAAATGCAATTAAGCTGAGAGGAGTGTGTATTTATGCATCTATGTGCATTTGTTTCCCAGTAAATAACTCGCCAAACCAGTTACGTAATGAGAGCTGATGAGGCAAAGTTCGACTAATTACCTGAGTCAGCAAACACATCTGAAAAGGACCCTGGAACACATTAATCGTGTATGGCTTTCAACTCAGAGACCGTCCCTCTCTCAATTCATTGATTATGCATCACGTTTTCTATAATAGATAATTAATTTTTAGATTAACTTTTTTTGATATGTTCATGAATTTATAGCTGGCTGCCATTATTGAAAATGTAAAGCCTTATACATTATTTATGAACCATTTAACTGATACTGTTTGTGTGATAGAGAATGAATATATTACAATATATGAAAGAATATTTACAGATTTCCTATTTAACTATGCTAGTTTCTTAGTGGACCTCTTTAAGTTAATCAAGTATTCGTATAAAAGACGAGTTTATTGACAGAAGGATACAACACCAAACTGAACTAAAGCATTAACGTGAACTGACAAATGAGAATATATATATATATATATATATATATACATATATAAATATTAAGTGAAAACAGATGATTGGATTAACTGATGAGTAACCATAGAAATAACCTAGAACGCAATCAGTAACCTAGGAGACAAACAAGTGGCAGGAAACTGAGATCATGTGACTGAAGGATACAAACTAAAAGGGTGAAACTAAGAATAATGACATTCATTATGCCTAGAAAATGATTAATAACACGTTAAACATAAAAAGTATTTAATTATTTAATTAATTATTTAAGAAGTTTTTTCTTAATTTCTTAGGTGGTGGTCAAGTGAGGTGAAGTGATGCAACTGATGCTATAATAACAACATGATGGATGTTGTACGTCCGGATTACATTCATACAATATAGAACATACTTTCTAATGGTCGCAAAGTAAGTTAAAATTCAAATGTATGTAAATGTAATCTATTCAGACTATTCCCTCTCTCATGCAGGATGCACACATGGACTCACAATCATACACACTCTGCATTTGACCACAGTCATTAACCGGAGTCGACAGCTGTGTGTACTCTGACTTGTGTGGCTCTCAGGGCAGAAAGATCTTTGACCTTAAACACACGTCACACTTTACGCCACTCTAATGCTCATATACACACAGGCACCCTGTATATGACCCCTGTATTACAACACTGGCATCCACTTAACCCACTGAACTGTTTTAAAGTACCAGAGAGTGACATGGCTTGATCTGAACCCACACTTTAATCTATTCTTGGCTACACTAACATTTTTTTAGTGCACACTTTAATAACATATAAGTGTACACTTTATGTAACAAAATAAGTTGCTAATAATAACTAATAATTTATTAGGTACAACATTTTCATTGATAGCTATAAATCATTTTTATATCAACTTTTTTTAAAAAAACGTTTAAGAATGTATTGCTGTCATTATTGAAAACGTAAAGCCTTATAAATTATTTATAAACCATTACCTGATACTTTTAAGAATGATAAATGAAAGAATATATGCTGATTTCCTACATTTATTATGCTAATATCTTAGTGGGCCACTTAAAGCTTATAAGATATCTAATACATTTAAAAAATACAAATAATTTAGGGTTTATTTTGCATTAATAACAAAATGACTGTACTTTGTCCATTCCTTAAAGAATTGGGAAAAATCCAAGTGCAGGCACTAGTAGGATGCAAAAGTTAAAAAGCCTTTGTTGTTTTAAACATTAAAACACCAACGAGTATCGGCCCACTGGCCTTCATCAGCTGGTAGCAAACAGACAGAATCAAGTCATACTTATAATTGCATTGATTTCAGGTATACCATTCTGGAGCTTGCAACACAATTTCTTGGCCACTAAAGCCAACAATTCAATGAATAACTTGATTCTGTCTGTTTGTTAACAACTGATGGAGGCCATTGGGCAGATTCTTTTTTATATTTCTTTAAAATTCATTTTATAGTTCATTTACCATATTTCTTTATAGTTAAGAAATGGACAAAACTATAATACTATTAAACTATTAAAACTATAATAATATATAATACAAATAAACTAAAATATAGTATAAACAATACGGTAACACTTTATAATAACTGCACGCTATTTATCATTAGTTAAGCATGAGTAAACAGTTAATTCATCATTTGTAAAACATTAATAGACCTTAATAAGCAGTTTATAAATATAGCTATAAATGCTTTTTTCTTGATTTATAAGCTTATCTATAATGCGTTTAATAATTGTATTTTCATACTTTGTTAATGATCAATTAATAATTTCTAAATTAAGTATAGCATTATTTACAAACCAGTTGTTTAAGAGTTGTCAGTCATTCATAAGATCACTTAGAAAGTTTAAGTAAATATAGTAAATGCAGGTAGTTATAAAGCATTTAGTAGTGGTTAGTTAACTATTTTTGTGAGCTAATCTAAAGTGAGGACTATTCATGCTTTGTAAAGCATTTATAAAGGCGATTTAAAGGCTCATCAATCTTCTAAACAGTAAAAAGTAACAAACACAAAGCAGTGATACAGAACATAGAAATATTTAACAGCCTTTAAAAATGCTTTACAAGGCATGAATAGTCCTCACTTTAGATGAGCTCACGAACATAGTCAACTGACCACTACTAAATGGCTTATAACTACCCAAATTAACCCTGAATTACAGCATTGATACATGTTAATAAAGCATTTATTAACACACTAAGTAACCATCACTATATGTCTGAATGATAAGCTGTATGAATGTACATTTAAATTAATCATTTACTTACACACTCTAAGTAATCTTATGAACCATTGACAACTCTCAAAGAACTTGCAATTCTTCATTTAGAAATGATAAATTTATCATTAATAAAGGATGAAAATACAATTATTTAACAAATTATAGATACGCTTTTAAATTAAGAAGAAAACATTTATAGCTGTATTTATAAACTGCTTGTTAATGTCTATTAATGCTTTATGAATGATGAATTAATGGTTTACTCATACTTAACTAATTATTATTAGCGTGTAGTTATTATAAAGTGTTACCAACAAGACTCACACTGTATAAGATCATATAGTCTTTAAACTAACATTAATAAGCCAAACCCTGTTATTGCTCCAAAACAATCTCATCACCATCAAACAGCTCAGTTGCTATGACATCACAATATACATACACAATAGCAGCATCATGATTCCAGTCCAATCTATAATGTGTATAAAAAAAATGACAATCTACAATGCCCACTGCTAAGCTTTTACATAATTGATAATTGATGACTAGCACAATTCACAGAGCCCACTCTTATGACATCAGCACAGGTGAATAAAGGGGGCGGAGTCTGCAGGCAGGGTGATCATGTAACAGCTGAGTCATTCTATAGCAGTGCTGCGAGTGAACACTGCACACAATGGAGAGGTGGGTGTACAGATGACTCACTCGCAGGAGACGAGTGACAGTTTAACTTCACCACTGAGTTACAGTAAAAAAAAATGCTAAGTTCATATACAGTATAAGAGAATAGAAAATAAAGGCTGTTAAAAGCTCGTGCCTGGACTATAATATCATAAAAACAGAGGCATTGATGTTTTCCAGTAATACACAGCCTCTTAAATCATTGGGTCAGTGTGGTCTAATGAAGGGTAATAATCTGAGAGTGGCTGCCCAGAGGCTGTAGATAAAAAAATCTCTGTGTAGTGATTTCTCATCAGTGTACTGTAAGACGAGGAGGAGTTTTAGGCATTTCAGTCCAGTACCGCCCATGTAGTTCTTTTATTTTTTTGAAGGATTACTGGAACTGGGTAAAATAACCCACAGCGGAACAAAACAACAGCTTTACCTCGAATACATGAACTTTCAGATCAAGATGAATCACAGGCATGTGTGCCAAAACATACTTTGAGTGATTATTCCGCTGCTGTTTTGACACATGGACAGGAGAGAGATGTGATGAAGTCATGCGTGTTTACGTAAAGTCACGTTAAAAAGATCCAAACCTATTACACCCTAGCATTGTAGATCAACTTAACCATACAAGAGTTTAATGGTGTCTGGCAGACAGCGGTTACATTTTTTCATTGTTTTTGTTTAATATAATAGGTTTATATTGTCAACTTGCCAATTAACAAGGTACATTTCTCAAATACTCAAAGGGATTGAAGACTAATGAGCCCTTAGTTTAAAAAAAAAAACTTTTAAACAAGGATTGTCCATACTGAGACAAATGTTTGCATCATACTTAACCCATGAAGTCAAAATGACAATGATGGTTATTTTTGTACCAATGTGATATTTTGCAGTGTGACTTTATTTTTATGACAATTAAACGTATATAAAGTCAATGCATCATCTATCCTTCTTCTAAAATGTGTTTTTGCATTACCCTGTATGTTAATACAAAGCCTATTGTAAGTGTTTATAATTTAGACCTGACTGGATGGTTTAACTTGTACATGCGTCGCTCGCCCATGCTTGTCTCATCATATCTGTAAATACAGAAAAGCTGCTCTGACTTTGCCATGTTTATGTGGTGGAAGTGTCATTGGTTAGTTGTCACAAGCAAGAACCTCCAGGGAACTACCCATTTTAAACAAACGCTGAACAGAGAAGAGTCTGCTGGCAAAAAGAGAATGCGACAGAGCTTGTAATAAAACAAGAATCAACATTGGCGTGGCTTTTCAGATATGGCAAGCTTTGAAACTGATATTGAAAAAAACAGCACAGAGAATGGCACAGAATTTGGCGTAAACAGAATGAGATCATGGATCCATCATGCCTTGTAACCACTGTGCAGGCTGGTGGTGTTGGTGTAATGGTGAGGGGGATATTTTCTTGGCACACTTTAGGCCTCTTAGTGCCAATTGGCAAATCCCTTTTTGACCACCATGTACCAAACATAGTATGGCTACTTCCAGCAGGATAATGCACCATTTCACAATGCTCGAATCGTTTCAAATTGGTTTCTTGAACATGATAATGAGTTCACTGTACTAAAATGGCCCCACAGTCACCAGTTCTCAACCCAATAGAGCATCTTAGGGATGTGATGGAACGGGAGCTTCGTGCCCTGGATGAGCATCCCACAAATCTCCATCAACTGCAAGATGCGATCCAATCAATATGGGCCAACATTTCTAAAGAATGCTTTCAGTGACTTGTTGAATCACTGCCATGTAGAATTAAGGCAGTTCTGAAGGTGAAAGGGGGTCAAACACAGTATTAGTATGGTGTTCCTAATAATCCTTTAGGTGAGTGTATATTGATAGTAGCAAGTCCGTTACTTGCTCTGCAGCAGCAGCAAAAACCAACAAAAGCAGCAGCAATAACAGCAGCAGCATATAGCAAATCTAATATGTCAAGACCAATTTTATCAACATTGCAATATTTATTACCATGCTAAGAACTTGTATTGTCATGACAGTATAGATCAGTGGTCTAACACAGTAATTGGGATTTTGCATAAATTACTAGGCAAATGTAACCGTATTGTAAGGTATTGTATGATGTTTAAATGCGTTAGATATATCGTATAAAATAAGATATATATTTTTTTTTTAATTAAATTGAGAATTCTTTTTTTACATTATGGTAACAAGAATATTAGGGGAAATGTGCTGTTAAAAATAATAAAACAATAAAATAAATCATGAAAATAATGTCAAATTGGCAAATACGGAAACAGGTTTCATTTTTTTAACACAAAACTATTATTTTACCATTTTTGTGGTGTGAAAGGCGACTTTGACATGTTTCTCTATATTTTGGGTCCTATTGGTAATAAAAGCATAAGCACTGCATATTCTACATATCTAAATTGAAGATCTACAAACATATCATCACGGATGTTCACTCACACACGCACAGAGACATAATTTCATCAGCGCCCTTTGTTTCTTTCTCTATTCTAATTTCGGTTTAAACTGAGTCACGACTGAAATTCATCCCCTACTGTTCAAACCTCTCTAGATTGTCACAGAATTAAATGGAAAATCTCATAAGCCATGTGCCTTTTTTCTCTGTGAGAGAAAAAAAGTATTTTATCTCATTTGAACGTGATTACCAGCCTTGTGCTTCTGGTTCTCTCTGTTCTGCCTCCCTGCGTGTGATTTCATTCTGATTTGGCAGGTGGTAGGTGTAGAGTGTGTCACGATCCTGAAGCGAGTGGTAATCGCTCTCTATATACAGCACCGATGAAACAGACGGTGAGACACTGTTCATTCACAACTCCGCTGCCAGATCTGAGTCATGAGAGAGGGAAAGAGAACAGTGTCCCACTAAGCAGTGGGAGAGATGCAGTGACCTCATTCTGAGTCATGAAGCATGTACCCTGACACAGGCCTCCGTCACCATGCGCACTCGTAGATCGTCAATAACCTACATACGGATGATACTTATACAATCTGATTTTGCAGATCAGATCATTTCAGTGTAGTGTTCAGCCGAGGGAAGTCTGGCTGGGATTTTGTCTTAACACTTTTAAAAGCTGATTATTTGCTTAAATCATTTAATATGCTGAAATTGGTGGTTGAAATGAATCTCTCTTGACATAAAAGACCACATGAAATAAAATGAGCATTTTGTGGCTTTTAGTGTATGTCTGTTTGTTTTGGTGTCACCAATAGTATGCTAGTCCACTAAAATGTTGACAAAACATTGCTTATGTTTCAGATTTCAGCTTCCAAAAATATTGATGACTCATCTTACACTACATAGATTTTTGTCCAAATGAAGTGATCTCTTTGATATGTTCCTGTTCTAATTTAAATCTAATCTAAATCTAAACTTGTCATGTGATTTCATGGGGATTTTAAAGGCAGCTGTGATTAGAAAATGTGTTTTCTTTTTTTCTTTTTTCTCAATACGGGTTTCCAAATGCACAATAAGCTTGATTTTAGTGATAAGTCAAGTCTGAGCCAACAGGCTAATAGACCCACGGTGTGCCACTCAAGTACAGTGTTCACAACACCAGTATCAGTTTGGCTGCTGCCCGATGACTTCTCCGAGTTCAGGTCACCTAGCAACCGCTCCCCAGCTATTTGAATTTTCATGCATCACTTTGTCTGCAGTGATGTCACAGTTGCCCTGGCAACCATATGCCCGACTTTTTGTGACACTTGCACTGTAAGCTATCTGTCTATGGGCTAATGACATTTCCAGAGGATTAGGAACAAAGCATTTGTAATGCTTTCGAATGTTGAGCGATAATGAAGCTCTAATTTGTGAATTTGTCTAATTAGCTCCATTTCTTGAAGGTGTTAAACAAGAAAACAGTTAAAATACCAAGAATAATTAGGGAACTCCTAAACATCACAGCAATAAAATAAAGCATTCAGCTTCTCAGGATCCCCTACTATTTTGTCTTCAACAAAAGCTGTTTGCCTCCAAAAAAATGGCTCCATTTTAATTCCTCGTATATTCACGCTGCCAAAAAGTGAGGCATTGTTATAATCACGCAAATGACCAGTGCTGCCCAGTCAGTCAGAAAGCCACGGGACTGAGCTAAATATAGAGCAGGTCAAAGAGAATGAAGCACAAACCCACAGGCCTTTTTCTTTTTTAGCTCTAAAGACATTAAGCCTCTCTGCTTGAGTTTTCTTGATTTAAAAGGATGTTTCTTTGTTTAGTTGACCAACGTCTTCCTTAATCATATTAATTTCTTTAATCCTTATAAAAATATATATATAGGTCTCTGCCACAATACTGGCAAAACTAAACACGCAACATTAATAGAACCCACTAATAAGGTCAAAACCTGGGTACAAGACACAATGCTTTTCAGTTATGCATTTTCAGACAAGATCATGGTCTTTGAACTCTTAATCTCGACGGGGAGATTGATTTAGTGGCCTTTTGCTTTGAGCAAGGGTACAGACTTGTCCTTTTCCTTCCAGCCCAAACTATAATGATCACTGACCTGAATGTACAAGAACTGAACATCTCGCTTTTGTACAAACCCGAGCCGATGCTTTTGTTCACCTCCCTCGAGAGAGTAAATATTGATGACCAGGACAGTCATGGGTCGCCGTAGCCAGCGGTAGGAAAAAAAGTGATAATCTGTCTAGATCACTGCCTTGCCAGAGATAATCTGTCTAGTTCAGAGTGTACAGTATGATGAGGCACTGCTACAACAGAGAAAAGCCAGGCATGGATATACAGGCAAAGGAAGCTTGTATCCTCTGCCAGTTTGCCAGCTCCCACAAGACAGCAATGCCTGAATACATTAGGAATGAGGGAAAAAAAAGAATGGCAAAGTGAACATGAAATCTGATTGGGAAGCCATCTACTGTATATGCAAGTGTACTCAGAAAATTCACTTCTTAGCAGAGATACACATTTACAGAAGTCGTCCTTAACAATAAAAAGTATTTAAATAAATAAATTAATAATCTCTTAAAATTAATTATTAAAATCTAAACTAAAATAATAAAAAGAAAAACATAAAATACATTAAAATGCATTTCTTATATAATATAATAACAAAAAAATAACTGTTGTTTTTAAAGGGATCTGTCATTAATTACTCACGCTCATGTCGTTCCAATCCATGAGACTTTCGTTCATCTTCGAGACATAAATGAAGATCTTTTTGATGAAATCTGAGAGTTTTGGGTGCCTCCATTGACAGCCTACGCAACTACCATTTTCAAGCCCCAGAAATGGTAAATGGTAAATGGTAAATGGACTGCATTTATATAGCGCCTTCATAGACCTAATGGCCACCAAAGCGCTTTACATATTGCCTCACATTCACCCATTCATACGCTCATTCACACACCGACGGCGGAAATGTAGTAAAGACATCATTAAAGGGGTGATGAACTGAGAAATCAAATTTTCCCTGAGCTTTTGGCATCTAAGAGGTCATCATATTATAAGAATATCCTGTAAGTTTCAGAACTGAAAATGTCCTTGTTAGTCCAATAAAAGCTTTTATTGACACCAGCCTCAGCAAACGACTCGTTTTTCAAAGTGGGGAACTATGACGTCAAAGAGAATAAAACACCACCCCCGCAGAAGATGATCAACGCCTACTTCAACACGGCCGGTTTAGCCCCGCCCACCGATTCGCGCATTACACGCATGGCTAAATAATGTAGGCCTACCTCGTGATGACAAACTGAGCTACCGAGCAATACAAAATATTGTGCAGTGCCAGGTTGTGGAAGAAGCAACCGAATCATTCCGGTTGCCATTTTACAACATTGGACGTTTTCAAAACAATTTCCCCCAAGTGCATCGACGGGTGAGTTGAAACTCATTATAATATGCAAAACTGTTTTCCACTCACAGCAGTGGGCGTTTACTTCCAAGTCTTTAGTGCAAGACGCCCATAAAAACAGGGCGTTTTTCAGCTAGGCTCAAAACTAGGGTACAAAATAGCCTATACGCCTTATTCACGGCAGCGCCATCTTTGATTTTTAATGAGAATGAAAGCGAGGCTGTGAGGGATAGACTTGCATCTCTTCAATGGGCTGTACTGTTATTTAATGTGTTTTCAGATTGTTCTGCTCATGAAACACTGGAAAAATATCTTTCCAAGAAATGTCAGTTGACAAAAATCTCCCGACAATGTAAGCTGTGGAAAATTGTAAGTAATCTAGCCGCTTTATTCAGCTTTTTACAGCAGATGCCATTGGAAACACGGTAAGTCTATCCCTCACAGCCTCACTTTCATACCTGTCATGGCGCTGCTCTGAATAAGGTCTATTACCTATTCATTTTGATGTTTTTGAATGCAAAAACCAAGCGAACGTCATAAGTTGATCTCAGACAACAATATAATAAAATTTAAAAAGCCAGTTCATGACCCCTTGAAAAAGTACTCAATGTGACTGGAGTGATGGTTTTGCCACAATTTGTTGATGATGATGAAGATTCCACAGATTTTCAATAGAAAATGACTTTAATTATAATAAAATTACACAGAGGGTGTAAGAGTGTGAGTAAAACAAATGCAAACACAAATATAGACTAACAAACACAGAATGAAGAAGAGGAACTTGATGATTAACTAAATGATGAACAGCTGTGGTGAAGATTAGTGTCTATAGAAACTGATGAGTGGTGGGAAATTCAAACAAAGGAACACATCTGATGAGTGAAAACTAACTAAAATTCCATGAAAGCGCAAACTAAGAACAAACACAACTGAATAAGTGTGACAGGTTTCACCTCAGTTTTATGAAGGGTTATAGTGCTCTGTTTGCAAAAAAACTATTTACATTACCACTTTACCAACTCATGCGTGTTCTGTTAAACCGAGAGTTGTTAGGCATGTTATGTTGTTGCGTGAATGTGCATTGGAAATTAATTTTTCTTTGTAAATAAAGTGGTAAATTATGTTTTTTTTGCGCAAACCACTTGGTCTCTTCATAAAGCTGAGGTCATACCACTGGAGTCACATGGATTACCTTAATGATATCTTTACAACATTTCTGGGGCTTGAAAGTGGTAGTTGTGTAGACTATGATGGAGGCACATAAATCTCTTAGATTTCATTTTAAACCTTCATTTGTGTTCCGAAGATGAACGAAAGACTTACGGATTTGGTACAACATGCGGGTGAGTAATTAATGACAATATTTTCATTTTTGGGTGAACTAGCCCTCTAATTGAAGAACATTCAGGTTTTTAAACTTTTGAAATTGTAGTTAATTCATTTAATTCATACCCAGTTTGTTTATAAAAAAGTTACAAAACAAGCATTCTTTGTCATAATTACAGCAGAAATACCAGAAATAACCTACATCCTTTGAATATTTTGTTAGACAACAGGGGCTTCGAGTCAAAACGTTTTAAGACCCACTGAAGTACAGCCTCTCTCTTCTGAAAGAATAGAACAAAAATATTGATGATGCCATCCTGCACAAGACAGATTTTTGTCCAATCAAATGTTCTTTACGAGAATGCACTGCCCCCTAATTCCACTTGCTGTGATGTATCTAAAGGCAATAAATAAAAAAAGCCCTGTGATATGTCACAACCAAAACTTTCCAATAAATACATCAACACAGAAAGAAAACTTATGGGATTTATAATGTTTTCCAGTGTCAAAAAGAATACGATGAAATGAGACATCCTAGATAGCGTCCCGCTTGTCTGCCGATCTTCCGAGTGTTGGTTTATCTCTGTTCAAGAGCATGTGATCGAATGCTTGTGTGGAATCTAGAGCTCTGCGTAATGTGACAGGTGATTTGTATGGGGTCTGGAGATTGCTGACAGGAGAACAAACTCATTCATTGTCTTCTCGTGTGCTGCCGTTCGACTCGGTGGCATGCAGCAAGCTCAGGCACTGCCAATGTCATACAACAACTGAAATGTGCAAAACACATGTTTAATACAAGGCCCAGATAACACAACAAACTAGAGTGCAACATGTGTTAGACGGCTATTTGATGGAGACATGCTCTTATGGGCCACTGGAGATGCACCAGTAGTGAGAATTATGGTTTACAGTAGCACTGTAATCATGACAATGGATCTTAAAGGACTTGACAACATAAAAAACAGCTTTTTTTCATGTTTTCACTCTTATTGAGTTTAATGTGAAGAGATGACTATGTAAGTAAGCCATTTGGTGGATTGCTTGTGTGTTGCTTACGTATCTGCAACTTCTGTCCAGCAATATTGGCTAAGCCATGACTTTAGGGTGGGATTATCTGCTTGTTTGAGCAATGGAAGAATAAAGAATATTTGGAAAAATATTTGATCAAAAAACACAGTAGCAACAGTAATTGTGTGAAATATTACATTTCAAGCAAGACACTAGAGTCAAAAATGTTTTTTTTTATAAACAGCAGCTTTTTTGATAATTGTTTCAGAAAACATCCAAAATAAATGTTTAATTGTATATTACACTATTTGAATTTATTTGAATCTACATTCCAACAATATATATTTTTAAAAGCTGCAATGAATTGTTTTTCATGGACTGAGTTTATTGATATTATCTGATTTTATACAACATTTTTTACATTTAATTTAATATTAATTTTTATTTAATTTTTAATTTAATTTATGGAGTGATAAAAAAGAGAAAATCCAATAACTCTCTCAATAAAAACCTTTACCTCTATTATGTCAACAAAATGAAAAATGAACTTTGAACCTAGCTTTATCAAATGTTCAGATTTCTGTTCTGGAAAGCGATCCAAATTAGTGCATATTAAATTAGGCAATGACTCATTTGTATATTTTAACATGACATTTCAGAAAAGTCCCATTTTCCTTTTTCCCCCATTCTTAATGTAATCAATCAACTTAATCAACTTGGAACGTTAAAAAAAAAAAGATTTTATATATTTTTTCTTAACATAAAATGTCTTTACTGCACTTTTGATCAATTTAAATGTATCATTCTATTAATTTCAATCAAAAAACAACAACAAAATCTTGAAACTGATACCAAACTTCTGAACAGTAAACTATAAGGCTTCAACCTTATACCAAGAAGATTCAACTTCTCACTCCCATTCTTTTTTCCTTTTTGCTCTATACCATCTTGTACACAGAGGCTAAAATACCCCTGAAAAAATATCAAACAATATCCCCACTTAGGCTAGGCCTACTATAGCTTTGCTTTTGAAACACTGGCAACACTGACGGGAAGTTCATGCAGAAGAGAACAGGGAAATCCATCCTCCCTTCTCTTATTCTTAGCATTTGCCGTGATGTCACTATGGGCTTACCCTTATAAAACAGAGCACACAAGCTGTAGGCCGTTTAAGTGTCATAAAATTAGAATGTTAGTCTGTGGGTCATAACAATTGACAGGTACTTGACAATGCAATCAATTCTTCATTACGTTCAACATCAGGAAAATAGTTCACTATAAGAGGTGATAAAATGCAAGAAATGGGACTTTCCATTGCAGGGCTGGCAGAGAAATGCAGGCAGAAGGCATATCTATGGTGCCCCTAAAGGGACATGGTGATGGAAGAGATGGGAGGAAAAATTATGTCAATGATTGGTTCTCTCACAAATGTTTCAAATTTTGCCAAGAAACTTTGCATTCCCTTGAGAACAGTTTTTCCTACTTTTTCATCATCATATCCTTTTGGAGGCTCCATACATAACAGGTCTATCCTCACAGCGATCTCACCTACAGTAGATAGACATGCTCAGGGGAACAGTTAGATAATCGCGGGCCCAGTAGCTCAAAATAGAGAAACCACCTGGATTTCCTACACCTGATACTGTAGTCAGCCACAACTACTCAGTTTAGTATAGCGCAAGAAAGTTTCAAGACTGTTTTGAACAACAAAGACAAGCATGTTCATGGGCAAGTGCTAAATTGGATTAGCATATACAACATGATCAGTGTTTATTTGTACTAAAACTGAACCAAAACTAAACTTTGACTTAAACCTTAAAAAATTAGAAATGTCGATTTGGCAGCTAATTGAAATAAGTACTAAAATGACTAAAACTGAAATAAAAATAAATTACGCCAAAAATAAATGTTAAAATAATATTCAAAATTGCAGAAGAAGTGTTAGCGGATGTGTAGAACTGTCTGAATGGCAGCCAACTCTGCAGATTCTTCTACTAATTCCCTCTATAATCAGGTTATGAAAGGCCATTTAAAGGTCAGGGTAGGTGGAGGGAAATGTATACAGTTGTTCTGGTAGATTGAACCTTCAGATCAGCTGACAAAGAGAGAGATGGCAGAGAACATGTCTTGATATATTGAAAAAAGAGGGGAAAACAGCAAGCTCTCACATGTGACACCATGTGAGTTTGGCTCTAGCACAGACAGGCTGAGACAGTGAAAGAGAGAGAGATCCTTTAGTTTGGAGCACTCACATGCTGATGTTGTGGTCTCTACTAACCAGCCTGACTATAGGATGGCCCTCTCTCCTCCCTGTCCCCTCCTCTTCCTGCCTCTGCTCCCTGCTTCACCCTTGGCACTCAAAAATGCAGCTGGGACAGGGTGTGTGTGTGCGGGCGTGCATATTTGTTTCTGTTGGGGAAGCTACAAAACTGTACCCTTTTGAAAACGTAGTTGTTAATGCTACAGGTTACCAAAGAAATGGATCTAAGAGATTAAAGGCTAAAGATAAAAGAAATATAGATTTATAGCCTACCTTAAATATAACTAATTAAACCAGAAGACTCCCAAATATCAACCCAGAGTTGAATAAAAGTATCAACAGTACGAATACATTACGAAATGAGAATGCGTTTGTTTGCTTGGCTGTAAAGTTCAAAATTAGCAAATTAGCCTTTTGTCAATCTACACAGCTAACACTGTAAAAAGAAATCAGTTGACTTAACTTAAAGTGAGGAAACCTGTTATGCGTAATTGAAAAAATTAAGTTTGAACCTGACAATTCCACATAACTTTTTTTTTTTTTTTAATTATGCATTAGGTTTATTTACTTAATTTTAAGGCAATGAGTTTCCTCACTTTTTTAAGTGGAGTCAGGTGATCACTTTTTACAGTGTTTATTCGAAATAGTAGTTTGTTACTGGAAAAGCTACATTACTTGAAATAGTCGAGCTGTCGAACAAATGAAACCAAGTCTCTACTTTAAAGTTATTTACTCTCCAACAATGATATATTTGTGTGTACGAGTGAGCGGCAGAAAGATCTGAGACTCCCGAATTTGCATTAAGAATTGAAAAAGAATAGGCCTGTGTCCAGTTGGCCTCCACCCTCTTCACTCACACATACACACACACTCTGACACACACCCTTTCAAAACCCCAGTTTTCCCCCTCACCAGCATAGGCAGCTGGCAAAACACAAAGAGAAGAAGTGTGCAACTGGTGCGATAAAGCCGGGAACATCTTGTCATGTCGTCGTCAGCAGAACACATTCTCCACACAATAAATCCTCACGCGCCGAGTTCTGCCCCTCCACCCCCACCGAAAGATCACTACTGAAGACCCTCCCGACTCTTTCACATTCATGAGACGGTCCAACACAGCCTTTTAGAGTCACAAAGAGACAAAAAAAAGCTCCATTCACAACCCCCCTCTGCATCTTTCTTAGTATCTCTCACAAGGACCATATATAGGGAAGGGAGTGAATTGTTCACCCCAAATCATGTGGTGTTTTTTGTTTGCTCAAATATTACTCAGAAATCATTTAGACAGTATCATTTTTACAGTACTTTTACTGTGCTTTTATTTGGAGTTTGGCAGTAACAACAACAGCAAAATCAGCATTTGCATTGCATGCCAATGAAAGCACATGGAAAATATCTTTTGTGTTCAATGAAAAAATAAAATAATGCAGGTTTGGAATGACATGAGGGCGAGTAAATTATGACAGAATATAACTACATCAAAAAACACCCAAATATTAACCTTGAGTTGAAAACATAAAAAACAGCAGCATTAAAGGTGTACCAAGTATTTTCCCCACATTGCATGCAAACGAAAGCACAATGAAATATATTCTTTTGTGTTCAATGAAGAAAGAAAATCATGCAGGTTTGGAATGACATGTGGGTGAGCTGCACACTTCTTGATAAATTGAGAATCACGATTATTTACTAGAGGTTCTGACCAATGTAAAAGTTAGGGTAGGCCATTTCCCACCCTCCACGTGAAACACATGAACGCACTGGTCGCTAGTTATGTGTCATTTTGAACGAATCTTTTATATGATTTGGGACTAGCAAGTTGTCTCAGAGAGTTATTCGTTCATTTTGTGTTGACCACGCATGCACGCAACATCCCAATAGGTTCTGTACATTAAACCGAAATGATTAGTTCATCTCTCGAGCCTGGTTCGGGTTCGGCCGGTCAGTCTTTCGTTCTTCCTGTCAGTCGCATAGAGACTATGCTGTCAGTACCGGAAAGAGAAATTATTACAGTAGTTCATCTCGAGTCTGGTTCGGGTTCGAAAATCAAGCTTCAATGATGTTTCATAAAGATTTCACTTGTTCCATTACTGAATGAATCAGTGTTTTATGAACAAATCTCTTGAATGAATGATTCGATAACAAATACATTTTGTCACTTGTCGCCACCTACTGGTGTAACGTTATCTGAAGTGCCAAATTACTTTCAAATAGTGATTTACGTCATTTTGATACCGTAGACATCAGCGTTTTTATCAGAATTAAAATTTTTATCCAGGTTCTTCTGTGATAATATGAATATTTGTAGCACAGATATAACGAGACTGTGTGATTGAAAATACTGTTCATGAAGCTGTTTCATACCTACATTACGACTGCTCAAATCCAATTCTCAATGACCCGGTGTGATTTTGTCAAAGGTTTAATAGACACAGGCGAATCATTGTCGTTTAGGAATGAGATCGCGTGGGTGTTTGAATCAAGATTGATATTTAATGATTAATCATTTAGCTCTAAGATGAGGGTTAGTAAATGATGACAGAATTTACATTTGACAAGTTATGAATTTACATTACATACAGTAAGTTATTCCTTTAGATACAGATGCATGTATATCACTTCAATATCAGTTAGAACTTTTTTATTATTCATCTGTAAAAAAAAAAAAAAAAAACTATTCATATATTTTATAAGTTAGTAACAATACTGGAAATTATACATTTTCAATTTATTGGTAATGTATACATTTGAAATGTATCAGTATTGATCTTTAATTGCCCTATTTAGATTGCCTTTGGTAATTGGCATTATCTAAAACTCACTTAAAATTCATTTTAAACAGAAATAATTGAATAACTGTTAAATGTAATCTTTAACGAATCTCCTTAAATATAAATTTTATACTGTGCACTTTAATGGTTTGATGCCTAAATTCAGGCTCTGCACTTAAAATGATTGATTTTATTTCGTAGTGTTTTATTTTTAATTTAAACAAAAAAGTAAAGAGTTTTAATATCCGGCATATTATGTAAATAATTATAAGTAATTGACCAGAATTTTAATATTGGTGCATCCCTGCTGTTTTTAACAAAGAATTATTAATAAAAGTTACAGAACTGAATCTATTCAGGAGCACGTTCCCAGGCCTATCAGAGACAGTGAGACATTAGGACAGAGAGTGTGCACTCTGTGCTAGAGGGTTGCAGCGTGTTCTGGAGCGTCAGACGCTCAGAGACCTGTTCAATGAATCCTCTGAGGACATCGGTGCAAAGTCTGCCGCTGTCTGACTGTTCCCATGGCAACGGCCAGGTGAGCAGACAGGCTAGAGAACACGGTGGAAACATGTGACTCTCCCACATGCTCAGACAGTCAGTCAGACGTGCATACAGATCCGTCTCTCAAATAGTGTGTCAGTTACACACACTACAGCTCTGAACAAAAACGCCACCTCAAAAAATAAAAGCTCACTTAGATAACATAGTGAGAACAGTTTACCACTGGTGCATGCATGTGCAAATGTCTCAATTTAAAATATGCACACACAGCGTTTCTGACTCCTAACTAACATTCACAAAGACGAGACTGTGTTTCTTACATTAGCTTGGATGAAAAGACAGTGAAAGAGAGGGAAAGAGGAGAGGCGGGGACATCTGCCTGGGGACTGGAACTCAGAGGTGTCATGAAGTCTGAACATCACATAATGAACAGAACTCTGACGGCAAAGAAAGAGTGGGAGAAAGAGAGAGAGGACTAGAGGATAATTAGCTACAGTGAAAGAAAAACAGTCCTTGGCTAACGTGATGAGTTCGATGAGTTCTTCCTCACCCAGTGCTTCATATAACAAAGGAGCCAAAGAATAGATATTTCTCAGGCTCATCTCACTGCAAAGATATGAATAGCAGCCATATCACCCTGTAGCCCAAGACTGGTTGCCCACTGAAGCTAAGCAGGGCTGAGCCTGGTTAGTACCTGGATGGGAGACCTTCTGAGAAAGCCAGGTTGCTGCTGGAAGAGGTGTTAGTGAGGCCAGCAGGGGGTGCTCACCCTGTGGTCTGTGTGGGTCCTAACGCCCCAGTATAGTAATGGGGATACTATACTGTCAAAAGAGCACCGTCCTTCGGATGAGGCGTTAAACCGAGGTCCTGACTCTCTGTGGTCATTAAAAATCCCAGGATGTCTTTCGAAAGAGTAGGGGTGTAACCCCGGCATCCTGGCCAAATTTGCCCAGTAGCCTCTGTCCATCATGGCCTCCTAATCATCCCCATATATATATACCAATTGGCTTCATCACTGTCTCCTCTCCACCAGTAAGCTGGTGTGTGGTGAGCGTTCTGGCGCACTATGGCAGCCGTCGCATCATCCAGGTGGATGCTGCACACTGGTGGTGGTTGAGGAGATTCCCCCCTCTATGTGAAGCGCTTTGAGTGTCCAGAAAGGCGCTATATAAATGTGATGAATTATTATTATTATTATTAAACTATTATGAAGGCAAAAAAATTGCTTTTCCGTTAACAGAATAAAAAAAAACTGACACTAAAAATAAGCACTACAATATGAATGAAAAATAAATAGAAAAATTTGAAAATTATGTCCGTTTTCATATTATTAACCAATGTCACAAGATAATGGGGCCAGTTGCACAAACAAACCACCGAATACTGGATGTTTTCCCCTTTTAACACCATTCTTTGTAAACCCTAGAAATGGTTGTGAGTGAAAATCCCAGTAACTGAGCAGATTGTGAAATACTCAGACCGGCCCGTCTGCCACCAACAACCATGCCACACTCAAAATTGCTTAAATCACCTTTCTTTCCCATTCTGACATTCAGTTTGGAGTTCAGGAGATTGTCTTGACCAGGATCACAACCCTAAATGCATTGAACTGCCATGTGGTTGGTTGATTAGATAATTGCATTAATGAGAAATTAAACAAGTGTTCCTAATAATCCTTTAGGTTAGTGTACACACACACACACACACACACACATTATCTGCCATGGACGTCACAAACTCTAGTAACTCTAGGGAAATTAGATCTACTAGTTACATGACACCAAATCTGCATCCAGTCCATGCTGAATCATAAATGCAGCAGAGATTTAGAGTGATGGCAGTTACAGTATATTGCTAAACGCACATTTATATTATAGTTCATCTCTAAAAATGTACTAAAAATAAAAAGTACAAAAAAGTTATTTATGCACCATTAAAGCTAAAAACAATTTTTTTTACTAAAACCAACCAAAATACAATACAAAAATACAAAAACAAATTACCTTTTCACACCTATAATTATAACCCCTCGCAGCATGTTAAATGTGCCAAAGTGCTATTCTACTTGTAAGGTTTCATTAAACTTAAAAGTGAGACAAACACTATGCAGTTCAAAATCATCCATCATTATTTGAGACCGTCAGCAAGTGTCAGATTTTCGTAAGCTAGTGCCTTTTAATTCATAATGAATGACGTGCTGAATGTGTATCTCCGCTCCGCATTATTTATTGATAGAATTCTCTTAGCGTCTGCTACCATAACTGGTATGAGAAGCCGCCAGTGCACCAACTGAGGGGAAATGTACTTGCAGGAGCTCTGGGGTCAGAGAACAGCACAGCTCTCACTCTTGGCTTAGGTTTCAAAGACACATGTGGCTCAGGAAATCCCATCAGATCTGTGTACAGCCACTTGAGAGCCCCTGCAACTCGGCAGGGTGACTGTAGCTATTTCAAAACCCGGGGCCCATTATTGGCCCATGATGTAGAGACAAATTTCACCGAAGGCCACTGGAAGCAGGGGGCAGTCCACTTTTAGAGCTGCAGGCCGTGGTATATAAGGACATGTTTGCAAATACAGTCACCGGAGTACATTGGAAGGCTATTTTTAGAAGAACTTTAATAAGCGTACCGAATTAGCATGGGGCAAAATATAACCCATACAGTAATATGATTCCCTCCAGATATGAGCATGAGCCCTAGTTTATGTCATCATCCATGGCTTGAAGAAAGACCCTGCCATATAGAGAAAATGGGATTCATTTGATCATTTTAACCTAATCATCAACTAAGAATTGGTTAGAAAGAAGAGGGATTCACAGGTTGTTTTGAATGAAACAATTTGAATACAGTAATTTAACCAAAAATGATGAATTACATCATCTCATTCCGACTTTCTTTTTTTTTAAGTTTTTTAAGTATTCAAGCTTCAAAAGGGGGGCAAATCACCATTTCAAAAATGCTCTATATGACCATTGGGGTCCAAACTCATTCACTTGCTTTGTGTGAACCAGAACAGACCGATTTATTGATAGTCTTCTACTGCAGTTTGTTGTTCACCGCTGCAATCAAATTGCTCAATAAATTGAGCTGAACTTGTGTCAGTGAGACCTAATCATCGAGTCAGTGAGTCAAGCGTATCAATGAGACCAAATTGTTGAGTCAGTGCATTGAACTCAAGTCAGTGGACCGAATCATTCAGCCAGTGCGTTGAACTCAAATCAGTAGCACCAAATGATTCAATCAGTGAGCTTAACTCAAATTAGCAGCAACAAATCATTCAGTCAGTGAGATTGACACAAATCAGTAGCACCAAGCCATTCAGTCAGTGAGTTGAACTCAAGTCAATGGGACAAAGTCAGTGCACTGAATTAGAGTCAATGTGTTCGAATCATTGAGTCTGTGAGTTGAACTCAAGTCAGTGAGACCAAATCAGTGAGACTGAATCGCTGAGTTACTAAAATGAACTCAAGAACTGGATCACAAAAAAACATTTAAACTGGTTTTGTGAATTGAATCAACTGATTCATTGAAAACAGACACAAATTGATTCATAATTTGTTCATGATTCAACAACACTACTCATGAACGCACCCATTCTTGATGATTTTTAAGAAATATACATTTCATGAGGGTGGATTTTAATTTGTGGGTAAACTATTGCTTTAAATGTTTGGGTGCAAGTCAGTTGGATGCAATCATTCTTAGTCCAGGTTCATCCTGCTCACCTTCAGTCTACCCCAGTCATGTCTCATAAACTCAAAGGACGAATGTGACTCATCTGCCTCGCTGTCAGTCCAGACTGATCTTCACATGTTATTTAGATACTGGAGGACATGCGCTCCTTTTGCATCTGATTCCATTGGACAGGAGCAACTGACCTTGTCTATGGACACAGAACTGCTGTGTTTATCAGTATTGAGGAACCTGTCACATCCATCTTCAGCTAATTGTCGCATTAGATTATTGATGTCAGGTATGAATGTGCCTTAACGACACAGGGGCTGCCAAAACAGCTCTCCATAAAGAAATCTATAGGCTCTGTCAATTCTGCATGCTGAGCGATTAAGCTAGCCTCACTCCCAGTCTAACTCCCATTTTGCTGTCCTGGAGCACATGAAGGGGAAAATTGCTTTCACAAGGTAGCAGTGCATTTGGATCCTCTCACGGGCACTTTTATTGGAATGTCACCTTTGATGAATGGATCCAAATGAGCATTCTCCACATTGGAGGCCTTTCGTTGAAAAAGTGGATCACTGCTGCTCTTGCTCTTCAGCAGCTGCTATCTGTTGATCCCTCTCACGACGGGGGGAGGTGATGTGGGTCTGCATAATAAAGCTCGGCTTGAGGTAATTCATACCACTCTAATTCATTAGAAACACTGGGACGAAGTAGGGACCTCTAAAACCAAGGTCAAGGTCGAACTTTACACTTCCTGCTTCATGTTCACTTGCTGATGTGGTTCAGATTCAGGTGACCCCAGAGAAATCTCAAAATGGACAAGCAGGCAAGCATACATTTAAATTACTTTGAAACTTTTGAGCGTTCAAGGTCCAAAGTGAACTAGACTAGCAACCAAATCCAAGACAAAACTGGCAGGTATATTACAGTTTGTGGTCAGTAAGATTTTTTAATTTTTAAATAATTAATATATTTATTCAGCAAGGATGAAATATTACAAAAGATTTCTACCTAAAAAAATGTAAAAATATATTAAAATAGGAAAACAGTTATTTTAAATTGTATTATTATTGTATTATTATTTTTACTGTAGTTTTGATCAAATAAATTAAGAATTGGTGCGCACAAGAGACTTCTTTAAAAAAAAAAAATTAAATCAATGATATATAAACCATCTACTAAAGAAAATAGCTGTTGCAACTTTTTTCCTCAAAGGAAATTTCCATATCAAAGTTTTTCTTGCAGAACCTCAAATGGTGACACAAACGTGGAATATTCCAAGCATTAAGCAATCAAAATGGAAAAAGGAGAGAAACTAAATCATGATGCATCTTCGCATTTTTGCGGTAGGTGCAGTTTACCAGAGAAATTGGACAATATTTTGTGTATGATGTTGCTAGTGACCTGTTTGTCACAAATTGCTGTTAGGCCAAACAGTTAAATAATTCTTCTACTCTAAAAGAGACTTTTAGAGACTAAAAGTAAAAGAGACTTTTAGTCTCTTTTTGACTTTTATCAATTTTCAGGCCATAAAAATATTGAAGGCCAGTACAATTTCTAAATTCTTCTGCCAAGTCCAAAAGGAAAATCCTGTCATAATTTCCTGACCGTCATGTTGTTCCAAAACCTGTAAGACTTACGTTTTCTGTGAAATACAAAAGACACATTTTGACGTATTAACGTACTGTACTCTTTTTCCATTTCTAGCCACAGTGAATGGCGACTGGGCTTAAAAAGTGCTGTTATTTATATAAAAACTGTTCGGAACTGCCTTGTTCAGTGAGTTAGAGTCTTGAATTTGAACTTGAACTAGATAAGGTTTTTTTGGGGGGAAACAAATCATTCAGTCTGGTTTTGTGAACTGAACCGAATCATTAAAACAATTTCTGTGAATATTGACTTCATTTCTCACACAAAGCTATCAAAATACTTCAGAAGACTGACAACAGAGTACAACTTATGTGGACTACTTTTATGGTGCATTTTAGAGCTTGACAGCCCCTCAACTCATTAACTTTCATTATATTGAAAAGAGAAGCTATGGTTTTCCTTAGAAATTCTCCTTTTTTGGAGTTCCACAGAAGAGAGACATTTGCAAGGGTGTGGTATAACATGAGCATGAGTAAATGATGACAGAATTAAAAATTTTGTTGGTGAACTACCCCTTTAAAGACCCTTTTGGACCAAGGTTGAGACAGAGTATAAGACTTGAGAGCTGCAGCTCATAAAACTACCTAGATCGAGCAAGTTCTTTGTCTTATGCTTGTTTTCGACAAAGGCTGATGAAGACACAGCCGATCCCAAATCAGATACCACAGGCAGACCGTGTCGTACGCCAGAGAAGGATAAACATAAGCGCCTGAGAGTCTGCAGTATTTGTGGTGTGTACTCCCATGTTCTCTGCAGCGTTAATTGCTGCCGTTGTGCTATAAATAGAGCGCGCACATCCACGGCCAGGTTTCTTTGTCCCTCTCCTCTTGATTCAATATGCCGCAGCTATTTCTGTGAGTGCTGCACTCCAAAATAGCTGCTATTGAGCTTTAGTGGATCCCAGTCTGATTGCCTGTAGCACTAAAAATAGCACCTGTCAGATATATTCTCCTGCGTGCCGACTGCATTCAGATGAGCTAAAGGGTATTAATATCCACCAGCGGCATTGTCATATCCTGCAAATGATCACACATAATGTGGGTGGAGTGTGCGTGACTTTTATGATTGTGTGTGTGATGATTAGTGTAAGCTGACATCATCTGGCTCAGATGTCTCCTCTAGTTCGTTCTCAGTGACCTCCTGTATGTAACCCAGGAAACAGCACTGTGATCCCATGTGTGTGCACTGGAGCTCTGCGTATATATATGTTTGCAATGTGTATATATGTTTGCAATGCTGTTTTATACCCATGTTACAACTGTTTTTTCTGGCTCAACAGCAGCGCCAACACAGAATTGAATGTTCGCTGTGATCATACTTTTCAAAGGTTATATATATATATATGTGTGTGTATATATATATATATATATATATATAAAATCATTGACATTTAGGAATACGATTGCGTAGGTGTTTGAATCGAGATAACGATCTTTTAACGATACAATATTGTTATTGATCAGCTGTAAGTTTCTCTTCTGTTCCTAAGCATAAACAAAATACAGTGCAGAAAATGCCGTGCTAATGGATAAACCCACTTACTTCTAGTTGTTGTATTGGCGGAGCTGCTTGTTGTGTGCAACTCCCCCTGAGCTCCTGTGTCTGTCCCCTCTGACTCCAGCCATTAATCAAACTCCCCGCAGTCAGACCTGCATAATGCAAACCAGAGCTGACGACATGTGCAGCCCCCCGGCTCCTACCCACAGGAGAGAAGAGGAGAAGAGAAAAGAGGAGACACATGTAAAAACAAACACATCAATAATTATAATTTCAATGACATGAATCTGTAACAGCCGTTATTTGTAGTCTGGCATTGTGCACAAATTATTTTCCAAGAAAAATGTCCGTTTTAACTACACGATTCCTCTTAAAGTCAAAATGAAATGGTGTGCGCAACCCAATTTATTTCTATAATGTGACATTTCTGATTGAAACAGGACATTTAGAAACAAACAGAATGCACAGATGAATTGAACATTAGATCTACAACATGCATTTAAAAATATAGTGAATAGGGTGAATCTTATTTAATTCTAACTTTAAACCTTTTACTTTGTGGTTGACTCAACCTGATCATGATTTTATTTTTAAAGGTTTTTCAAACTTTTTTATTCCTCTAAAAATAAAGACAGCTATACATCTCATATTTAAAAGACCTTTTTATACTGTCACTATGAAAAATGAAATTATTTGTATTTCTACCCATCATTAGTGTATAAAAATGAAGTGATTTAAAAAAAAATACAGCTATAAACAGAATATATAATTAACTGTGATTAATCTCCCAATTTCCAACTAGTTTTTCCGCTGACCCCCAAGATCTGTGTACTAGATCATTGTATTCAATGTGACTCATAATAAAACTGTGAATATTTCAATATCTGATAATGATATCCGTTTGCAAGCACAAGCACAAAAATAACCATAAAATATTCAAATGACTATTTAGGACTTGATTGTAGGTTAGTAAAACACCTCAACTTGACCGCAGCATCATCATTTTTTGGCCAACTGACTGACTGTAAACACTTCTATTCTTCCCCATTAATAGAACAACCTTGTAAACATATACTGCATGGCATATTCCTTAGATATATTTTGCACAAAAATGGGAAAAAAATAAAATAACTAACACACAAATCTAACTCCCACTGACTAAATTAAGCAATTTATATAGCGACACATCAATGTCTCTTTACTTTCAAACCAGTCTTGAAACACAATGCATTACTGACACATGATTATGGAAGATATGAAGCAGTTGGGATGCTTTTAGTGGGTTAATTGGTGAATGTGATTTCACCAAGTACTACATGTTCCTGGATCAACATCTTTGTTGATCCTGGATCAACAATCCAATCAGATTTGAGGGACATGTTTACAGTTTATGTCAAGTTTAGGCTTAGAACCATGGGTGATTTTTTTTTCTTCTTGTGAAGCACTTTGAGATACTTTTTAAAGGCGCTATATAAAATAGAGTTTATTATTATTATGATTTTAGGGTAAAGTTATGGATATGGTTAGGTTTAGGGGAAGTATTATTTCATTGGGTAAGGTCTACATTTTGTGACAGGAATGTTGATCCAGGATCAACAAAATATGTTGACCATGGACCATGGACCATATCTTGGCAAAATCCCGGTGACTGGGTAAATTAGTGATATGCTCTAAGAAGGGGCAGGGAGAGATACTGCCCCCTACGGGATGGCATTGAGAACAGGATCTGTTTAAATGAAGCGCATGCCATAGAGGGAAGGTAATCTCACCAGTCACCACTACATCAAACATGCACAAAACACCTGATAACATCATGAAAAACCTTCTGTCTGTCTCCAAAAGAAGTGCATATTTAAGATGAAGCGAAGATAAGCTATCAGCTCTGAAACAAATTAAAGAACATTTACACAGACAGAATAAAGACACATTGGGAAATACAAACTGATCCGTGAAATTGTATAACAAGCTGTTTAAATGAATTGTATAACAAGCAGTTGTTCATCTAATGCAAATACAACCACATGGGATCTTTGTTAGGAATATTCCAGGCAGTAATAATCAACAGTATTTGTGGCCAGGGCCATTATAGTATTAATTATAAATTATAGTATTTATTAATATTCTTAGTTATTAAAAAAATTTTAAAATAATTTTTGTCAGTTTATGTGCTTTTGTCATTTAAAAATATTTAATTTATTTAATTTATTATTATTTCTATTTTAGCTTGTTTTAGTTATTTTAACTAATTCTATTTCAGTTTATTTCAATGTTATTAATTTATTTTTTACTTAAGTTTTTCATCAAAAATGTAAATTGAATTTCAATTAACAAAAATAATTGGTAACACTTTAGTTTAGGGTCCAATTCTCACTATTAACTACAGTAGATGCTTATTAGCATGCATGTTAGGATATTGGGTGTGTATTAGTCCTTTTAATAATGAGAATTGGACCCTAGACTAAAGTGTTACCGTGATTTTTAAGTTTAAGTAAACAATACCAGCACTCTTAGTGTTTGTGGTATCACTGATTACCACAAAAAGTTATTTTGACTAATTAAATAATTGTGATGCTTATAATTTTGTAAAAGCACTATTATTTAGTTTGAACTTGTCTATATTTCAGCTGTAAAATTGATTGTCTTTTTTAAGGTGGTTTTAGGTACTGTCATGGCAACAAAGTTTTAAGGTGGACATAATTTCACACAGAAAAAGTTACCAAGCAACTTTTTTCAAATCACGTTTTTGCTGTATTATGAAAATTATGAAAATTGCTAATAACGTCGCTTCCATTTTCACTTCCATTGTAAGTACCTCACTGTATTTTGGCTTTATTTTAAAGGAATTTGGACAATTTGAAGTGATCTAGGAGCTTTATACAAATTTTTAAAGCGAATGCCATTGAAACACACCAAGTCTATCCCTTACAGTCACCCTCGCTTTCATGCCAGTTATGGCGCTGCTCTGAATAAGGTCTATGAAGGTCGACTACTGTGCTGTCAAACAGCTGTAGGTATCATATGGTCAAAGACTCTAGCTTTGAGCTGTAATGCCATAGAGACGTCCCTGTTGTTGGATCACGTGCATAGATCTGAAGCTGTAAACTAGAATAGAAACCCACTAAATGATGCTGTGTAACACCATTACCTATCTAGAACTACTGCTCAGTGGCTTTCCATACAATCACAAACCATAAAGAACTGACAAACAAGCAGCACTTATGCACACATTTGCACACATACATACACAAGCCCAGCAGGGAAGCATCGGAGCGATACTGTATCAGTGCTCAAAGCCAGTGAGTAGCTCCCTCTCGTCTGGGTTATTCTGCCTAATCCCATCACAAGACAAATCCCCTTTAGCCAAACACACACACATGCACCAAAGTCCATAGATAACAGGTTTGCACAACTGAAACCAGCTCAGTCAGACAGTTGTGGTGGCTGCACCAAAACAGTGTACATCACTGTACATGTGATTCTTGTTTTACTTTGTGTCTGTTAAAGAAGCAGAGAAGATGGATTGAAGAGGGTGAATGGGGGAGGAGGATGAAGCTGAATGGTTTGCTCTCCTGGATCAGAGGCCAGTGGGGCCTCTCCGTCTCCTCCTCCTCTGCTCTAGCACTGACATGACGCCGCAGGGGTCACCAGGGCTTTTCTGGGAGCGGAATGTACCACAAAAACAATCCCTGTTACACCCTCACCAACCAGAGAGGACATGGATGATACTAATCCAACATCACAAACTAATGCGATTTATGACAGAACTGACCATCGACCCGATCCTCTTCATGTATGCCGAGGATGTAACCCAAATATTCGAAACTGAAGGAGGGCACAAGTGTTTAAAGTGCCCCTATTTTTTACCTTTCATGTAGTGTTTAATATAGCCGTTTGTGAATATATGTTTTTGAGTTTTCGTCTAACAGAAGCAAGAACCGATTCAGAACTCCATGAAACAAGTCGTCAGTAATTCCATCCTTACTTCCTGTACAAACATTACATTATAACATTACATTTGTAACATTATAAAAGTCACCTTGGACCAATTTAATGCATCATTGTTGAATGAAAGTAGGCTACTAATTTCTTTAAAATAAAAACTTTTGAATAGTAGTGTATTTACCTGCCTGTCATGTGACCATTAACAGTCAACAGAGAACCATGAACATGTACATGTGTTTTTAAATGATTGAAATATAAACTTTTAACTTCAAATGGTACATAAAGTGAGTATTTTAGGTCAAAGGTGTTCAGGGTGGAAAATTTGGGAATTCCTGGTCTAGGAGAAACAACTAAGATATTGAAGAGGGTTCAATTTTGCGGATTTGTTCTCTGATTCAGTTTCCTCCCCACTGGCTGCTGTTCCGAGTCTCAAATCCTGACAGTTTAACAGTTCAATCCGTTTGCATATTCCTGAGGTGTTAATGTATTACCAGAGAGAATTAACAGATGCCAAGCAGTCAAATAAAAACCTGTCCAATAAAATCTGCACACTGAGTGCGGCTGGTAACGCTCAGCTCAAGCGCACACACACTTGAACGGAAGGAGCAGTGAGGCATGTTGCCTTGACGTAGCACTGCTTTGTGCTGACAGCAGGAGAACACAGAGGAAACACTGAGTACACATTGTGCACACAGAGGAAACCTGATATTCCTGTTCCCAGCAGAGGACAGGCACCACAACCACACATAGAACACTGTGAACACTCGCAAATTCACTCACTGTTCACACAAATAAACACAATATGCACCTTTCTTTTCTGTTGTTACTTGGGTGTTCCTGTGCTGAATGCTCAAATCAAATATGTAAAGCATACAGGATGTACCCTAATGATAATCGACTTCCTATTGTACATAGAAACATTGTTTTTTTTTTCAACTGATGAGTGATGAAGTGATGAGAATATTGAAACAAAGTGTTCCAGAATTACTGAGAATTATGGATTATGTACAGTTTAGGACTGCTTTATTAAAAACTACTGTAAGCTGTGAAAGTTTTCAAGAGATCCATTTTGTAAATTAATACATAAAAAATAATCATTTATATTTTGTTTATTTATTATTTATAAATTAAATTGTATTTAATTTATACATATATATATATATATACAGTATATATATACTGCGTATATATATATATATTTTTTTTTAAGTATTAACGTATGTTTTATATATACAAAAATCACTGTTTATATATCTATATATATAAATAAATGTATTAATATTTATATTATTATTCAAATACATTTTTATTTAATAGTTTCATTTATTATTTTTAAATATTATATAATATATATTTTATTATATCAATTTATTTATAATACTTTTAGTAAGAACATAGCCTCTCAAAATTGCAAAAAAATGGAAATTTAAAAATGTGATCACGTGATCAAGTTGTCTCAACTTAAAAGTTGTTTTCTCTTCCTCTGACGGTAACAAAATCATTAATCAAAATCAACGTATATTGCTGCATCAAGGATGACCATATTTATTTTGACTTCAATCAGGGACTAACTAAAGCTGAAATGTCATTCAATGTTAGACCACTTCCAAATCAGTGACTAATATTTGAGAAGGAGGGAACAACTTTAACACCATAAACACTAGAGACCATTCATTACCAGCCAACTCAAGGTTTACATTCTTATATAATCATGTTCATTTTTTCCTCTCATGAGCGAAATTGATGTTACGAGAAAGCTACTTTTACTAATTTGCTAAAATTAAGGTGTGATCATAAGAAAAAAAAACAATGCTCAGCCCCTTGGGGCTTCTACATTATAATATCCACACAACAGTATATGTATAGTTATACCACCAGATGTAACAGTATACTGGCAACAAAAAAAAAAGAAGAAAGTGTGATAGAAAAGTTTAATATGAAATGCTTCTAATACTCAAAAGCATGCAGGTCTGAAACTCACTGAGACAGACACGTTGTTTTCACGCTGAGCATTTGACAGTTCTGCAGCACCATGTGCAAACAGCTCTCATCTGCAACAGCAATCCCAGTGTGTTTCTAGGAAACGGACACTCTATTGAGCCTTTGCAAAGCAGCTTACAGCCGGGGTCCGGTCCACAGCCGGCAGGCCCGGCACACGTGTGAAACGTGCACTATCACGCACGCACGCTCATGCATGCACACTCGCAGGCCTGGCCTAGACACTCTCTCTCTCAGAGCCACAGAGACAGGAGGAGTGTCAGCCAGTGTGGATTGGTTCCCATGCACGGAGAGGGGAGTGTGTGCGAGTATGTGTGTGCAAGCGTGTGTGAGTGTGCAGTCAGTGCCCTCCCAGTCAGATGGACTTTAGCACGTTTACTGGACCAGCACACCTGCGTCCTAACAGCTGAGACACACATTGTTCTACCGGTTTCGTTTCAGGATTGTCACTGCACTAAAGCACAAAGTTGATGTGTCTGTCATACAGTCATTATTATAAAATGACTTTCATAAAAGCATATATTGTATAAAATGCAGGGCTACAAGCAAACTTTTTCCTTCTTCGAAAACTGCAATCATAACCAGTAAGACGATTAATCAGTGGATATTTTTAAAGTTACCTGCCAGCTTGTTGCCAATTACCTTTTTGTAAAAAATAGGGAAAAAAAATAATATTTTAGTGAATAAAAAAAATATGTAAAAATTAAAATTCATGAAAAATATAAATAAATCCCAAATATACAATTATTTTTTTATATGAATGTATAGGCTATATAAAATTTTAGTGTGTTTAAATATTTAAATTCAGCAATTTAAGAACATAATGCAATAAAAATAAAAAAGACTTACAACTTGGCAACTGACTAAAATAAGCTTATAGGTATTTAAATTGCTAACTGGAAGTAAAAAAATAGATTAAATCTAAATAGTATTTTAATATCATAAACATGTCCAAAGCACACAACAAAATTACACTAAAACAAAAATGAAAACTGAAATAGTAAATTGTACAACTATAAAAATTATACTTTTTTTCAAAGGTTTAGGGTCCTAAATATGCAAGTGTAAATGCAAGATTTAATTACACACATTCTTCAGCATCAGTTCTCATTGTTCAACAAGTGATCTCAGCTTCACATTACAGTTATCATCATCATCATCATCATCAGCCAGGTGAATCAGGGTTACTGTATGACTCCTCTGAGGAATATTTTCTATCACACGACCGCATCATTTAATGATGTAACGCTACGGGTTAAGTCATATCTATTGTAGGTACTAGCATCATCACCCACATGATCTGTGCAACCTGAATGTGAAAAGAAATATCATATTACTTTATTATAACGCTAAGCCCACACTGCTGACCTCACCTAAATTTAACGATGATTGCAGCCCATGTCATTATCTTAATCATCTTCATGATTATCACCATCACCAGAATAGAAGCACACAGCATGTACTGTACTCAGTCATTATGTTTGCACCACTGGGAGAAATTCATAGCTGTCATCATCAAGCTCTGCGTTTTCTCAGAATATCTGACTATTGCAGGGGCCAAACAAAACAGCATAACGTCCCCACACTGATCCGGACTTGGTAGTTATTTATTTTCATCAGGCGCTCAGCTTGTTCTGTGCCAGAACTTGTGTGAGTCCGTCCCCAGCGCAGCTGAGGGCAAAAGCTCTGAGATCAGTGGAGAAATGAACCCACAGGAGCGATGAGTCAGATCTGAGTCAAGCCCTGCTCCCCACAAACACAGTCACGATGCTTCTGATAGTATTAGATTTGCCAACTAACCTTCTGAGGGTGGCAAACAAGGTCTGCTATGCCAGGAATCAGGATACGTGGGTGTTTCTTCAACTATGGGCATTTTTGGTCCTGAGGACTTTAAAAATTAGGGAAATCTTAAACTGTAGAAATGAATCTCCCTTGAAACCTTTTTTAAACCAATTATTTCAATCTTCCCCCTAACAAGTAGATATTTATGTCACAGGAAAATTCAGTAAATTTTTATTGTATTTCACCTGAACCAACATACTCATTTTCATAACATTTCATTCTGTGGGGTGGAAATACTACATATATACAATTTTATAATATATTTTTTTAAGATGACATATTATATTATACATACATATTTTTTTGTAACAGTAGTTTATATATATATATATATATATATATATATATATATACTGTATATTATAACAATATTTACAAAAATGACATTTATATATATTAAAAATATTTAAAAATAATCATACTGTATATATTATTGCACATAAAAAATGTAAAGAATATTTGTAATTATTTTAATTATATTTAATTTTATCCGATTTTTTTAAAGATTAGTATTATAAGGTTACTCTTATCTTATTACAATTGTATAATCTTTTATAAATAACGTATGAATTATTAAAAAATGTATATAATCAATAGAGTATTGAAAAATGTTATCTTAGTTTTCAAAATTATTAATTTGAATTAATTCACCTTCATAGTTAAAAAAACAACAAATAACATTAAAAAATTTAATAACAGTTGTCCATATGTTATGATTGAACATCTTAGACAAAGGAGCAGTAATAAAATCTACATATAAAAGGCATTTGAAAAAAAAACAAATTAAGCCATTAGGAAACAAAATCTTTTTGTGACATATAGCGAAAAGAAAAAAACTGTGACAAGAAAATGCCTGTAGTTGAAGAGACATTGGAACTTTTCTACTGTCTTTTGTCCCAAAAAGACTACTGACCATGCAACAGTTTGAGAGAGAGAAAGAGGGGGAGTCCTGCAGAGGAAAAGGAGAGCAATGCAGGAATTTAAAGAATCTGACTTGTTTGTGTCGTAAATATGCATTTGCACCAAGAATTCAGTGAATCAGGCAAAAGGCAGCAGGATTGGAGACTGAGATCTGCCCACAAAGCTGAGATCAGTTGTGTGTTTGAGCAGCTGCCCTGTGCTTGACCCTAGAGGTTCACATGCTGTAAACTGGACGGGACAATGGTAGGACTTCATTAAAGCAAATCACATTGTGGTCCAGGTGTCTAGGCACACTGAGAAGAATAACTGGAAAAGCAAGACCCTACATGTGTGCGTGAAGAAAGAGTGATATACAGATAAACAGTTGACTAAGAGTGCAACTTTAGGTCAGTAAAAATGTGTGTATAAAGATGGACTGTAAGCGCAGGATTACTCACTGTGCTTTGGGCTGCAGCTGGGACTGCTCCACTTCACTGCTTTGGTTGTCGCGGCAACTCGGTGCACGGCACGGGTACGCAGAGGGCACGATGCCAGGTAAAAGGGGGATGTTGGCATCGGCCTGTGGTTCTTCCAGCTGGCACTGCCAGGAACTCGGATAGCCTGCAAGGCAGAGCCAACTTTATTCAAACACCATCTTACACTTGTGCTAAATCTGCACAGATGTCATTACAGTACTTCCTTGAGGAATATCAAGGAATATATTTTGTACTGCTTTTCTTTGAATTTTGTTTTAAACCCTACGCATTAACTAACTTTACACTATTTTATTGTGTAAATGTGAACACCTCCCATTTATGTACTTGTATGCAGTTTTCACAGGGCTAAAGCCTACCTAAAACATCAGCTTGGACTGGTTTGCTGGTCTTATCTGGTATGCTAGTCTGTCCATAAGGGAATTCATGAGGGTAGGATGCTATTGTTGGTATTGAGGTCATGGTCCAAGCTGGATGACCTTCTAGCTGAACACTAGTCGGGATATGAGACAAGCTGGACCAGCAAACCATCTTGGTCTGAGTTAAGCTACTTAATCAGGGTGAGTTAGCCCCAGTATTTCCTACAGAAAACACTTTTATTTAAAATAGCCTTTTCTAACCTGTTTACTTATTTTAGTAACATATTTAGCTATTAAACGACGTGTGTGTTGCAAATTAACAAAACATTAAAAAGAAAAGCAAGCAAAAACCAAGCAACGATTCCATAACGAAGAAAGTCTGCTTATCATGTTACCACAGTGGTCTTGATTTATGACTGAACAACAGCTCTTTGTCCCTGGCCTGTGCTTTCTAATGTTCAATCTGATTTATCTCGACAACGACTCTCTCCTGCCCTCTATTGCTCGTTTGGACGATATTACATTGATAACCAAAGCAGATCCATGGCCTAGTTTTCATGACCTTGTATTTGGTTGTTAGATATGTTTTTCAAAATGTTGACGGTTATCTGAAAATACGCGGAAACATTCGTCATTAGTCTTGCCAGATGAAAGAAAAGAAATAACCAAACATGACCAAAACTAAAAATTAACATCTGTTAATTAGGCTACCTATTTTACAAACAAAATAAATGTTGTATTTGAAAGGCATAACGTTACTTACGTTGAAAGATAGTTGAACTTGTCGACCTTAAACGCCTGTTAAATTTGGGCACCTTGCCGACCAGATGTGATGAGAAATCCAGTCACGTGAAAAAAATGTTCATAACATCATATGAAACAGTAGTCTCGCGAAGGGGAGGAAGCGGTTTGACCTCGACGCCAAATAGTCACAAATAGTAAACCTAACTTTTTAGACTATTTTTTGTTGACTAGTTAGCTTTCGCGTGGGGTCCACTAGGGGGCCTCAGTTAACTTCCTGTGAATCAACAAATTTGAAGTTTGTTTATTTAAAAAAATAAAAACACAAAAAGTCCATAAAAAGCATATAGTAAAGGAGAAAAAATATACATAAACACACATAAATATATAAATAATTACTTGTAGGGTGGATTGTAATTAATCCATTAGCTATCAATGATCAAAGTTTTAGCTGTTGCATTATGTGAGTCGACCCAACAGAAGCAATAGAATAAGTTCTTTGTCAGATCTTCATTTTAGGCATTAGTATCAGAAGAGGTCAAAACACCACGAATATCCTAAAGCTGCCAAAATCATGTGCCTCATCAAAAGCATAAGAGTTGGTGACTTGCTGTTAACAGGGTGGACTGCAGCCAAGCAACATGTGAGAGGGAGAAGACAGCTCAGGACTGATCTGATGAAGAATTGGCTAATCTAGACGTTTTATTAAAATATATAATGCTTGTGAAAACATCTTGTGTATTTGTGTATATATATATATATATATATATATAAGAAATAAACGAAATAAATGCTGCTGAAATTGAACAGTAGAAGAAAGAAACTCATACAGTAAGTTTGGAACAACTTGAGGGCGAGTAAATGATGACAGGATTTTCATGAAACAGTCACAACATTATTAAGCACACTTTTAAATAAGTTTTATAATTTGAATATACCACAATTTCACGTTTAATACAGTGTACTGTAGCCTATATGGCACTTCTTTTCACAAGGGCACATGATATTTTGTGAAGCTTGCTCACAAACGAGGCACAGGGTCTTACACTTGATGAACCATGAAAATCATTCATGCCTGTCCTGAGGCATGGGTGTTAAACATGTCCTATAAGGGTTTAAAGTGTCAAAGGAAGGCAAACATTATAAATCCAACATAGGCTATGCCTGCGGGAACCTCCGCACACGCACATAAAACTGCTGAAGAAGTTAAGCTTTGCCATCTTTTCCTCAACCACTAGCAATTTTTAAGTAAAATATATAATAAAAAAGTATTAACCCTCCTATGGATGCATGCTATGATATCATGTTTCTATTCTGCAGACTGGTGACAGGGTCCCCCCTCAATCAGCCCTCCATGGAGTCCTTTAAAACTTAAAGAGCCCAGCTGTCTTTCCTTTAAAGAGCAGCATTCAGTTTTCAAAGTGGTGCTTCACATTGTTTAAACACAAACATAACCCACACAGTTATCACAGTAGACTCAACTCGACACCAACCCGTATATTCTGTTGGTTTGAACAGCAAAGATGAGAAATGAAATGTAAAGGTGCCAGATGTTTCACAGTGCTGTGAAACTGATGTAACCCTAGGGCTTCAGAACTGCATGAAAGGACTGCAAGTCGTTTAAAGCGCTTGCATGCGGGTTGAGATAAAACACTTGTACTAGCCTGTGGTCATGTGAATATTTGCTAGCAGAAGAACATGAGAAAAAAACGGCCACCCTGATACACGCGGCATGTGAAACTAACCACTAAATGAGTTCTGTAATTTTTGTTGTTGTAAAGAAGGGGTGTCCAATCCGGTCTTGGAGAGCCACTGTCCTGAATAATTTAGCTCCAAAATTAATTAAAAACACCTGAACCATCTAATCAATGTCTAACATGCTAGAAATTTTTTGTTTGAGGCAAGTTGGAGCAAAACTCTGCTGAGCAGTGGTGCTCTGGGACCCCCAGTTGTAAAGAAGCAGCATAATTGCAAAGATATTTCCAAATAAAACTGTGAAGACTTCAGGTGACGCCAGCACTGGATCAACAAAACTATCAAACATTATCCTTATCCTATTGTAATCATTACGAGCTGTAAATGTTCGTTGAGTCTACTTAACTGAATACATGATGTTAACAAATCACAGATCGCTTTATATCACTGCCTGCATGGACTTTACTTTGCTACAGTCATTTCTGACTGATAACAGAATACTTTGTAACATTAAAACAAACATTTTGTGTAAAGCCGCTTTGAAACAACATATAGGCCTATTATGAAAAGTGTTATACACAGCTGATCTTGGATCAGAGAAATGATACACCGGGGACCCAGGAAAGACAAAACAAATACCTCTCTTTGCCCCATTGACTATGGCAGAGTCTTAGATGGAGACAGACTGTCAGTTCAAGGCAGAAACTCAAATCCAGTCATTTCCTGGGCTGTCAGGGGCCATTGAAGTTTGTTCAAGTGAGTCATTCATGTACTAAACTCATATGACAGTCCCACGCACAAACAGGAGCATTACAGTCAGAACACCTAAAGTCAAGTTCTCATGTGCGGGAAAGATACGCTTGTATGTAGCATTGTCAACAACAAACTCCTACAAAGTAGAAGAACACTCATTATATTATGTATCTTTTTTGAATGTGACATCATTTTAATACAACAAAAATATATAATATAATATAATATAAATACAACAAAAATATATAATATAATATAATATAATATATCACATGGATGAACAACACTGTTTTTGAATTTTTTTAAAACAAAAATAACAAAATATCTGAATTGAGTAAATCCATAATTAAACAATTAATAACACTTTTTGTATCACTATCATATAGATTTTTGCAAATATTTACTTATAGATTTAAAACTATAGATTTAAATACTTAAATCCTGAATCATGAAAAAAACGTGTTTTCAAAAATGTGAATTTGTTTTGCTTGTATTGGAAGCTTGTTTCATGGAATAAAAAAAGACAATTTCTGACTTCATAACTCGTAATTGTGAGATATAAACCTGCCATTCCTCATGAGGAAAAAAAGTCAGAATTGTGAGATAAAAAGTCGCAATTACCTTTTTTATTCCCTGGTGGAAACAAGCTTCCATATTAATTTGATGAGATAATGAAGATATAAGTCAAATAAAAAGCTTTGCTTTCTGTGCTAAAAGTCTGTATTTTCTACAAAGTGATAATTCTCTCTCTGGGCATTATGGATGATTTGCAGAGTTCTTCAGTGCCTCTTAAAGGTTGAAGAATAGCACAATTGCACGTGCAATTCAACCTAGGCCTTTAGCTTAAAATAGGTGTCAGAACTAAAGCAAATAATTTGACAGGAAAGTGCAAGCACAGGGAGCAGAAAGACTGGTATTAGTGCAAAGCTATGGCTTTAAACAAGGTCGTTTTTCAAACAGACAGCTAATTAGCTAAACCCAGGATTAATGAGAAGTAATTTCCCTAATTTTAAAACTATCTCACAGTACATTTGAGAGTGTAAAATCTGGCTAAGGAAGATGTTAATGCAAAGCAAACTGCAACAGGAAAATAATTCAAACTTTGTCTTTAATTCAAACGCCTGTGAAATTCCCCCTTTATTCACAATCCTTGGTCCCTTTTCTCAATTAAAAGCTTGAGGTTTAAAATATAAAGTACACTCTTAGAAGAAAACGTTCTATATTAAAAGATTATGTCGGATGCTTCAACCTTTTAGGGGTTCCCACCATGTGATCATTTTATCGATTTAGTTTCAATTGATTAATATAGCTTGAATTCATTTTTGGAATGAAATTTGTATGACTTACACATATTTAGTATGTGTTTTGTGGTCTTATTTCAGCACATTTTATTTTATTTTATTTTAATAACCACGCATAAACATTATTCTCTTAAAAATACAAACATTTACATACATGTTGCTCACATATTATGGTAGCCCTGTTTGTGCTATGTAGAGTGAATTAACACCTTTTCCATTAACGTGTTTATAAATAACTGAAAAAAGCACGGATGTCAGTGCATGTCAAAACATCCCAAGGACCCCAAATACACCTTGGTCCCCAGGGGGTTAACATGTCTTTGCTGGATCCATCCAGAGTGCCTGGGATCAGCCATCATGGTTTCAAAGCACTGAAGCACAAGAAACAAGACCAAAAGCACAAAGAAGTGATTATATCAAATACATGCTAAAATCCGTCACACTCATTAGCAGAATGAAGTATGCAGATTTTGTCCACTATGTAACTTTGGACTCACAGGTTAATCCATGCATTTCGTAATTGGTTTTACAACTTAGACACAGCAAAATGCATTTAAGTCTCATAGCTGTTTTTAGCAACTCTTTTTAAGATGGAATGAGATGCCACGCCGGCTCTGGGACTCGGGACTGACCCCTGAACATAAGTGTCTAGAGCAGGCTCAACCCAACAGGGGCAAAAGTCAAATGGAAGCTTGACCCTAATAAGACAAGACATCAGGGGTCCCACAGAAGTGCCCTGGGTCATGGTGCAGTCTAACCATCTGTCTAACACCTATCACAGCATCTAATGATGTATTGCAGAGAAAGCCTTCAATATGAACATGATAAGATTAAATATTTAAAATATTAACTCAATACATCACAGCGCGCAGAAATAAGAAAGCGTTCACGTCCTCATAGAACTTGTAATGACAACTTGGATTCCAAGTTTCTCTAATGGATTGTGGATCGCATTCAAATATTTCATCCAATTCGTTTTACTTGAAGATTGGATTGATTCATCACGCCAGTATGGAGACAAAGCTGGTCAAGTGGTCATAGGTCTGTGCAGAGGACTTGGTTCTTGTGGTCTTTGCTGAGGATCTGTGCCGATGGCCGTCATGTCGACGAGGGCTTCACAGGGGTGACAGGATCTCTGCTGACAGTGACATTCAGAGCTGCATTGTAGTTGTGTCTTGGTGCAGGTCAACCATCTCATCGATACGGACTGGAAACGGTTGACTACGGTAGCCTCAGGATAAGAGCCAAAGACCCTTAAACCTACCCATACCACTTTACCAATCCCTAACCGTACCTGTATCCCTGTTTTTCAGTGCAAAATAGACAATAATCAAACAATTATTTTTGATGCAATTACATAATGACACTTAAATGTACAGTTATCATGCATAAGAACACACAAACATACAGATAACATACTGTTCCAAAGGAAAAGAAATACGCATATTCTATTGTTATTCAATCATATTGTACACTCTAAAAAATCCTGGTTTATTTCAACCCAAATTTGGGTCAAATATGGACAAACCCAAATGATGGGTTAAAAATGCAATTAAAAAAATTACAGTTCAAATTGAAAGTTGAAGTTGGGTTAAAAAAATGTTATTACATTTTTAACCCAACATGGGTTTGTCCATATTTTAACCAAATTTGGGTTCAAACAATCCAGCATTGTTTAGAGTGTAATATTTAATTAAATTATAATAAATATTTGAATGTGATGGAATCATGCAAACCGCCAGGCCTGAGGAAACCCATCTTTATGCACATATTACACCACGTACTGTATTGGTAGAGATGACATGTAACATTATGCAACTTTTAATAGTAAGAGCCATGTGTTTTATTGATGGCAATCACAATTTTTCTAACCAACCCTTTTTACAGGGTGCAAAACTTCAGGAGGCAGTTTTCCCAGAGTCAGGTATAATAAACCAGTCGTACTTTGCCCACAGATTCTGTCCTGTGAGTTCCCCGCGTGATGCACAGAGAATTGTCTCTAGGCATTTGTCAATCGAGTGAGCAACACGCTTTTCAAAGGTAAAAAATATTCACTTATTTTATCCATTTCATGTCAAAATCTAAAAAAAAATGTGTCCGGTTAAAAAACAAACTGCATTTAAAACCATGATTAGGCCTATTTAAAATATTTGTTGTTGTTTTTTAAGCGTATACCAATGGATTACTAGCATTCTGTAAACAAGAGATGGTTAATTATCAGTTAGCAGATGAATTATCAGCACTGGCAATGATTAATATGAGTAATGTGCCATAGGTCAGTTAATCAAAGATGTTATATTCTGTATCATGGTTGTAATTTATGAATGCTTTGGAATACAGTCCTAAAGTTGGTCTTTTTTTAAAGAAAGACTTCTGATTATTGCAGAAGTGAAAGTAGCTTCAAAAATAAAAGTGTTCAATGTAAAGCAACTGTACTTAACTAAACATTTATTATCTTATACACTCTAAAAATTGCTGGTTGTTTCAACCCAACTTTGGGTCAAATATGGACAAACCCAGCCATTGGGTTACATTTTTTAATTACGTATTCGACCCAAAGTTGTATCAAAACAACCCAGGATTTTTAGACTGTACAAAATGTCCAATTTATTTTGATGGTCCACTTTGCAACTACATGTCAACTAACTCTCATTAGAGTATTAGTAGACTGTAGAAAACAATACCATTATCATCACCGTGTAAACTAGAAAAACGTGAATTTATGAAAACGATGATGTTGTGCGTGTTATGTGCATATTACGGTCTATGTGACATCGCCTGTGACATCGCCAACTACTGGCCTGGCATGCAAAATACATAATCAAAACTTAGTTGTGTTTTGAATTTGAAGATATCATATTGGAATGGATTTGGAGTGTTTAATCTTTTGAATGATACCTGTGATGATGACTAAAAAAAAAAAAGGCAATAAAAAAGGCTTCCAACTAATGGGACTGACTGTTAACAGGATAACTGCTTTTCCCATAACTGAAACCACTCCATGTGACTGAATGCCACAATCTGTCCATGTCAAGATGCATGTGATGTGTGTTCATAGTGTGTAGGTTGGGACGCGGACAGAGGAAGAAGAAATGGAAGTGAAGAGCAGTTTGAGGAGGGCCCAGTCTCTCAGAAGTGTTTCCACTGATCATTTCGTGTCCTGGACAGAAACTGGACTCAGAGACAAGAGGAAGTCTGTCTCTCAGCTTATGTTACAGTGAGGAAGATGTTTCTCCTAACTATTTAAAGAAATAGTTCACTAATGCTGTCATCATTTACTCACCCTCTTGATGGTCCAAACCTGTATGAATTGCCTTCTCTCTGGGACATAAAATGTGATGTTTAGCAAAAATGTCTGGGATGCTGTTTTTCATACAATGAATGAGGGAGGGGAAAGGGGGAAAAAAGTTGTCAATGAAATTTGTTCACTATTTATATTCTAAGTGTCCTAAATCCATACAAAAACTTGATGGAATTTGAGTTGTTATTCACTGAAAATCATGTTTGATTGACTTCCATTGTATGAAAACAAGCAGCTAATCACCTAAAGATATCCTATTGTATTCCACAGATAATAAGAGATGAAATTTGTTTTGAAAAACATGAAGGTAAATAAATGATGACAGAATATCCAATTTGAGTTAAATAAATGAGTTTATACTTCTTTAATAAACACTTACTTGTGTGATAATGACATAATTATCACTAATCCATTGGACTTGATGTTGATGTGTAAATAAACAGAAAGTGTACAGTTCTATTTTCCCAAGTCATTTTGAATTAAATGAAATTAAATACAGGACTTTATCAGACCTTCTGAACACCATGTCTTCACCAGCTACCAAAACTCTCCTGGAAGAAAAACAAAAGTTGATTCAGAGGATATCAAGCATGAGGTAAAAACACCAAACCCCACATAAGCTGCTCTACTCTCTCATCCACTGCATTACCTGGTTTTCTAATTTCTCCCACAGGAGAGCATGCAGATTGCACCAATTCCTGTCAGTGAGAATGTCGGCAGAGTTGAGACACAAGTGAAGAAGTCTGATGTCAAAGTGAAGAAGTCTGATGTTGAGACACAAGTGAAGACGACTGATGTCAAAGAGAAGTCCAGAGTCTCTCATCTCTCCCGCAGTAAGTCTATGGGGAGCCTGCCTCAGCACAGACCTACGGGCACCACAGCACTCAGGGCGCTCTTTGAGTCAAAGGTCACCACTCAGCCTAAGTCCAAGACGGCACCTTGGTCAGTGGGTGCTGAGAAAGCCAAGAACACTACTCTTCCAATCACTCTTCCCAATAAGAAGGATGCTGAGGACATAAAGCCCCAAACAGAGGCAGAGGTTAATAAAAGCCACGATGAACCAGAGAAATGGACCAAAGAGGTTCAAGTGATCACAAAGGTGACAAGTCAGACCTTACAGAGATGTGCATGACCAAGAGTCATCTGTATTTTACTGATGAAATATTTACTCTTTCAGAGTGAGAGAACAAAACAGACAATAACCCGATCTGATCGAAGAAAGACCATTTCTGGCATTTATAGTGAAAAAATAACAACTCCAGATGGTGAGTACATAACTTTTTACATTTTATAAATGGCGCTTTTCCATGGCTCACTATGTATGTATGTGTACACTCTAAAAAATGCTGGGTCGTTTTAACCCAATATTGGGTCAAATATGGACAAACCCGAAATGTTGGGTTAAAAATGTAATGTAAAAATTTAACCCAATGGCTGGGTTAGTCCATATTTGACCCAAAGTTGGGTTAAAACAACCCAGCATTTTTTAGAGTGTATGTGTGGATGGATGGGTGGGTAGATAGATGGACAAATGATAGATAGACAGACAGATGGATGGATGAATGGATGGATGGACAAATGATAGATAGATAAATAGATAGATTGATTGACTGACTGACTCCTGATTTAGGTAGGGTTAGGATTTGTTCAAAACTCTACAGTCTAAAAAATGCTGGGTTGTTTTAACCCAATTTTGGGTAAAATATGGACAAACAGCCATTGGGTTAAAAATTTAACCCAGCCATTGGGTTAAAAATTGCTCATAGTTTGAGGTACACTCTAAAAAATGCTGGGTTGTTTTAACCCAGTTTTGGGTAAAATATGGACAAACCCAGCCATTGGGTTAATGCTGGGATATTTTAACCCAATTTTGGGTAAAATATGGACAAACCCAGCCATTGGGTTAATGCTGGGATGTTTTAACCCAATTTTGGGTAAAATATGGACAAACCCACCGCCATTGGGTTAATGCTGGGATGTTTTAACCCAATTTTGGGTAAAATATGGACAAACCCAGCCATTGGGTTAACTCAATGGCTGGGTTTGTCCATATTTTACCAAAATTGGGTTAAAACAACCCTGCATCTTTTAAAGTGTACCTCAAACTATGAGCAATAGTAATTGCAATGCCTACCTCAGCAAACACCACTATTAAGAATTCTACTTCAAGGTTACGTTTCATGTGTTGACAGAGTATCATGTGACCTACTGTAAATGTCAAGAGCAAGCTATTTAGAATATCTTCCAAGACAAAAAGCCCTTTCTTTGGCAAAAACTGTCAAATACTGTAAAAGCACTGGTGAAATATAGAAAATAAACTTCGCGTTAGCTTTTGATAAAACTTGGGCCACATGCGAGGGCTCTCCAAATTTTAACTGGGAAAACGCCTGACATCACAGCAGGAGCAACAACTGTTCACTATGAAAATAACATGCTTTTTTTAGTCATTTCTGAGTGCTGGGTTGGGGCAGACTGGAAATATAGTGGTGTATCTCAACAAGTGATTGACTCAGCCTGGTGTAGCAATAGCAGAATAGCTCCTAAAATAGCTGGCTGGCACTTATCCCTCCATGAGAGCCGGACAGGGTCAGCTGTTCGCTGAACAGAAGCGGAGCCACAGGCTTGCTGACACACTCGGAGGACACATATGGCCGATAGACGCGTCAGAGGATCATTACTGAAGTAATAAAATAATTCAGAGGGATTTGATTTAAGCTCATGAGCAAAGAGAAAGAGCACTGAATGGTGAGTTTATGTTTACACATTTTTTAAACCGTTATATTGCATCAAATAGTGCGTGTGCTAAGAGGATTTCCCACATCATGTGTATTATAGAAGACACACTGTTGTGTAACCAAGGACATGGGATTTCATTATTCATTTTTGTTTTAAAAAAACAGGCTGGAAAACAAGTTAACCTTAACATTTTACTGTACAAATAAATAATGGTATGTTAATTTTCAACTCACCAACATGCTGAAATTAGTTAAAGGTGATTTTTGTTGGACACTTTGCTTCACTTGTCTTCATCAAATATTATTTATACATTGTTTTAAAGGAAATCTGTCTTGTATTGTTAATGAATAGCTGTTGGTGAACTGGACAGCAAAAGATGATAATGTAATCAATAATTATGGAACCGAAAAATAATCTCATAATCATTGTGATACCTAGAATCAGATAAGTAGCAAGAGTGATTTAACACAGATCCACTCAACAGGTAAATTATTTACTACAATAAAAAATAGACTTTGCTAAAATCAGATGAGTTTCTCTCCCTTCATGCTTTTAAGATACTAAAATACAGCCATGGTTGATTATAAAGCAATATTTTGCCCTTGGAAGAGAATATAAGTCTGACTCTGTACCCTTCTTCTCATTAAACCAAGCTGTGGTTCTCGACTGGAAATCCCACTAGTATCTGTGTCACAGAGAGTCAGATGTTTTCCAGCCTTCGAAATGCACTACACTGATCATAGCAGCTGTCCAACATTACCACAATCGAGCTGACAGAGCAATAACCATCATCACATCACCGTTTTAAAATGATGCACACTTACAAAATGGATTTAATATTAATTTTAAAATTAACATTATTAATAATATTAACATTATAATATGCCCGCTCCCGCAACGTATGTGCTCCACTCCCACCCGCTCCCGCAATATGTATGTCCACTCCCGTCTGCACCCGCAAAACTCTAAGAATTTATTCCCGCACAATAATAGAGATGCATTGATTTTGTGTCTTCTCCCATCCCACAGGAAAAAACACATATTTGTATTGCTATTATTAAAGAGAATCATGGGGTTGTTTTTTTGCGTTACCCTGGCCTGCATGTATTCTGACGCACTGATCAGGAAGATGAATAGTAGTCCAAATGTCAGACTAGCCTTGCTTAGGTTTTGTGCTGTAAATACCTCGTTTGAGGATCTTTTCCACGTCATTTATTGACATCTCCATCATGTCACTAGGCTACCTCCCGATCCTGCAGTTTTTTTTTAGCCGCCCATTCCCGCCCGCAGCAAAGTTCAAAGTGCCCGCTCCCACGTGATTTGCGTTGGGTCCCGCGGGACCCGACAGGACTCAATCCCAATGCAGCCCTCCACTCTGCGGCAACTGCTGCAACCTATCGAGGGACTGCTCGTGACGTAAGCACCAATGAGGCCGCCGGCGCCCTCAGACGTCACGTCCAGCTCTAATGGGCGTGGCTTATGCCTATATATAAGCAAGAGCTTGATAGGATGCTCCTTGGTTTTCATCGACTGAAGCGAAACCAGATGGTAGCACAACCAAGTCTTGGTTTGAGGATGACCTTGTAGTCATTAGGCCCAAACTCAAGGGCCGACGCGCTAACAGAAAGTGTGTGTAAGTCACCCATCCACTTGACCCGGCCGATAGCCAGGCGGTTTTCAACAGACTGTAGAGGTTTGAAAGGGTCACCCTTCATGGCCTTAAAGACCAAGGAATGGTCCCATATGGGAACCGAGGGGGGATGAGGAGGGTTCATCCTTCTAGCTCCCCTGAGGAAGCAGACTACAAGGTCGTTCCTACCCAGTGACTGGCCATGTGAATGTTTGAAAAGCGCAGCAATTCACCTTTGGCTAAGCCACGCCCCAGAATGTAGATTGACCAATCACAGCGCACCCAAGAACGAGCTCCCACAGAGGTCGGACACTTTTCACAGCGCTCCATTGACTTACAACACAGGCGTCTCATATTTTTGGTCTCGGCAGGCTATTACCGTCATAGTTTTATCCAAAATATGGTTAAACGTTGTGCCTCGGGCATTTGTAACACAGATACGCGTTTCCCAGAGAGATTGGAGGGGGGTGTCCGTCTTTTCCCTTCCCAAAACCGAAGTAAAATCCTGACAAGTGTCGTCTTTGGAAACTGTGGATGTCCTCAGTCAGCTAAACCCCGCAAAGATCAACAAGCACATCTTTTTTTTACTTCTAACCTTACTGTGAGTGTGAAGTTATACTAGTTAGACCGTTTTATAATGTTTTAGGTTATGATTTCGGTTCTCATACCGGTTGTTGATACGCTAGCACAGTGTTTCCCAACCCTGTTCCTGGCGGCACACCAACACTGCGCGTATTCTTTGTCTCCCTAATCAAACACACCTGATTCAACTCATCAGCTCATTAACCCATCTGATTATGAGCTGATGAGCTGAATCAGGTGTGTTTGATAAGGGAGACAAAGAAAACACGCACTGTTGATGTGCCGCCAGGAACAGGGTTGGGAAACATTGCGCTAGCACACGCTGCTACGTTATACTCGTGTAGTCCATTTGCTTTTTAAGAACGATTATAGAAGTGAATAGAGACCTACCCTGTTTTGCATGAACAGTGTTTCTCCCTGATATTGTTATGTAATTGTTGACATGACTTGAAGTCAAAAGTTGCTTAACCTCTCTACTATAAGTCAGGGGTCAGGATTTTCCTTAAAAATGTGCAATATTAAAGTAAATGTGATGCATATATGATTTTGAGAAATAAAGAAGTTAATAATGTTTGGTAACAATTAGAATCATTGAGAAAACTCAATGTATTTGGTAGTACTTATGTTCGCTGAAAGTCTAGATAAGGGGGTCTCGGATACGAATCAGTCAATAAACTATAATAATCTTTCATAATTTACTGTTAAATCTAAAAGCCCTGCTAAAAGCTTGCTGGGTCACTGATAAAATCTCTCACAAAACTAACAAACATTATGCCTGACCAATCGCTAACCTCCCGTTGAAAGACAAACTTTTCTTTTGAAATCAATCTCATATCTGACAGTTAAGAATGTCTTTTTTGCCCCCCTGATGCGTGCGCCTGGTTGTAAAAGCACAGATGTTGACCTTGATTTCATTCCTTCATTCAAGAAATTAGGAGTCAAATTTTGAGTTACAATAACCATATCGTGATTCTGATCTTTCTGCTGTTACAGAGGATAAAAGAAGGTCGGTCGGAGACTTCAGAGACAACTCGGCTCTCTACGAACTGGAGAAACCCTCTATTTCAGTCAAAGCATTGTCTGCACTATATCTGTCAAAAGTGGCAGCTGCAGAACCAGCAGGAAACCTCTTGAAACCAGTTAGTACTTGTAGCTACTTTTGGGGCCAGGGGGATAAGACAGGGTAAGGCAGCAAGAAAATGCTGCTAAATTGACTGCTTATACAACTGTGTTCTGTTTATCAGTGTCCAAGGAGCATGCACTGTAAAATAAAAAAAAGTTGCTGTCTTAAATTAAAGTGCATAACTTATGAAAAAAAAAACGTTCTGATTAATTAAAGCAATGCAAAAACATGTCGTCATAACGTAATGATCAATAAGTTATGACAACATGTTTTTTCAGTGCTTTTACTCATCAAAATAAGTCAGTTTAATGTAATTTAAAGGGACAGTTCACTTTGAAATTCTTTTTAGCTTGCCTCAAGGGCATCCAAGATGTAGGTGTCTTTGTTTCCACAGTATTTTTAATTTTGATATTTTTAGGTCAAACTGTTCTTGTCTATCAGTCATATAATGGAGGTTTATGGGGTCTACCTCAAAGAGCATGAACATAGAAGTCCAAATTAAACCGACAGACAAGAACGGTTTGACCTAAAAATATCAAAATTGAAAATTCTGTCGAAACAAAGACACCTACATCTTGGATGCCCTTGAGGTAAGCTAAAACATATCAAAAATTAATTTCAAAGTGAACCATCCCTTTAAGTTCAAACAACTTAAATGTCCAAATTTATTGTACTCTTACTTTAAGGCAGCAACTTTTTTTTACAGTGCATATATTGTTACTATATAGTATGTTCTACTTTGGAAAAATTAAGTTATTAAAATCAGTTCAGTTTTTTTTTTTTTTTTTTTTACAAAAGATTTTTTTTTTTTTTTTTTAATAAAAGTTCAACTTGAAATTGAATTTGCTGTTTCTAATCAGACACGTTAGTCATTTCCTTGATTTTTGTCTGTTCTAGTATCCCACTTCTCCAACTGGAAAAAGGCCAAAAGCAAGCAAGGTAAGGAAACATATTTTTTTAAATATGTACTTTAATCTAGTGATAAAATTGGCTTTATCAAGTACAAACTAACCCCTGATGTGAACTCTGTAAAAAAATTATAATATTGTCAATAAATGTGTTTTGTTCAAGATTAAGTACATACTATAATATATTGCACTTTATTCTTGAAATAAAATTGTTGGCTATTTTAGTTTGTGTCTTTCTGTAATTGCATACTCAGTAAATAACACATTGTAGTAGTGACCCTTTTGATACAGTGTCTGAATTAAATTAACAACATTGAATTTGCAGTGTTTGATTACCTACTCATTTAGCAGGACAGAAAATATCTTTTGGGTGTCTTTGCCGGACTTTGTCTGTTTCTTAATCACCGGTCTCATACTAACATGAATGATAATGTTCTCAACTGCCTGTATTCAGACTGCTGAAATTAATAACCATTAGAAACGTTAGGCGCAAAACACTCGTTTTCTTTGGCATGCGGTTTGGCTTCTGTACAGTTCAGCAGGTATGTTAAACTTCTTAACTATTTGTGTTTGCTTAGAATTAATCATAACCATTTGAAATGATAGGTTAATATATTAGCTACAATAATCTAATCTGGTTGTCATTTTTTTACTCTAAGATGGCTGAAGGTGCACAAAACAGCATAGCATATGCGCCTGAATCAAATCCATCTACACATCATCCAGAAACCACTGTTGATGAGTATGAGCGAGCCTTTACTTCACCACCCCCAACAAGAGAAGTAATGTCCATTCTGCAACAACGCAGACAGAAATGCGAGCTTAGACGACTGCTAAAACACACTTATCCTGAGTTGAAAAATGTAGACAGTTTGGTTGAGAGGGAGATGGCTGATATTCTCAACATCGACCCAGTCACAGACACTGGATACCAGAGTGAGGTCCAAACTCGGTGCTGGATGTTTGAGAACCATGATATCAATTCAGTGGATTTCCACGACCAAAAACCACAGATGAAAAAGGAGTTTCAAGAGGGAGAAATCAAGAGAACCGTTTGTATGTTTGAACAACCTACAGCCAACCTCCTCAACGAAGAGAACAAACCCCAACTCAACGAATCCGAGGAAGGGACATCAGAGCAGAGCATCAGAGTGGATGTGAAAGCCACACGCAGAATGTTCGAAGCTCAATCGATGGATATTCTGAGAGACAGTCAAAGCCCCTGTCCAAGGAAAAATATTGTTTCTGAGGAGGAAGGTGGTTCGGTCTGGAAACCAAAGAACAATTCTGAAACTGATGGAAAACAAACATCAAACATTCACCATAACAGTGAAACTACTGATTTCATAAACACAAACGAGGTCTTTGTAGGTATATCTAGAGCAAAACAGGTCTTTGAAACAATATTACTTGACAAGGAGAACATCTCACCCACAAATGATAGCTGTAGCCAAGAGGAAGAACTGCTGAAGGCAAATGTAAAAAATAGAGCTCAGATGTTTGAATCAACTCCACTTGATAAGATCAATCAGCAAACCAAGGAAGAATCAGAAACCATCCTTGAGAACATGCAGGAAACTCTAGTTTCTTTATGCAACTTCAGTATCATGCATTCTGGTGGAACTATCCTTGAAGCTAATGAAACTGGCCATATCAAGAAAGCAAGATATCACTTCATACAAGAAGATACAAAACCAGAAATTGATGAGGAGGAGATAGTGACTGGAAACATAAAGAGCATCATGCTTCAGATGCTACCAGGAACAAGCCTGAACCCAACTGTGACCTTCCTAAAAGAGGACAGTCAGGGCAATGTGGAGATTCAGAAAGTAGATGTTCCCACTCACCAACTTCCGTTCACTCAAGATAAAGAGTGCAGGACTGCCAATGTGGTGCAGATTACTGAAGATCTACTCAGTCAAGAGAAATCCATGAGGAAAGGCGTCTTAATACAAGATGGTACCACAGGAATGAGAGAGATAACAGTTTATGTACTTTTTATCCACAGTGAAGTAAAGGAGTTGGGTAAAATTGAGTGTAAATCCATTCCCCCAAGTCTAAAGATTGAACCAGAGTCTGAAACGGGTGATCTCAAGACATATATTAGTTCATCTGAAAGTTCTTCAGCAGTATATACAAACAAAACTAGCAATGTGCAGCTATGCCAGAGCTGCATTGAGAAAGAAGACCTTGATCATCTAAAAAGGCTTCAGGAAACATCATCAGATGTAGATATAGGTGCGTCAGAAAAAACAAGTGAGATTATACCAGGTAATGCTACCCATTTCAAAGCCATTTTTACTAACAATATAGACAATTTAAGCTTCAAAACACAATCAGAAGAAAACAAGTCAAAAGTGTCACCAATAGAAAGTGTTATAAATAATGAAAATAATACAGAAAAATCAAACGAGGCTGAAATTTGCACCAACAGTGTGGGCACTCCAAGAATTCTCCAAGATCAAGATATCATGGATGATGGAGTAGTTCAAGCAGAACTTGTTGATGTTGTGGAAGATGAGTTAGTGAATCTGCAAACAGCAATTATGAATCTTCATCAAGCCACAATGGAGGCGAAAGCTCTTCAGCAGAGTGTACAAGCACTTGCTTCCCAGACCAACCAGACCCAACAAATCTGTGACCTCGGTTCAGTAAACCATGAGTTTACGCATGTGAAAAACAATAATAATGTAAGTGTGAAAGAAGAGCTCTCACAGTTCTACGAAACTCAAACGGAAGAAGAGAGTAAGGAGGACGCTACGAGGGGCAGCATACAGGCAGCTCTTGATTCCTTGGGAAAGTCCAACTTTAATGTCTCAAAGGGGGATTATAGAGCTGCAATGATTTATAGAAACTCTGCTAAAGGATTTACAGGACATAAACAGACAGATGTAGAGGAGTCAAGTAAAAGGACTAAAGAAAATAAGCCATCAACATATTCTCCAGCACCACTAGCTGAACAAGAGACTTTAAAATCACTTGGTGAGAAAACTGCCACAACCCAGTTTGAAAACAAACAAGTGACTTGTTCTCCCCTTCATGTCTCCATAGAAACACGTGTTAAAAATCGGAAAACTCCTATTGGACCCAAGCCAGCTATCCCACCTAAACCAGATCATTTAAAAATAAAGCCAAACCCTCTTGGTACTGAAACTGATGCATACCGTCTCAACAAATGCCAAGTCCCTACTGCTACTTTAAAATCACTAACTGAGCAGATTAAAGAACCTTCAAATCCCAAACTAAGCCCAGACCCAGCGGCTCATGAAGATGTACTGCGTACTGATGCCAATGAACCTGAACCTAGTGATACATCAATGACCAACGCTGAGAGTCCGGAAAACAAAGAGCTAAATGACATACAAGTTGTTGAAGAACCTCCAAAGAGCTCCCCAGAAAGCATTGTCAGTGAATCTTCCACAGGATTTCATGGCACTCTTCAAAACTTCGGGCTAAAGCAGAGTGGTTCAGAGCCTCCCGTGAAACCTAAAAGAATCAAAATGGCTAAAGAAAATGTGAAAAACACTATAGACAACCCCAATAACAACTCCACCATTTTGGAAACCGAAACGGCACTGGAAATCAGTCCTTCTCCTCACAACAATGACTGCTTGGATAAGACCTGTAAGGTAGATAGCAACAACCATGAAGAAAAACAAAATAAAAGTGATGATCAACAAGTCAGTGGAGTGGTTAGACGGAAAAAGAAAAGCAGAGGAGAGACTGAGGATGAGCGAAGGCAGAGACTCTCAGTGCACATGGATGAAATCATGAAAGGAAACGTGCCGGCTGTCATGGAGATCTTCGACAAGCTGAAAAAACAAGAGGAACTGAAAAACATACTCTCCAAAGTAGAGGAGATCGAAGAAGACACCAACAAAGTAGACGTGAGCTCGCTTAGAAACATTTTCGAGAGCGTACCGGATTGGGTTGTGCCTCGGGCGAAAAAGATCAAACCGAAAATAGTCAAGTCGGAACATTTAGGAGCGCCAAGTGAACCTGAGGTGATGACATCCATGGAGGTTGCTTTTGGGGACCTCGAGAAAGCAGGTGCTGACATCATCCGTTTAAAAGACCAAACGCTTGCGAGACTCATGGATATAGAGGAGGCCATTAAAAAGGCCCTTTACTCAGTCTCGACTCTGAAATCTGACTCTGACATTGTAGGACTCTCTGGTCTCCTCAGGGAGTCAATGGTGGCTGTACAAGGCTCACCTCCACCAGGTAATATCAGGAAAATCAGTATTGGGTCGAGCAAATCTCCAAAAGCTCAAAACAAGATGGGAAGGAGTGTTTCTGGACAGTCAACGGCACAGCAAAAGCCAGAGCTTTTTATTCCCACAACCAAACAGAGATCAACCTCACCAGCGTCTCCTTCGTTTATTTCCATTCAGTCAGCAGCGAGGAAGCCTACGGAGTCGCCATCGTCTCAGATCAGTCCCCTGAAAGCAGAACCGAAAGAAGAGGCCAAGCCCCAGTGCTGCTGTAGTGTGCCTTCAGACCGCAGGCAATGTTCTGTCCCAAAGGGGGATTCCTCCAGCCCCCCAAATCCACAACGGCAGGTCAGTGTGCTGGAAGTGCAAACGATGCCTGAGGTAGAGAAGGTAATCGGAACAGAAACCATCAAAGAGAACTACGAGAGGACGGACTGCTTCGGCAACAAGTTCTACTCCTCGAAAACCTCCACGGTTGTGACAACCCAACCGGAAACAAAGACAACTTCTAGAAAGCTTATTACGAGCAGTCCAGCCACATCTGAAATGGTCACATACCCAAGAATCAACACACCTTTTATTAGAGAGGACCATCCCCCACTGTAAATGTGGCAAATTTATTTCAGTTTTGGTTGTTACATAAATGAAAGATCTAATAATGTAACAGCAAATGCATTTAAATGTACTGTTTTGCTTGGTTACTGTATCTTTCGTGGTTATGTCAGTATTGACCATTGTTATTATTTCAGTTTTGTGTGAATTAATATTTTTTTTAACTAATATTTCCTTAGTATGTTGCAGTCATGCATGTTCTGATATTTCTGTAAATACAATATCATTTGAATTTCTGCCATATTTCTCAATAAAAGTAATAGTGTCATTCTAAATTTCAGTAAATAGGTGTTCTCATGTTTAATAGTTAAAGGAGTAGTTCACTTAAAAAAAAACTTTTGCTGATAATTTACTCACCCCCATGTCATCCAAGATATCCATGTCATTCTTTCTTCAGTCGCAAAGAAATGAAGGTTTTTGATGAAAACATTCCAGGATTTTCTCCATATAATGCACTTTACTGGTAACCAAACAGTTCAAGGTCCAAAAGACAGTTTCAGTGCAAACTGCAAACTGTTCAAAGGGCTTTAAACAAGACTATGAATAAGGGTCTTATCAAGTGAAGTGATCCCTCATTTAAAAAAAAAAAAGTTTTATAAGCTCAAATGGTCACCTTGCTATGTTGCTCAGTCTAGTGACATATCAGGGCCATTTTATGATTATCACTCACTCTCACAACAATTCATGACTATTTTGTACTATGATCTACAGAAATATTCAATCAACAATCTGGTAACTTTATTTAGTCTTGAACAAACATTTTAAAATACCTAGCAGATCATTATGTCACACACATCTAACGGGCAAAATGCTCAATAAGGCGGCTCAACCACAAAACAAAAAAAAATTAAAAAGGAAGGAAAAGTTGGCCGACTACAGCTCCAAAAACAGAAAAATAATTTTTCAAGTTCTCAAGGTGAGAATTTACGTTTCTTCACCTCAGCCTGAGAACATGAAATAAATATCTTTCTGTTTTTGATGTGGATGGTGTCAACTTTTCCTTCCTTCCTAGTTTTCTTCTTTGTTTAATCTTTATGAAAAAGAAATCTCATTCAGCCAATATGAAGAAAAAACACAGCTTGTGTTTTACTGAAAGAATACAAACATCATGTATACCAGTGTTTTCCAAAAGCCCGCATAAAAAACACAAACTAAAAGGTGAAGTGAATTAAAAGTCAACTTCTGACCCCAAGTCAATGGTGTGTTAACCCGTTTGTGTGACTGTAGTTTCAGCCAGCAGCTCAAGAAACATGCTCAGCCTGTCTGAAACCAGTTTACCCAATGGAAAGAATGGCAGCTGATAAACTCATTTTTCACAAAACCTGTTTCTGCTGCAAGCACTGCAAAAAGAAACTGAGGTAAGAATAATATGGACATCGCTGAAATATAAACATTTAAAACACATAACATCTATAATCCTACATGAGTGAAATCCCTTTGCAACTAGACCATAAATCACAGCAAATCATTTATTAGGCAGCGCTGAAGTTGCAGTTCTGCACCAGTCTTTAGACTTTGCCTCTAAAGCCATTAACCTACTTTGCTGACACTGCAGCTGTTGCTTAAAACGGTTAATCTACAAATATGCACCCAATTAATGTGTTTTTTTTATAGCCTACAGATCATAGGAATATACTAAAATGTGTTTTGCTTGGTTTTAGCCATCAAAGCTATGCGCCTCTCTACGGGGAATTCTACTGTGTTTTCCACTATCAGCAGCTTTTCAGAAGGAAGGGCAACTATGACGAGGGTTTCGGCCGTCAACAGCATAAAGACCGTTGGCTACAGAGGAATGGCACTGACGTCATTTAAAACCACTGAACAAGTATATGGGCCGTAACCAGCAGATGGTCTTATGTAGGCAAATACGATTTTCTGGTCTTTTGTCTCTTGTGATTATGCATCAACACGTTTAAATCAAATAAGGATTTAATATTAAAGTAACATGATTTCACAAAGCAGTTTATGTCTATAAATCAGTATTCTATTCTAAAATGTTTATGTTCTTATCTTTGAGACCCTGATGTTGGTGTGTTTTATGACATCTTAAGATCATTAAAACTAATATTGTACATACTGACTGATGTATCTCTATAATTTTAGAAACAAATGTGTCAAAAACATGGATATGTCTGGCATAAAAATCAAATATGAGTATTTGTACATAGTTTTTAGCCGCTGTTTCACAATTAAATTACTGAACTTATAAATAAATGACCAAATTATGTCTTTATTAATGGCTTTCTAGTTTTTTGTAGCATCAGTCTGAAAAGTATTGGGGAAAAAACACTCCTGCATGTGTTGAATCATTAATAAATCACAGTTTTCTTTATTATTATTTTTCAAAATGAAGTGCTAAAAAAAGTACAAATTCGTTTTTATCAATAAAACTTTACAAACATGATACTTGCCGCATGAAAAGTAAACAGTGACACCTGTTTTTCTTATTATTGCATAAATCTATTAAAACACCCATGAACATCAACTACATGTTTAAATGGCAGTATAAATCTCATAATTTTGTGCTACTGAGAGCCATTTCCTGCTCCTGATTCAGTCCGTTTTCAATGCTGGCTTTCTTTGATCCCCTGTAAATGAGAGATTAAAAAAAATAATAACTTATTTTGTATTGAATTATGTGCATCAAAAGTTAAGTGCTTTTTACATGATTCATTATTGCAAGAGATGTTTCATGCTAATACTAATGTAAAGAATCCTCACATGCTCTCATCCACGGGAGCGTCAGTGTGGTCCTGTAGTTCGGTGTTTAGTGTTTCTGGGAGCAGGAAGGTCAAGGCTCCTCCCACAAAAGGAAGAGAGCCGTATATGACCATTGGAATAGAATGATGATACACGTTCAACAAGCCAATCAGAGGAGCTAGAATACCAGCGACACGTGCACACATGGAGTTCAGTCCCACTCCATTTTGCCTAGACAATTGAGTTTAAGAATGAGAACTCATGTAGAATGCAGAACTGAAAACAGTGAGTTTCTCTCTTTTACATACACACCTGACAACCGTTGGGTACAGCTCAGCAGTGTACACATACACTATGGTGAAAGAGGCAGCGAGGGAGAACTTCCCAATCACAGCGATCACAGTCACAATCACAGGATACTCTGGGAAAAAACAGATCGAGTTGAAAACGTCTTTCTGTCACATTTGTGAACATTTAAGCAGCTTGTCGAATGCTTTTCTAACCCAGTCTCATGAAAGCTCCTCATAACAAGAGTTGTATGATTTGGTGAATTAGACATACATCATCTCATTAATACATTTTTATATGATCTGCTCATACAGTCCTGAGCGCTTAGGTTCACTAAGCTTTTGCTAATAATTTACTCACCCCCATGTCATCCAAGATATCCATGTCATTCTTTCTTCAGTCGAAAAGAGATTGGTTTTTGATGAAAACATTCCAGGATTTTCTCCATATAATGGACTTCAGTGGGAACCAAACGGTTCAAGGTCCAAAAGACAGTTTCAGTGTAAACTGTTCAAAGGGCTTCAGACAATGAATAAGGGTCTTATCAAGCGAAACAATCACTCATTTTAAAAAAATAACAAAGTTTAAGTTTTATAAGCTCAAATGGTCACCTTGCTCTGTTCTGTGATGCACGTTCGTGAGTCTCCTGTTCGAACTCGTTTATCAAAATGAAATCTTTTTTCGTGTCATTTGGTTCATTCAACGAATTAAATGAATGAGTTGACTCTGGAAAAGATTTGTTCATTTTGTTCGAACAGGAGAGTCACGAACGCGCATTACAGAACAGATCAAGGCGAGCATTTGAGCTTATAAAACTTAAACTTTGTAATTTTTTTTTTAAATGAGCGATCGTTTCGCTTGATAAGACCCTTATTCATCGTCTGGAATCGTTTAAAGCCCTTTGAACAGTTTGCAGTTTGCACTGAAACTCTCATTTGGACCTTGAACCGTGTGGTTCCCATTGAAGTCCATTATATGGAGAAAAATCCTGGAATGTTTTCATCAAAAACCTTAATTTCTTTTCGACTGAAGAAAGAATGACATGGATGTCTTGGATGACATGGGGGTGAGTAAATTATCAGCAAATGTTTTTTTTAAAGTGAACTACTCCTTTAAAGTGTGGACTTTTTGCCAGCAAATCGTACGTTTTCATAAAAATCAACGACAACTAGTACAAATGCGTATAAATGTGCCACACTGATTTCCTGTTACATTAATGAACATTTAAGCAGTTTTTGTCCTTTGAATGTTTTGTCAACACAGGCTTATGACAATGAGACACTTTTTGGGGACCCTCTTTCTTCACTAATTATAAAATAAGACTCGCTCACCCCCTGGTATAGCAGGAATAACCAGGCAAGCTGTGCCTCCTAGAAGCAGAACAACACTCTGGCAGATCCTCCTTCCGAAGCGCTGAATGAGAGGAAAGCAGGCCAGCCGCGCGGGAAACTCTGCAATGCCAAAGATCAGTTGAGTCAGGTAAATGTCCAGGCCGAAGTTCCCCACGTTCAAGCTGACTCCATAGTAAACCAGGCTCGTCACAAACCTACAATATTGAGGTTTGCAGTGAATGAATGCAGTGTCAATGGAAAAACGTGTGTATATGGTAAGTGCACTGTATCAAATGATTAATTGAAATGTTAGTACAGACATAGAGACCTAATATAAAGTGGGACCATTTTACGTTGTTGTTTTACATTCTATGAAAAAGTACACTTTAAAATAACTGGATGATGCACTTAATTAAAGGTGCAGTAAGCGATTTTTCAAAACAGAGTACCACAACAAACTTGTAGCCAATCAGCATTAGGGTGGAGGAAAGAGAGTGAGCCAATCAGCAGTAGGGGGCGTGTCCACTCATAATGGGGGAGGAGAGAGATTAAGCAAGTGGTAGATTTGAAGAAAGACTGTAGAAAGAGAAATGACAGAGACAATACAAAAGAGAAAATCTCAGAGGAACATCATTAGAAAAATAAGGGTTTTTATGATCAATGCTTCCTTGTTGTTAGTTAAATAATCTGTGCTGTATTTTTCACCTCACACACCAGTGATCACGGTTCGAGACAAGTTATGGACCAGCCTAAACGCATCCGAGCTGTAAAGTGTTTGTGAATTTTGCAGGTGGAGCAAAGGGAATTGGTTTGTATGGGTTGATTTCAAATATTACAACTCTGGAAGATCGCAAACCACACCTCTAACTGTGTTAATTAAAAATGAATGAATTCATTAAAAGTGTGGAATGTTGGACACTTCATACACTCAACTGTTGCAGCTTTAATAGCAAAGGGGCTAACTGTCAGAACTCACCACATATAGCACATGATGAGAGCTCTCTTTCTCAGGTAATCCACTCGGAACAGGTCTAGCATGGAGCCCTTTTTTACTGTGTTCTCCGCTTCCATCTGATAATGCATTATTTCATGTTAATTCATCATTTTTAATACATTCATTTAAGCAGGAAAAGCTCACTGAGAAAAAAAATCTCATTTACAGGAGTGTCCTGGGTAAGATAAGCAGCCTGAATTTGAAGTAGAAACATATATAAAAACAACAACCATTAAATGTACGGATTTTAAAGACCTACTTTCAATTGATACTGTATGAGAAGGCAAATGGGAGTGGATATGATCTGTTTATCAGCTCTTTTCTAAGACCAAACAAGGCTTGGCTATCTACATAGAGAAAGCAGTCACCTTGTCGAGCAGATTTTCGGGCACCTTCCTGCCATTGATTCGGGCAGCTTTCAAGATCTCTTTCTTGGCTCTGTCTTGCTTGCCCTGAGTCAGAAGCCATCGGGCAGACTCAGGGAGAATCCTGCCAAAAACATTGAAAACTGATTAGAAAATAAACAGAAATTGAATTAAAATATGTTAAATATTTCATCTGTATACTTGTCATGTGACCAACATCAGAATATGCAAACACAAAAAAATTGTGAATCACTGATATATAATCACACTAACCAGTAATAGATGCAGAAAAGCCCAACCGGTGCTGACAGAACCAGCTGTAAAATCCTCCAGTTTCGGATCCCAAAGGCCACACCGGACAGCAACATCAGGCCGACGGCATAACAGCAGTGCGACAATATGGTGAAAAGGGCGCGCTTGGCTGAACCGCACCACTCGGTACCTAAAACATGTTTGAAATACCATGATTTTTTTTTTTTTGTACAAACTTAAATAATAATCTGAGATCTAAACAGGTTTTATATGCATTTTCATAGCGATTTCTGTTGTTACAGGACGTTTGTTTTAAGTCAGCATGAAACAGAAGTTGCTATTTGTGATGTATACTTGAACAAGAAAAAATGTAGGGCGGGACTTAATCGGGAATTGACTGAATGATTGGATGGTTGTGGTTTGCTATTGCTGTGATCTCTTATGAGTGACGGGTTGATCGCATCCAAAATAAAAGTTTGTGTTTATATAATATATTTGGGTGCACTATGTATAATTATTTTGTGTGTGTGTATATATATATATATATAAATATAAATACACACACATGCATGTATATTTAAAAAAAATATTATTTATATATAAAATATTTATATATAATATAAATTATATCTAAATCTATATACAGTATATGGATGAAAATGTTTCTTTAATATATACAAGCATGTGTGTGTATTTATATATATATAATAATTATACACAGTGCATCCACATATATTATGTAAACACAAACTTTAATCGCGATTAATCGTTTCACAGCCCTAAATACATCATCAGAGAAAAGAAGAGATATCTATGCAAGGGGGAGGGGAAATTATGTTGATTAATGATAACGAGAGCACATGAATTGTAAAAAATAATGATGTGCGAGCCAAGGATAAAAAATGTATAATAAATACTGCAACAACAAAAAAAAGCTAATTTTGAATTCATGGTGACTTTAAAGCATGCGTGCACTGTAATGCACTTTCTACATGCTAATTATCTAACTTTTTAATATAGGCTACTGGCATTAAAAAGGAGTCATATGTGTTACCCAGAACAAACGTGTTCATGGTGATCCCTGATATTGTGGTGCCGACCACAAAGCGGAGGGCTATGTAGACGTAGATGTTGGGGGAAAATGCTACTCCCACCCCAAACAGAAACTGCAGGAACAAGGAGAGGAGCGTGACAAACCGCCGGCCATACCTGAGACAAGAAAACAAGTTAACCAGGACAGTTATGCAAGCACTCAAATGACTTAATATTTGACACAAAATATGGCCCTTTATTACTGATGGATGGGTTGTTAGATTAATCTGTGTTTTTTTTGGGGGAAAAACTCAACAATAATCATTATGTGTTTTATATCATTCTTATGTTGCTTGGACTCTACACGTACTTGTCTGCCATTGGCCCAAACAATAGGGCTCCAATAAGAAGACCAGCCATGTAGATGGACTGAGATGCCTCATTATAAATCTTATTTTCACACACCAGGTCAAACTATGATAAGATAAGAAAAGAAAACATGATAAATACAGTAAACAGATGCCAATGAAAATAATATGTATTGATTACAGTTTATAATAACTTTCAATTTTATGTAAAACATTAGAACATAATATACAAGTTTCTGTAAAGACACATAATTCGCGGCTACAATTTTTTGAAGATTTCGACCATTCGTTTCAAGGAAAAAAAGTCACTGTTCTTTCGTGATAAATATAGGGTAATTTGGATCAACTGAACCCGTCAAGTTAAATTTAATAGAAAAACTTATGAAACGAACAAAACTAAACTATTATCACGATACATGTATGCTTTTATTCTAAAAAGTGGCTAACATTCTGGCAAGGTGACCAAGTTATGAACAAAATTGCAGTAGCATTAATAAGAAAGTTTTTCAAAGTTATCTGGTCTTATTGTCATAAATTGTATTGTAATTTGTGTGTTGTGTTGTTATATGTGTAAGGCTATACTCTACACAAAGAATTGTCTTTGAGGACAATACAGTTAAAGTTGAAGTTGGTCTTCAAAAATGTTTTCAAAACGTTAGCACAAAAACATTATTTATTCGTTTTAGTTCAAACTATGTCCAAGGACGTCCAGATAACATTTTTCAGAATATTTAGAGAACATTCAAATGTAACATTCCCATAATGTTTGCAAAAATAAATAAATAAAATGTTTCCTTAAAAACTGGACATTTTTTAAGTTTAGAGAATATTTGGAAAAAGACATTTCCATAACTTAATATATATCAGCACAAGTTCTTAGCATTTTGTTAGCAGGTGCGTGGTGAAATATTTATTTTTATTTTTTTTTGCTTTATATTTTTATAGCCTTGCTGCTAATTAGAATCTAAAATAAAAGTTTGTAAATATGTCATATATCAGATATACATTTACATGTATAGGCTATACATTTATAAATTATGTTAAGTGCGATTAATCGATTTGACAGCACTTGTTTTTACATACAAGTATAAAAGTTTCACGCGTTTTCAAACGATTCGTACCCAAAAGTTAAATTAAGAGTTAGAAATTGCCTTTGAGAGGAGGTAACCATGGCAACAAACACTGCCATTACGTTATTACGGCTTTATTCATCACAAATAGAGTCGCAGGCTATAGGCCCATCACATAATTGTTCGAGTTTTTAAAGGGTTGCGCGAGACGAACTTTAAACATGCTAATTTTAACTCTTCTGAAAGACATTGAATAATAAGTGAATAGTCTATTATTAGGCCTAAATCTTATACCTAAGCGTTAAAAATGTAACCATAAAAGTTAAATATTTATGAAAAAAAATTATAGGCATAGGCTATAGCCGGACAATTAAGGACTACTTTTATAAAGCAATTTAAGAAAAGTCCAATAATGCACCACAGCTAAGCTATAGCCTATAATTATAATCTATATCAAAGTTCATACAGTATAGCCTACCTCAGTTATAAGAGTGCTGCTGTCTTCTGGTGCCTTATAAACCCATCCATCGGTACATGATGTCGTTTCGTTTATCCCATAAGCTTCAATGGCACCGAGATCCAGATCAACAGGTGAGAACATCTTACAGCTCTCATATTGTCCTTTGCTGTCCAGAGGGATGGTGAGGTTCAGCTGCTTCTCCTCTGTCAGGTTTGGAGCTAGCCGTAAGATCCAGCTGCTGTCGCAGTTATGTGGGAAGCTGATGGCGGTGAAGACCTGACTGAACATGTGGAAAGCCGTGAAGAGGTTGGGGAGGCATACCGCCACCAGCAAGCGTTTCTGAAACGCTCCAAACTCGCCGACGGACGACAGGATCTGCGCGAAGTCTATCATGATCACTGTGGGCCACCGTCAGCGGCGGCTCGCGCTTAAAACACCTGCACCGCGGATCCCACAAATTAATTTTTAAACGTGTCACAAGTTCAGCATATCTGCTCGCGCTCACTTATCTGTTACTGTCGATCAAAGATAAAGCACTTATTTATTTCACAGCGAGAATGACAGTCAGAAGACTTTAAATAATCATAATAATAAAGTACAATGTAAATTAGGCATAGGTGAATAAGCTGATTCCAATTATGTTAAAATGTTCTGAGAGGAGTAGCCTGCAGACAGTGTGTGTGTATGTGTGCGTGTCTGTGAGTGTGTGTGAGGGACTTTGGATCATGGGGCAAATGCAGTTACACTGGGGCCTTTTTGCTAGTGAATAAGGCGGTCTTCATATTGTGGTAATGTGTAAACTGTTGTGATGCTTGTGGGTTAAGCACAATATTTAGACAACAATGTAGCCTATATGTGTGACAAAGTAGCCACACTCTCAAGGGAAAAACAACAATCAGATGATTGTGACAGGACAAGCTATGTGACTAAATAAGTTCAAAGTGCCATTTAAATGCCATTGTGTGTACAGAACTTAATCATTTCAATGGTGAAAAAATGTATGTTTTCCAGATGTTTTTTTTAACAGGGTATAACCTGTCCTGAATGTGAGCCTTTTAATTCAATATTTAATGCTTGTTCTTTAGCTGCATTTCTATATGTAGCCTATTTATATAACAAAAAAAAAGATGTTTTTTTTTTTTTTTGGTATGAATCTGTGGAAAGCATATACAAATACATTGCCATATACAGTAACCAATCATAACCAAGACAGCATTTTAGACAAGTTAATTCTTTATTGATTTTAAAGTTTTTTTTTTAACAAGCTAAATCAAAAATAAAAGAGATATTATAAACTAAAGAAAAAAAGTCCTTTTTACTGACTGTTTTATTTTATTTTGTATTGCTTACAGCAGTGTTTCCCAACCCTGTTCCTGGCGACACACCAAAACTGAGCGTATTCTTTGTCTCCCTAATCAAACACACCTAATTCAACCCATCTGATTACGAGCTGATGAGTTGAATTAGGTGTGTTTGATGGGAGACAAAGAATACGCACAGTGTTGGTGTACCGCCAGGAACAGGGTTGGGAAACACTGGCTTACAGTAAACAGTCTGCCTACTACAATAATGGTCTGCATTAAGAAGAATCCAGGAGATTTGTGACTTTATAAAATGCATTTTACTAAGATTGAATATTATTGTTTATATACCATTTAATCATGTTGACCACAGATCTGCTGCATAGCAACCTCAATATTCAAAATATCTGAAGAAAAACTTTTCAAAAGCAAGCAATGTCAAAGCTTTATTTTACACCTCCTTTTATCTTTTGAATCTTCCCAATAAAACTGGAAAAAGTTTAAAATTATTCAATAATTAGTTAATATAATATATATATATATATATATATATATATATATATATATATACACGACCATTCAAAAGTTTGGAATCAGTAAGATTTTGTATGTTTTTTTTGTATGTATAAGTCTATGCTCCTCAAGGCTACATTTATTTGATTAAAAATAAATAAATTAAAAAACAGGAATATTGTGAAACATTCTTAGTATCTAAAATAACTGTTTTCAATTGTAATACATTTTAAAATGTAATTTGTTCATGTGATAGCAAAGCTAAATTTTCAGCATCATTATTCCAGTCTTCAGTGTCACATGATCCTTCAGAAATATGTGGATTTGCTGCTTATTAAGAAACATTATAATAATAAAAAATATGCTGAATATTCACATGAATAAATTATATTTGAAAATATGTGAAAATTAAAACATTATTATTATTATAAATACAATTTCAGGTTAACAATATAACAAATAAATGCAGCCTGGTTGAGCATAAGAGACTTTTCTTTTAAAAACATAAAAAAAGTGAACAACAGTGTATATATATATATATATATATATATATATATATATATATTAATATATGTGTGTGTGTTAAGATTATTCCAGGCTGTTCTTGCACAGGTAGCGATATGTTTAATGAGAAACAACCTCTCACATAAGTTCTAAGGAAAACAGACCTGCTGGAAACATCAGGCAAATAAAGGCCACCTAAGACCCCCCTACAGGCACCCTCAGACAAATAAGACAAACCAACAAAACTCACAATGTCTCTTTTGTAACCGACACCACCTCCCATCACCTCATTTATGGAGAACACAAAGGCCATGAGTGAAGCATCCTATATAAAATCAAACCAATGGCAAATTACATTATTTACATGTTCAATTGAAATCAGAAATACACATGAATACTTAAAGAGTTCAATAGCAGAACAGAAAAAACAAACAAACACCAAAGTTTCATCAGGTACCTCACGTACGTCTACCTTTTTCAAAAATCAAACTCTTAAAAAATGAGCAGAAGTGACAAAATTTAAAACCAAAATGCACAAATTCATGTGAAATCTAAAAAAGGGAGATATGGTTGATGCAAATGTGTAGAAACATTAAGGCAATAACTTTTAGAGCAGCGTGGGATAGTAACATTTGCAAATGTGCCCTGTTGAGACAGCACAGCACACACGCACACACACAAATAAAATAAACAAGGAAAAAGCAGCAAAATAAACCAGCTTTTAGGGGGGTTCGTCGAGGCTCAATGACACCGAATAGATCATTTATTATCTGAAATAAAAGATATTGTACTTTGAAGAAATCAGACTCTCTATACAGTATAACAGGCGAGAATGGAAAACTTGTTTTTGGGCTGAATTTCTAAACCAGATTCTGTAAATGTTCATCAAGCTGGTTTAAACAAACCCCAGTAAATAATACAAGCGGTTTGATAAAACACGCTAGCTGCTTCACTTTAAAGGCGTAGAAAAAAAATACAAGTAAAAAAAAAAATGCTATAGCTACTGCAAACCCATTCACTCACTTCCTCTATTAACACCATGTTTCTTTGCGTTCATTCTCCTCATGCACACAGTTCTTATATTAGAGGCATTTTTACATTTCGTTTTTTGTGTGTCAGTTCAGATTGTGCAAAAATAGAACAAACATAGAAAGAAAAAAGAGGAAAAGAAAGAGAAACATTAAAAGAGCATTAAGGTTATATCTGCTTATGATAATTGCATACTTAGATGAATCAATCGTAAACTTTATTTTAAAGGATTGCTACAAATTGCGATCTTTGTGCAACTCTGCTGTGGGCCATTTAAAATCCTATGGGGCTGCGCAATGGAACTTTTCTCTTTGGCAACAGTGGTTTCTTGGGGGCAATTGAAAAAGGAAAAAGTATCAATGTGTCATTCTGTTGGTAGTGTTGGTTTGTTTTCACATTTGTAGGCAAGTCATGGTCCCCGCACAGAGCCAAAGTTTAGTTAATGCTAAGCTGAGCAAATCCCAAGAGTTTGACATCATCGGGAATCTCAGAGCCTTCAACACCAGATGCCTGGAAAACACCACGCATGACGTGTTACCGCAACACACCATTACGGATTTAGGGCCCGTTCACACCAAACTAACTATATGAGCGTCCAGGTAAAGCAGGATGAACTCTGATTGGCTGAAAAAATGGTTCTGAAAGTGATTCCAATGAAAGCCATTGTAGTTATAGTGGTGTGGACTCTGTTATTCTTGAATGATTTTTATAACTCTATCTTTATCGTTCTTGATGTGAACGGGCCTTTACACAAAGTGGGTTTAACTGAACACACACTTACCAGTCTAAATGTGACATTTTTATTGGAATGAGGCTCTTCAACTATCTTCTGCAAATTAGCAGCCACTGAAATGACAGAAAACAGAAGTTTAGGACTAAAACCATGATTGTTTTTATGCCTTTAAGTTTTATTTGACATTTTTAAATGATTTGAAATTGCAATTTATTTTCTTCACACATAACATCACCATTTTTCAAGCAGCTTAAACAGATGATGATTTTAGTAAAAGTTATAGTTAAGAATTTTTTTGGAATTCTAATAAAAGTATTTTTTAATTAAAAAAAAAAATTTATTAACATAACAATTAGAGTAAAAACTGATTATTATAGCAGGATTTATAAAAACAAATATATTTTTAAAACTGGAAAAAAAATATTATATTGTATTTGGTCAAAACAGTAAAAACAGTAATATAGTAAAATATTACAATCTAAAAATAACTGATTTCTATTGTAATATATTTGTCATTTATATATTGTGCTGCTCAATATTTTTGAGGAAACCGTGATACATTTTTTTCAGGATTCTTTGATAAATAAAACAACTTTAATACAAAATATATATTATAAATGCTTTCACCTTTGATCAATTTAATACTTTCTTGCTCAATGAAAGTTTAAATTCCATAAAAAAAACCTTACCTATAACTAAATCTCGCCCGTCTACCAAGCCAGCCGATACCAGTTCCTGAGAAACCCCATCTGCTGTGTCTACAAAAACAGAGAAAATGAATGTGATGCATTTATTCCACTTTAAAATGATTAATTTAGAGCATCAAACTTTGATCATGGAAAATTGCAACATCCTGGATATTTGAACTGACAGGGTTGTAGATCCTCTGACAACTTAACTGCACACATCATGCTTACACACTGTAGTCAGTACAGACAGCAGAATGAAGACGTGTTCAGGCAGAAGAACATTCTCACACAGGCCGGCTATGTGCATGTCACTAAATGTTTTATTTTGGGAAAATTCCCAACGTGACTGACAAAACGCAGATGCGGCAGGCTCTTTGACATCTGATGGGGTAGAAAAATGATGCTCTTGCTTTGCTTGGGCCTTTCTGCTGGAGGGCAAAAGACTGAGATAAACAGGAACTGATTCTAAAAGGGTGTTGTATTGATCTTTACAGGCAAAAAACATTGGACAATAGAATTACCCAAGTGTGACGTAAATCGTACTGATTTGAGATGTTCACCGCCCTTGACAAATGTGACAACAGTCAACCATAACATTCAGTGTTTTTTCAAAAGAGTTGTGGAAAAAATCATTCAGTTTGGTCTGGACAATATACATCTACTGTATATTAAAGGGATACGCCATCTAAAAATGTGAGGGACTAATTTTATTGACTCACAGAGATGGATTATTTTTCTAAAAGTATTCATTTATGTTCATCTGAGGAAAGAATGTTCATTGGGCTGAGAAAATTATGAGAGAATTTTCATTTTAGGGTGGAATATCCTTTTAAGAGTGTATTATGTGGATTTATTCAAGTACAATCATACTATGTATGCCATGTGTCTTTATGCTCTTACCCCTGCCAGGCATGAACTCAAATCGGATGTCATTCAGTTCCTTTTTCAAATTTCTGTAGGACAGAAAAAATTCAAGTCATCTCCTGCTCCTGTTTACACTTTTAATAATAAAGGCACTTTATCAGCATTGATGATTCTATGGAGAACCTTTAACATTAATAACCTTTCCATTGCTCCAAAGGTTCTTTATATTGGAAAAATGTACTTGAGATTATATAAATGTTCTTTACACAAACCAAAATGGTTCTTCTATAGGCATCGCCACAAAGATCAATGAATGACTCTGTGGTAGGGGGGCGTGGTTTTCGCGGCGTATGTAGTGAGAGACGAGTCAATGAGCTGCGCGGAGAGTAAGTCGGTCAAGTGCAAATGATGAACAGCTGTGTCTATTTGCAGTGATTGGAGCGGGGAGACCGTAAAAGCCGCAGACTGGGAGAGAGGAGGAGAGAGATCGGGGAGCTTGTGTGAAGCTGTGATCAGCGGGACGAGTCTGTGTCCGGGACACCTGCAAAAGCTGTGTACAGCGGGAAAGAGTTTATGATTGTTTTACTTCTGAGTTTTCTGTGAAGAGCGCTGAGGTGCCGTGGAAAGAGATATAAAAATAAAAACACACAAGCTCCTCTATTCGCCGACCCTGTCTCCTTCTTCCCCCTTAACTGAACCTTATTACACTGGTGCCGAAACCCGGGAAGAAGGAGACTGCCGTCGTCATGTCGAGCCCGTCAGGATCACCGTTTACGGAGATTATTCAATCACTCGCGGCCATGCAGAGGGAACAACATCAAGCCCTGCTGTCCTTCAAGGAAGAACACGAGCAGCGCTTCCAGGCGCTGCTTCAAGGACAGCAGGAGGACCGCGAGTTGTTCCGGAGCCGTTTCGACCAGGGGGCTGCGGCCACCCCCGCTACAACATCGGCCGCGGCGCTCTCGTTGTCAAGGATGGGTCCCCAGGATGAACCGGAGGCGTTCCTGGACCTGTTCGAGAGGACAGCCGAGGCCCGGGGGTGGCCCGAAACAGACTGGCCGCTGCGACTCATCCCACTCCTATCCGGGGAGTCACAGCTCGCCGCCCACCAACTGCCAGTCTCCAGTCTCCTGGTCTACCAAGATCTACGGCGCGCCATTCTGCAGCGGGTCGGCGGAACAGCATCGTCAGCGGTTCCGTTCCCTGACTCTGGAGGAGGCCGGTCGGCCCTTCGTGATGGCGCAACAGCTCCGGGACTCCTGCCGTAAATGGCTGATGGCCAAGGGAAGTGACATCGAGACAATCATCGACCAGGTGGTACTGGAGCAGTTCATCACGAGGCTTCCCAAGAAAACAGCTCAATGGGTCCAGTGCCACCGTCCGACGTCGCTGGACCAGGCCATCCAACTGGCGGAAAATAACATGGTGGCGTGCTCGGGGGTCGGCGAACCCCTCCCATCAGCCTCTCTCTCCCACTCTTTTTTTCCCCCTCCCCAGTCTTTCTCTCGTCCCCCTCTGCAAAACCTATCCCTTCTCCCAGGTCTCGGGGTGCGCCACGATGGAGACCCGGCGGGCAGAGGGACTCCCCGTCGGCCGGGAGGATGACGGAGAGGGGGACACCTGTTGGGGGATTCCCCTCCCCGGCTCCGGTCGTTGCGCTCTCCCCACACCAATCCCTTGCCCCACTTCCCGCCGCTGGGACAGCGGGAAAGCCCGGGCCGGCCTGTTGGCGCTGTGGGGATCCGGGACACTTTATCGATCGGTGTCCGGTGATTGAGGTGGGGACGCTGGTCTGGGTCCCCGACGCGCCAAGGGCCACCCCCGATCAAGCTGGCTTGTACCAGATACCCGTGAGCTTGATCGGCTTGGATTTGACAAAGGGCTATTGGCAGATCCCCTTATCTCCAATAGCCAAAGAAAAAACAGCTTTTACCACGCCGTTTGGATTACACCAATATGTCACGCTTCCGTTCGGATTGTTCGGGGCACCGGCGACTTATCAGCGTTTGATGGACAGAATTCTCCGGCCGCATGCTGCATATGCCGCTGCTTACTTGGATGACATCATCATCTATAGTAATGATTGGCAGCGTCATATGCAGTATTTGCGTGCTGTCCTGAAAACGCTGAGAAGAGCTGGGCTCACGGCCAACCCGAAGAAGTGTGCAATTGGGCGGGTGGAAGTAAAGTACCTGGGGTTCCACTTGGGACATGGACAGGTGCATCCCCAAATTGATAAGACGGCTGCAGTTGCAACCCGTCCAATTCCGAAGACCAAAAAGGAGGTTAGGCAGTTCCTGGGGCTAGCGGGATATTATAGACGGTTTGTACCTAACTATTCGGACCTCGCTAGCCAGATAAAGGCTGCTCTGTGCGGCGGCCCGCTTTTGCGTACTCCTGACTTTTCTCTCCCTTTCATCCTACAGACGGACGCGTCGGACAGGGGTTTGGGCGCGGTCCTGTCCCAGGAGGTGGGGGGGGGGAGGAACGGCCGGTGCTGTACATCAGTCGGAAGCTTTCGAAGAGAGAGACGATGTACAGCACCATTGAGAAGGAGTGTTTGGCCATCCGGTGGGCTGTCCTCACCATCCGTTGCAGGCCGGACAGTTCCCCGGCCTGAGTCGGGCGGTGGGGGTATGTGGTAGGGGGGCGTGGTTTTCGCGGCGTATGTAGTGAGAGACGAGTCAATGAGCTGCGCGGAGAGTAAGTCGGTCAAGTGCAAATGATGAACAGCTGTGTCTATTTGCAGTGATTGGAGCGGGGAGACCGTAAAAGCCGCAGACTGGGAGAGAGGAGGAGAGAGATCGGGGAGCTTGTGTGAAGCTGTGATCAGCGTGACGAGTCTGTGTCCGGGAAACCTGCAAAAGCTGTGTACAGCGGGAAAGAGTTTATGATTTAATGTTTGTTTTACTTCTGAGTTTTCTGTGAAGAGCGCTGAGGCACCGTGGAAAGAGATATAAAAATAAAAACACACAAGCTCCTCTATTCGCCGACCCTGTCTCCTTCTTCACCCTTAACTGAACCTTATTACAGACTCCAAATATAAGAACAGCAAACACAACTTACCTTAACCTTAATACTAAGCTGATGGGGGACTGGGGGGCATCATCTCCAGGAACTGGGGCCTACAGACAGAGACAGAGATGGTGATGAGGAGCATCAGCTTAATTTTTTATAAACCTAATAACTGAGTGTAGAAATGCTTGAACAGCTAGTGTACCTGCGCAGGCTGTGTAGGGGTTGTAGTGTGTTGAGTGTTGGCCGGGCCCTGGCCAGCAGCTTGAGGTATTTCAGGCTGGAGGTGACTGCTGAAAGGCTGGAATATCTGAAAATACATGCATAGAGCCACACATACATTTAGTAATTGCGTTATAAATACATATTTAAAAAAAAAAATCCAAAATCAAAATAAATAGTACCAACATTAAATGAAATGTCTGGAATGGAATACTAGTTTACTATTTAGTGGATGCTGTGGAGTGAGCACTATTCTTAAAAAAATAAATAACAGAAGGTATTATTGCACTATAAATGTAAAGAATATTGTATAAACAGCATGTGAGTGGCATCGAGTTGTAGCTTGTGAAATAAAAAGATTATTTTGCCCATTTTACACCAGTTTTATTTAAGAATAATTGTAATTTAAATCCTTAATACTGTCATACAAATACAGCAAAGCAATTGAATTACATTTTACAACATAGATTATTTAAACAGTAGATTATTTAAATATTTCATGCATACAAAAAATGCATTATATGACAATTATGCATAGTACACACAGCAGGAATCACAAGTATGGTAAATTAGTATGGTAGTAATGGTTTACATACCTCTATATTCTGGAGTCCTTCTCTTACTCTTGGTGACTGTGTGAGAGAGATAGAATGGGCAAAGGTCAAAGTCTCTTGTAAACATATATATTTGTTTGGGTTACTGTAATTCAGCGTTGGATTTAAACACACTGTAGTAAGGAATGAAGCAGGGAGTTAAGGCCCTTCATGAGTATTTCATTTGACACATTTGCTATGATTCTAAATACACATTTCATAGCTTTTGTATAATATCCTTCAAGAATTCAAGGACTATTGGGATTGTTTTGAAATATGCAAACAAATTTAGAGTTTATATCCACAATATCTGCTTAGAAAATATTATATTCAACAGTATGCACTTCATCCAAAGAATTCTCCCCCACCCACCACCAGAAAAAACAAAAAACAAAAAAACACACACTTAAACTGAGTTATATTCAGACTTACACTGGCGTTTAAATGTTTAGGTAAGGATTTATTCATTTATTTAAAAAAAATTGAAAAAAAATTATTCAGCTATAATGTATTCAATTAATCAAAAGTGTCAATCAAAATTAATCAAAATACATTTTTAATGGTTTAAAAAAAATAATTCAGCGTCAGCTTTGCAATGACAGGTATAAATACAAATTTTAAAATATATTAAAAACAAAACATAATTCATAATATTACTAGGTTTACTGTATTTTTAATTAATTAATAATTTTTTTGATAAAATAAATGACTAATTTAATGAAACTTAACTAATAAAATGTTTTCACAAACCCTAAACTTTTGAACGGTAGAGTACATAATGATATGACATCATATCTAAGGTATTTGGCCATATAACTAGTGACCAAACTGGGATCCAAAAATCATTTAAAGACCAGAAGTAGCCATATTGCATGTTAGTGCCTCAATCAGCAGAAGTCTGTTAAACAGAATTTGCTTGATTATCAAAGGTCATTGATTTGGTCAGTTTTTCAAAGTTGTAAATAAAAAACACAATACAGATGGCGTCCAGGAAGCACACATCATCACTATTCAGTCAGTTTCTGTTTTTTCTAGCAAGAATTGTTACACTTTTTTTTTGCTTTACCCAAGTTTAATCCTTGAGATTAGAGTGAGTGTTCAAGCTTAAGTAGCCATGTAAGTAGACATTTCAGTATTTGTGTGATCTCAAAACGCACATACAAGCTATGCAGGGCATACAGAACAAAAGTTATCTTAAGAAGCGATCAAAATGCTTTCATACTGTACATGATTATTTCTTGCATAGATAAACAGATTATCACAGACAGATGAAGGTGCAATGGTCATCCTTAACCAACCAGAACTCTAGTATCTTTATTGTCTTATAACAATAAAGCTGGATAACAAGAATATCAGCAGATACTGTATATTATGCTCTCTGAACAAATTCACTTCCTCTTTATCTAGCACTTCCTACACGTCCAAAATGCTGTGTTTGACTGAGTGTGCTTCCTTGTTAAGGTGAGCCATCTGTATTAGTGGGAAAACTGAACAACCCTGGGTGGGGGCAGCTCAAGAGGTTGAGAGAAACGGACTTGTCGCCTTGTCGACTTCGACTGCTGCTCCTTTAGCGGCAAACAAAAGACACAGAGCCCAGGGATGAGAGGTGCACAACAGCAACACCTTTACAAATACCACAGACAAACAAAGAGTGCAAACAACCAGTGCTGAACCACTGCAGAGAGAGGGTGTGTGTGTGTGTGTGTGTGTGTGTGTGTGTTACCCGTAAGGCAGCAACAGCAGCTCTGCCCTCCTCACTCTCCTCATCCAGTTCATCATCGCTCCATTCCCACTCTCCATCTTCTGTTTTATGGAGTCTCCCACTGGAGCCAGGAACTCGCCGTACCTACACACATACATATATGTTTATACAGACATGCGTATAGAAGAGCAAAATATGTTTAGGTTTATTTATTTTTTTTTAATTAAAAGTTAAAACAAATCTGATTTAATATTTAAATTACATTTATAATTATTAATTAAATGTATATTTATATATATTTAAAAAAAGAATCAAAATGAATACATTTAATTATCTGAAATTCTAAATATTTTTGTGAATATTCTTTATTGTCCCTAAAAAGATTTTGATTTGTGCTGCTGTAAATATACATACAAATTGGCTAAATCGTCATAATACAGTATATAAAACTGAGCAGTATATAGTAAAAATACATAGGTCACAATAGAGCATGGTAAAAATTAAAACATAAAACACTAAAAATAATAATAAAACATTTTCCTCACCTTTCTCGCTCTCTCTGTAATTGTAGGTGCTCTATGTAATAATTTCTCCTGCAGGAATTCATTATTCTGCCAAACAAAATGGAACAGTAAGATAAATATTATTCTAAATTATGCAAATAACCACCAATTAGGGTTGAATTACAAAAGTGCTGACATTCAAAATCAACTCCAGCCCCCTACTGGGCATGTGTGGTAACATCTGAGTACTGAAAGCTGGAAGGAGATAAAACTGGCTTGATTCGAATAGTAAAAGGGAAATCCATTTAGCAGAGAGTTTATCAGCCAGTTGGAAAAGGATGCTGGGATGCTCATCCCTGCTTTTAGACACCGATATGACGGGCCAGTAATGACAAGAATGCTGGACTGAACTCAATAACGATTCATTTACATTGAGGGAGTGTACACAGACACACACACATCGGAAATTGCAAAGTCTTCTGTTGTATTTATAAGAAGCTAGTTATAAATGCTATATCCTAACCCTAACAGACAACTTTCTGCATTTTTACAATTAAAATAAACATTGTATTTAATTTATTTTTATGCCATTTTCTTGCAAAAGAGGTTTTCCCCGAAATGAGGTTTTGGGAGACTTCTGAAGGATCATTACACACTTGTACTGTGCCACGTCAATGATATGAAAAGATAAAAAGTACCATAAAAGTATAATTTAAAATGTATTTGTGTAACATGAAATTTAAGTCGGTATGCATTAGAATTCAAATATGGTGTGAAAAGCTATCATAAGATTAAACTTTATTTTACAGTAAATGTACTTACCTAAGAAAATGCTGGGTAATATAAGTAATAGGGCTGCAACTAACGATTATTTTGATAATCGATTAATCGGACGATTATTTTTTCGATTAATCGATTAATCGGATAAAAAATTATATTCCATTTTTTTGTTTATTATAACAAAATAAAACCCTAAAAACCACACTCTTTTGTGTGTTAAACAATCTACTTAATACAGACAACTTCATTATAAAGAGAAATAACAAATAAAATATATATATATGACCATAACCTATGACAAAAATGCTATTGTAAACTAGATTAGTGGATAACTCAGCAAAACTTAGCCTAGAAATATCACAAGTGCACAATAATTTTATAAAATCTGAACATTTAGTGAAAAAAAAAAACATTCCTTAGTGGGGAACAAATAAGAGACAATAAGTGTAGCACTAACAATGGTAAAACGTACACATTGCTCTTTGTATTGTTGTTATACATTCATGAAAAACATCGTAAAAATCAGATGCACAAGTTCAACTGTTTTAAATGTAAAGCACAGCTGTTTAGTGAGGAAGCAAAATATAATAGATAGGACAGAACAAGAAAGGCTATTAATAAGCTTTCATTGCGCAAAAGTATTATGACATGATCATGAAAGAGCTGCACAAAGTGCTTATGCTCATCGCGAGCGCGGAATGAACACGGAGTCACAGGGCGGCGCGCAGTTCTTCAGTGTCCGCCGCATTAAGCACCAAGGAAAGAGAAAGACATATTGACTGTGTATTACACAGTATCTATGCAATAGTTTATTAAGACTTTTCTTTTAACAGTTTTAAATTTCAGTTAGGCTACTGTGCACGTGAAGAACAATTATACTGCGCCGACTATATAGTGTTGTGATCTAACAGACACTCAGTAGAAAGTGATTAAGTTACAGCAATAAAAGTCTAGCAAGATAGAAAAACCATCATAGACCTTTATCTACGGATCAATTATAATAATATCATTGAATCATCTTGGAAAGAGATCATCATGTGTTAACTGTTGTAACGCGACGGGCTGTTTGAACACCGAATAGAGAATGACTGACAGCCGCAGTGGAGGGAAAAGCTTAGGTTAACTTGAATTTAATGACTTAAATATACATTTCTATCTCACATTATACTATAGTATGGCTTCATAAAGTATACACGATTAACGTAGGTCACCTATTTTGGTTTCAAAACGGCGAATTTACCGAAAGGTGAATGATTTTCGTGTATGCTGCATATTGATAGCGGTTTCCTGATGCCCGCAAATTAGTTCAAACTCACGGAATCAAGAGCGCGCATGCGAGACAGAAGATAATGTGCTCCAAACCGTCCGTGTTGCGCGCGCGAGACAGGGAAGAGCGGCGAGGGAGAGAGAGACTGCGTGTGCGCCTCATGAAGCGCATGTAAGAAGCGCATGTTCCATGTAAACAATCCCCGTGACGTAATCAGACCAACTAATCGATAATGACATTCGTTGACAACGATTTTCATAATCGATTATAATCTATTTTATCGATTAGTTGTTGCAGCCCTAATAAGTAACTACAGGGGTTAGGTTTTAGGTGTAGGTTCAGTGTTAGTACCTAGTTATTACCCAGTCATTGTAATTACTGTGATAAGTATGAACATGAACAGAACTGTAAAATAAAGTTCTACCATCATATTACATAATGCTTTTTTGTTGTTTGGAGCTTGACAGTGGTCACTGGGGACCGTTGTTGTATGAAAAACATTTCCTTTTGTGTTCCATGAAAGAAAGAAAGTCATACAAGTGTGGAACAACACGAGGGTGAGTAAATGATGACAGATCGCTCCGACAACTATCCCTTTAAGATTTACATAAAAAAAAACATGGAACAATAAAATAAACCCAAAACAATGTCCTGAAAGTAAGATTCTTACCTTGGCTTTCTGGAAGAATTTATGTTTTAAGAGTTCTGATGATGTTGGCCTAAAAAGCAAACACTATTGAAATATATTTGTTGTAACTTGAAGTGTTATCAGGGAATATCAACATTAACAGTCACTAAAAAAAATCCTGATTAAAATGTTTTACTTAAAAAGTGTTTAAAATCATAAAATCATATCAGCCAAATGAAATCGGTTTCATTTTACATTGAGCAGGTAGTAGTGGCTGCCAGGCTGAATATTACTGAACATATATACATACAGTACTGTTCAAAAGTGTGGGGTCAGTAAAAAAAAAAAAAAAAAAAAGGATTTTAACTTTTAGTCATCAAGGATGCATTCAATTGTTAAAATGTGACACTAAATATATTACACTATTACACTATAGCACTATTACAACTATAACAAATAATGTTCTTTAAAACTTTCTATTCATCAAGGAATCCTTAAAAAAATATATATATGTATGTATAAATGTGTGTAAAAAAATATATATATATATATATATATATATATATAAAGCCTCTAAGTGCCATTTGAAATTTTCTTTTACAATTGTCATTTTTATCAAGCTTATATATGAAGAGTTCAGTAATTTCACTTAAATGACAATTAATAGGTAATGCTCATTGCAATTTAAGTGAAATTACTGAACTTAAATATACAAGCTTGATAAAAATGATCATTCTAGAAGAAAATTTCAAATGGCACTTTGCATCTGAACTCTTCACATATATATGTAAAAATATATAAAAAAATATACACATGAAGTTAACAATGATAATAATAACAACCACCAAAAAAAGTTTTTTGAGCACCAAATCATCATATTAGAATGATTTCTGAATGATCATGTGGCACTAAAGACTGGAGTAGTGATGCTGGAAATTCAGCTTTGATTACAGGAATAAATTACATATTAAAATGTATATAAATAAAGCTTGTTATATTTAACAATATTAGTGTTTTATCAAATAAATGCAGCATTACTGAGCATATTAGAGAATTATCAAAAACATTTCAAAAAGTCTAACTGAGCCCAAACATTTGAATGGTAATGTATTTTTATCCCACGACCCCACAAGAACATAGCGGCTCTGCTCAGCACCTTTTCTCTGGCTCCTTCTGCAAACACAACGAGAGCATCTTCCTCAAGGATTTCCCATATTTCTTCACCATCTCTTTGTCCGTGATTCCAGTCTCAAGGCAAGGCGGATCATTCTGCAGGGTCAACATCAACACCTGCAAACACACACAGATCTCTGAAACGCCAACATGCTATAAAACAACATGTTTCTCATTAAGAGTGATGCAAGACTGAGTCATTAGAGCTCGTATGGGACTGTATCTCCTGCTCCTCACCTTCATAGGAGGGTATTTGTGGTAAGGAGCGGAGCCTGTAGCCAACTCGATGGCTGTGATCCCAAAACTCCAGATGTCGGCTTTGAAGTCGTAACCTTTCACCTGCACACACAGTCACAGATTTGTTTAACACGAGATATACATCCATATGCCAGCAGTTACTGACAATTTTACACCACATTGAAGTCTTTAGACTTCATAAGAGCTTTAATTGTCCGTGTAATTCAGTCCATATACAGTGAGGTACAACAGTCTGAGACTAATAGTGAAAATGCGCCTATTTTGCATTATTCTAACTGAATCTCCGTGTGATCTCAGGTCTCTTCTTCACTGGAATCAGAGTTTGCATGTCATTCGGTTTTATGATGTTAAATAAGCAGTGTGTGAGTAAAGAAAGTGGTTGTAGGGTGGAAATACTTACTTGCTCCATCACCTCAGGGGCCATCCAACATGGTGTTCCCACAAACGTCTTCCGCACTTTATTTCGAGTCATGTCACCACCAGTGGCTAAGAAGGCACTTACTCCAAAATCTAAAGAAATACAAACAAAATCACCACAAACAACAAAATCACCACAAATAAATATATTATCAAATAAGTATGTGTTTTTGTCTAATTAGCGAGTAAGTAATCTTAATGTCTAATAAGCAAGTACTTTATCTCTCAGTGTTTACAATTACAATTAAATTCAATGCGACAACTTACAGAATGGGCACTAAAACATTGCACTTAAAAATAAAAAATAATAAAAATGTAAGTTAAAAATAATAAAAAAAAGTATTCAGAAGTATACAATCATTATAAAGTTTGAGTTCTGTATGTTTTTAATTTGAAAGAAATTAATACTTTTATTTAACAATTTAACAACATTAAATTGATCAAAAGTGAAAGTAAAAACATTTACGTTTGTAATATCATTTATTTAACCCTCTATGGTACGCAATATGATATTAGTGAGAAAAAAAATATTTGTTATGTTTTTCCTGCTTAAAATTGGACACTATAACAATATCAATAAACATTATCATTATTTTTAAATTTATTTCTTAATTAAAAGTTTGTTGCCTCAAGGCAACATTGTACCACAATGGACAAATTGAAACGTTTGACGTTTTCATGAAGAAAAAAATTATAGATTTATTGAAAACATCAATTGATTTAACTAAACACTTGAACAAACCTATTTATCAAGTCTTTAATGAATTACACATTTCATATTTAATAAAAAGTAACATTTATTATCCAGCTCTTGCCCTCAATCACCTTTGATCAATTTAATGCAAGATTTTTATGTCAAATAAATTTTATTAATTTTTTTTAAATTAAAAATAGTTTCCACAAAAATATTTAGCAGGTGAACGTATTGTTTCAACATTAATGAGAAATGTTTCTTGAGCAACAAATCAGCATATTAGAAAGATTTCTGAAGGATCATGTGACACTGAAGACTGGAGTAATGATGCTGAAAATTCAGTTGACATCACAGGGCTAAATCATGCTTTAAAATATAGTTCATTTAAACTGTAATAATATTTATTTTTTTCATTATTATTATATTCGTTAAACAGAAAGTTGGCACCTGCGATTTGCACTGACCCGTCCTCCCCCAGCAGGATGTTTCCAGCTTTAAGGTCCCTGCAGACAAACACAGACACGACACAGATGAATACATATGTGGATCGCACTGGTCAGACAACAGTTTTGTGAAAAAGTATAATAATAAAGACCTATTTAAGGGGGATTCAACCAGAATGAAATGAGTGCAATATGAGTGCATGATGTTTCTGTATGTAGCTGGTAGTGAGAGCAGGATCCAAACATCTGTGGTCATGGTGACGAACTCCTTGCAAACAATATGAACGCTATATCTGTCCCTCTGCCCTGTGTTTAACACTAAAAGCCAGCAGACATCTCCTCTGCTCCAGAACTGATGATCAAGTCATGTGTGTGTTTGTGTAACACCGAGTTCGAGATTTATACTTCAATCCAGGGAGAATCTGCACTTTTGCTTCACTGCAAAAGTAGAGTGCGTTTTCTATCTAACTGGCAAAGCTGGGACTAATTAGGAGACTAATGAATGCTTCATTGGATATTCTTGAGAATAATTAATGTTTACAGAAATGTTTTATGATACTGTAGACATTCAGGTTCTGTGTCCTAGTATATAAAGTCATTTCAGTGTGCTGTGCCTGGGGGGAAAAAATATAAAAAATTGACCAGCCAAATGCTGTCGCTGTTGAAATGTTGTAAAGTTAGTAAGCAAAATCACTCTTGCAATATTCGTTGGATATTCAGAACTCTTGTGAGATATTATATTTAAGCCTTAATATGCCAGTGGAACCCATAAGAATATATTTAACATGATTCAATTCAGTTCACATGAACGTTTAACTCACATGTTTATTCATTTTGATGTATTACTTTCATTATTTATTATATTATTCATATTTATTATTACAATAAGTGCTCTATATATATATATATATATATATATTTATTTATTTATTTAAAAACTTTTATGTTAAATGATCGTGAATTATAATAATAATTTTAATTTCTTGCTTTATATGTTACTGTCCAGCTGGGGGCAGCAGAGATACGAACTACACTGAAGATGAAGAAAGTAAATTAACTTTTGAACATAATAAGAACTTTGTTTCTGTTATCATAACAGTCACATTCTCTTGCCATGATGTTATGCAATTATGCGCTTCAGGGGTGCAAAACCATAATTGCAACCTTTCTGCAGTATGAGCCCCCGGCACACACACACACACACAAACACATTCTGAGAGGTCCCAGTTATTCTCTCCTGCTGGGCAAATCAAAACATACTAACACATGTCCACTCCAAACTCATGCACATTGAGAGGTGTTCTTGAAGAAGAGTAAAAGATGTTTGGAGACTATTAAAGTGGTGGGTAACACTCCTGCTGTCTGTGAGTGTGAGCACAGCTGATAATCGCTCACATATTTATCAGAAAGGGCACTGAGAAGAGAGAACATATCTGATTGGGAAAATAGGATATAAATATTGAGGAACAAGATGCAGTGAACATGATATGATATGTGGTTTATCTGTGTGTGAACGGTACAGAACACTGTATTTACAACACATATGTATAATTATGTTTTTTTTTTTTTCAATCACAGGCATATTTATAAGGCCGGGGCTGAAGCTGACCAGATTTCTGTTGCTATTGTAAAGCAATTATTATTTATTATCACTTTTAAATGCAAGATTAAAATGGTAATTATTTTATTAAAACAATTATATATACAGTTGTGGTCAGAATTAATGGCTATTCTATTATAAGAAAAGTAAAGTTGGTTAACTTTCTGTAGTAAAAATATTTGTAATAGTGGCCAGGCCATACTCTACCGAAGTAAACATTACTTTAATTTCAATATTCAGCCACGGGGGCTATACCAAAGTATCTTTGATTGTGTAAGCGTGAATGCGACCGATGTCATTCCTGTCATTAGCTTCACAAGTACACATGCTAGAAGAGCTTTGGTAGAGGGCACGTTATATGCAGTACTAGGCCGTTTTATGGCAGACTTACTGGCCGATGTTCATCATGTTTGTGCACTTGGCTTGCGTGCATGACCTTAAAGCTTTTACATAATTAATACTATTATATAATTGACCAATAACCAGTTGGTAATCTAACCTAAATGCGAGGTTGTGTTAAAATGGAGTCAGATGGTCAGATAAAAGCTTAAATGGAATTAAATTACTTTGCCATGCGGAAAGACAGTAACGCGCAGAGACCTTCACCCGTTCTATTGGATGCCCCCATTGGGCCGATCTAGACGGGCTTACAACTGTATATATACATAATATAGTATATTATATATTGTATTTGTCATTTGTAAGTCACTTTGGATAAAGGTGTGTAACAAGCAACATAAGCATTATTTATTATTACTACCACCACTAAAGCAAATGAGTTTGCCACTTAATTGTAAAATAGTTTAAAAATGTTGTTTCAATCTGCATCAACTATGACAGATGTTTCTTGGGGAGTTTTTTTGTATAAGTGCCAATTCATATTTTATCTTACAAACTTGAAAACTTGGAGGACAAGGAAGCCTTGGAAGATTATTAAGGGAATGATAATCATACTACAGTGTTCAAACCTCCCAGAAAGCAACTGCATCACCATATAAAACCCAGATGGTACTAGGCAATCCAAAGAATGTCAGAACAAAAGCGGAATGGTTTCCCGAGATCTAAGCGATACAGATCTCTTACAGCCTCGGCAATGATGTCACCCCTCTGTGGGAGCCATGACAACGTGTTCTGGTTTCCCTAGCTGACACTCATAACAAAGAGAGCCTCAGTGTGAGGACAGACCCAAAGAGAAGCTCAAAGCTCTACATCGGCAGATTGATCTTAAACTGTGGCGAGGGTGAAAGACTGTACGACAAGCCATGAGGGAGAGAGTAGATGGGCGAGATGACTTTTACATCCATCTGCTGGACTTCACAGGGCAGTGAAGATGATGAAGAATTTTGCTGCTTCACTCCATTTTGACAACTGACCTCATGCCAGCCTTAAGCCACAGTGTCTAATTGCATTCACCAGGGATGTGGAGTGTATAGTGTGACTCCCTCCTTGTGGCACACACACACACACACACATCTTTGTGGGGACTCCCCATAGGCATAATGGTTTTTATACTGTAGAAACTGTATATTCTATCCCCTTACCCTGCCCCATCACAGGAAACATTCTGCATTTTTACTTTTTCAAAAAAACATTATTACTTAGTATGATTTATACACTGTATTCCTCATGGGGACCGCTGGCTGGACCCCACAATGTACAGTAGGTGATTTTCAGGTTTTACTATACTTGTGGGGACATTTGGTCCACACAATGTAATATAAACAGAAACACACACACATATACATACACACATATACATACACACACATATATATATATATATATATATATATATATGTGTGAATGTACCCTGACATTCACAAGTTTTGGATTGGTAGGATTATTAATGTTTTTTAAAAGAAGTCTCTTCTGCTCACCAAGGCTGCATTTATTTAATTAAAATACAAAACAATATTTGAAATATTAATGACAATTTAAAATAACTGTTCTCTATTTTAATATATTTTATAATGTAATTTATTCCTGTGATCAAAGCTGAATTTTCAGCATCATTACTACATTCTTCAGTGTCACATGATCCTTCACAAATCATTCTATGATGATTTGGTGCCAAAAAACTTTTTTTTTTGTTTGGTTGTTATTATTATCATTGTTGAAATCATTGTGAATCACTGAAATGCTCAAATCATTAATAATATCAATATCATTGAAATTATGTGGATTTGATGCTCAAAAAACATTATTATTATTATTATCAATGTGGAAAATAGTTATGAAAAAAAAAACATTTATTTTAATATATAATCTTTTGTAACATTATAAATGTCTTTACTGTAACTTTTGAACAATTCATCCTTGATGAATAAAAGTATTGATTTCTTTAGTTATTCCCCCCAAAATAAACCAAAAATGATTATTGACCCCAAACTTTTGAACGGTAGTATTTAATGTTGCAAAAGCTTTCTATTTCAGATGAATGCTTTGTATTTCATCAAAGATTTCTGAAATCAAAATGTAAAAAACTATTTTCAACATTGATAATAATGAGAAATGTTTCTTGTGCATCAAATCCACATATTAGAAAGATTTCTGATGAATCATGTGACACTGAAGACTGGAGTAAATTACACTTTACTATAGTGTATATATGCTACATAATTAAAGTCCATCTTCAAAAAACTACGTCCAAAGGCAACAAACTACATTTACTAAATTTGATGTCAGACATCTAAAACACACTCTAACAAGCTTCTTCTAACGAAAATGACCTCCCGTCCCACTGGCGGCACAGCCGAGAGCAAAAAGTCCTGGTCTCCTTCATTGAGATTCAGAGTCAAGCTTGCAATTCATGGGTATTTAACCAGACTAAAAGCCAGCAAATTATTTACACTGTCTGCTTTAACAGGCCTGTGCGTGTACAGAGGGAGCAAGGGATATGAGAAGCAAGCAATTAATGTAAAAAGGGAGAGATAGAGAGAGAAACCGACAGTTCGTTTAAATTAGCCATCAGTGAGTCATCACTGCAAAGAGTGTATTGACTTCTGAAGATGAATGTCTCAGATAAACTAGCAAAGGAATCTTTGATGAGCTTAGTAAAAGATTGGGAATGAAACGGCCATATATGCTTGGCCTGCATCAACTGAGATTTGTATGTTTTAAAGATTTAATGATAAACGACTGAAGGGCACGATTAGACTAGAGAGCTCACTCAGTTTTTCCATGGATTTCCATTGGAAACTCAAGCAGATGTTGATTCTGAAACGGAATTCATTAATTCCATCATTCATCATCTGAGATTAGGCTGATTAAGTGGAGTCTCGGTCCAGAGGCATACAGACCTTCTTTGTGTTGAAACCAATCCAGTCTTAAAGAGACAGTTCATTTCAAAATGAAAATTCTGTCATTATTTACTCATTCTCATGTCTTTTTTTATGTATGCTGTTTATCCTCCTGTAGAACACAAAAGATTTGTTTTTCCTACACAGATGTTTTCCATACAGTACTGCAAGCCTGTAAAGCTCCGTAAAAGTCTAATAAAAGTGGTCCATATAAAATCTTGCACAATATTACAAATCTTCTGAAACCTACAATAACTTTGTGTGAAAAATAGGCCAAAACTCAAGTTATTATTCCCTGAAAATCTTCCCCTTTCAGTTAGTGGTTAAAGAAATCACAGAGTCAGGGTACTAAGGGTACATGAATTATCATGAATTCATGTATAAATTTATGCATGAATTGTGTATTCATTCATGCATTAATATCTCATGAATCATCAGGAACTAACACAAGTTCAATCTTTTTCATTCATGACTTACTGAATGAACAACACCTCAATTAAAACATTAACTAAGATGAGCACATCATCATGAATAATGATTTATTACGCATGATCATGATGTTTTCTTTGTTCTTTGTCTAGGTCACTTTAGTTGAGGGGCCACACACATGATGAAGTCATTAATAGATTAATGCTTAGTTAATGATGACTACTGTATTGGACAGACACCAAAATAGACCAATCACAGCTCATAGCACACACATTCTGTTTATTAAATACAGAAGTCATCATTAACTAAGCATTATCTATCAGTGACTTTATGTGTGTGGTCCATAACTAAAGTGGTGACTAGGTCCTTTGAAACACTGATGAACAATGTGATATTAATGGTGGCATTACTGTGAACAAAGAAAACATATTGATCATGTGTAATAAATCATAATTCATGATGATGTGTTAGTTAATGTTAGTTAACTAATGTGTTCATCTAGTCTGGGTTCCCCATGCTGCCTTCCCGCAGCGCGATTTTATTCACGCTGAAAGGCAGTATGGATACCATGGCCCAGATTTTCGCCTCATTTAGGGGAGGGGGCAGCAAGACGATGACGACATCTATGCCACACGCCGCAGTTTGTTTATATCTATGGATTCAACATGGCAGCAGACGCGAAGCTACCTTTTGATGCAGCCTTAGATATTGTTCTAAGTAGTTTAGAATGCAAGTTTATTTTGAAAAAAGAGCAGCTTTTGGCGTTAAACTTCGCGAGACCCCAGTCGTTATTGTTGTCTCACAAATTAATCGCCCTAATGGAGGACCATGTACAGGAGGCGCTCAACCTTGGAATATCTGCCGCTCAGCTGTGTCCCGAGAAAGAAAATGCGATAAAGAATTGTCGATACCAAATTCTGTTCGGCAGTCCCGAGGCCTGGATGAGTGCAAAGTGGCAATACATGTTAGCCACGGAGTTGTATAGTACCTGCTAGGCATCGTCGTCGACGAAGTCCATTTAACTTATAAATGGTAAGTGGTATATCATATTGTCAATATTCCTGTAGACTACCGAATGTGGTTGTCGTGGTGCACCTAAGTTGTGTTGCTTTTCAATATCAATATACAGCTACCAGTTTAGTAGCATAACTTCTTTAAATTAAGTATTTAATTTAGTCTTTAAGTTTTTAAATTAAATTTTTCAACTTGTGAAGTACAAGCGCAAACAATTTCCAATGCAAATAACAACGTCAACATCTATGTTAAACTGTTCTTAATACTTATGTTTTTCTAACTGAAACGATTGGCTATGAGCTACGTGCAGGCGCATTTGATGGACATTCTTAGCACCCAATAAACGCGCCGGACATTCGTAAACCCCGCCTCAAATACGAGAAAACGAACATGTGGTTCCCAGACCCAAGTCTCAACGAGAATAGCGCGGCTAGTGTTCATCTTAGTTAATGTTTTAATCCAGGTGTTGTTCATCCATGAAGCCATGAATGAAAAATGTTGAACTTGTGTTAGTTCCTGATGATTCATGAGATATTAATGCAAAATACATGCATTAATTTACATGAACTCATGATAATTCATGTACCCTTACTAGTGTTACCGGAAATGAGCTCTGAGAAGGACAGTGATGTTAGTATAAAACATCTGCTCAAACTGAACCCTTCCATGACAAATATGCTTTCTTTTATTCTTCTGTAATTGTTACTCTATTATCAGGAGAGTTTTATATTATCTCGACAGGTAGAGATGCATCAGTGTTCGATATAGATCCGGGTCGCAAAAGACCCGAATATGTAATAATGATTGGCGAAACTTTCATGCTTTTAAGGGTTAAACAGAAATTGTCATTATTTACTCACCATCATGATGTTCTAAACCTGTATGCTGTTGTACTCAAAATCTTTTCTAAAAGTGAGAAGTGTTACCTGTGGATCTGGCCATTTTTGTGGAGGTACTCAAGACCCTGAAGGACCTCTTTCAGAACTGTAGCAATACTGGCTTCATCCAGAACACCGGTCCTGTGTTCCCCCTTTGAAATAATGTGCTTTATCACATCTAACACTGAGCCTGCAACAAGGAAAACACAGAGAGCTGTTAGTAGACATAATGTTTAGCTTCACAAGTGCACATGCTAGAAGAGCTTTACTAGAGGGCACGTTATATACAGCACTAGGCCGTTTCGTGGCACACTTACTGGCCGATGTTCATCATTGTTTTGCACTTGGCTTGCGTGCATGACCTTAAAGCTTTTCCGGAAGGTCAGACAAAAATGTCATAATCTACAGTAACTTGCTCTGGTTGCTTCCCAAGATTGTTTGTCTTTTTGTGTTGTTTATATTTACAAAGCTTAACTTGATTATGGGACACCCAACAAACCAATATTGTTTCAACCTTGAAGAAATATGGACACCCAAAGCAAATGTTTTAGGAAAACAAACCGTCATCTGTCAATCTTTATTTCCCCCATGATATTTAATTAAGACATACTGTATGCAAGAGATTCCACGAAGAGAATGTTCCTTCAGCAACTTTATCAACCAGTTAGGACATGGCCAGCACCTCCCGCAAACAGTGCAGACAGACAAAAGATCCTGAGGGAGATGATGTAAACGGCATAAACCATAAAGTCTGCTGGCCGCCATGTGTCAGGGAACGCTCTGAACAGCCTCGTTTCAGACATCAGTTAGACAAAGACGGTCTGTTCATGCAACCACCCCAGAGTTGCATATGTATGAAAACTAATAGCATATGACATTTCATCCCACTACCTGAAATGAAATTCTGAGAAAAGGAATTTGGAATTCCCAGAATTCTGATCAAGTTAACTCCCATGACAGGGTTCTCTTCCCTGATGCCGACAGCAGAACTTTAAACCCTCCGGGCGAGAGGAAGTCCAACAGCGTGCCGTCAGTAGACTAGAGTGGGCGGCTGGCCAGTGTTTGTGTGGGGCAGAGCGACAGTCCAGAGGCACAAGGATATTTAATAGCACGATCACTTTAGAAACATTACATTAATACTCAAAAAACAACTTGTCCATACACACTTCCATTAAAAATTTGGGGGATTTGTTTAAAGAAATGAATACTTTAATTCAGTCAACATGCATTTAATTGATCAAAAGTTACAGTAAATGCATCTACAATATTTAATATAAATGCTGTTCTTTTGAGCTTTCTATTCAATGAATGTTGCATTTTTTTAAATCAGTTTTCACAAAAATATTAAGCTGCATAACTTTCAACATTGATCATAATAATAATAAGTAATGTTTATTGAGTGCCAAATCAGCATTTGGAGAAACAGCGTCTAAAAAATTCATCTTTGCCATCACAAATTACATTTTAAAATACATTTAGTTTTTAATAAGTTTTTAAAATGTAGAAATATTTCACCATGTTACTGTATTTTTGATCAAATAAATCCAGCCTTGGTGAGTCTATTGAACTAGTTAAAATACACTACTACGATTAAGCATTTGGATGAAAATGCTTCGTTATTACAATTTAAGTGAAAAAGTGTGGAAAACAGGTCTGCATATCATCTATGCAGGCTGCTCTGTTGAAATGAAAAAAAAAAAAAATTTCTAAACCATTGAATGGCAAATACAAAAATACGTATAGAAAAGTACAGATATACAATTTCACACAGTCCTAGAATATTGTATTTTGAAAAAGTGCAGCATGACTCACCAGGAAAAACTGTGAGATCATAGCCAAGGAAATCAAGGTAGTTTATCACACCCTAGCTCATGGTGAAAGTGATTTGAGAAACAGAAAAATGCCTTATGCGTTTTCTTATTTTGGTTTCTTTTCTTCTTCTTTCTACAGCTAATTCTTCTTCCGTGGTTTAAAAAAGGGTATCGCCGACCTCTAAGTGGCCTGAAGGTTGTTTTATATGAAAACTCAAATAAGTGAGCATTCGAATGAAAGAAAAACAAGACGGTGAAACTGTGTGTGTGCGGGCATGTGTCTGTGGCATAAAGCCAGCGCACTGCTGACTGAGTGAACACCACATCAAGTTTCACTGACAGCTAAGACCTGCATTAAGAGCAGTCAAGCTCCGACAGAGAGAGAGAGATATCCTGGTAAATTATGCTACATTAAAACCCATGTGAGATTGATGGGTGAGGCTGCTGAGTGAAATCAACTAAATTCTTAGCGTCAAACATACACAGGGAGGGCCAGAGAGAGCAGGAGAGATAAAAATGTAGTATTTTCCTACAACTCACTTCAATATCTTGAGCTCTATGGTTAAAAGTTTAAATAACTTTAAGACGGTGTTCTACAAAAATAAAATTGTGACATCATTTATTCATCCTCATGTTCTCTAAACTATACAAGTTTCTTCGCTGGAACACAAAAGGAGATATTAAGCAGAATGTTTAAGCTGTACGTTCTCACACAACAAAAGGTACCATAAAAGCTATATGGAAATAGTCGGTATGATTTGTGGGCTATATTTCCTTCTGAAGCCACATGACAACTTTGAAATATAGCGCACAAATAGTATGGATCTCTTTTTTTTGTCATTTTCGGAGCTACTGTTAATGGAAAAGAGCAGCGTGAACATTCTGCTTAATATCACCTTTTGTGTTTCAAAATAAGAAAGTGATAAGGTTTGGAACTATATGAGGGAGAGTAAATGATGACGTGATTTTTAGTCTTGTCTATTAATTAACATTCATCCCATAGAAGGAAATCCTACAGATTAAGAGCCACATAAATGACAAAACTTATCCTTTTTTGGGGTGAGGGGTGGGGATCCCAACAATGTTCATCCCGGAACGCCTCAATCATGTGAAGCCCCATGCTGAGGTGTAATGGAGATGTAACTAAACGCTTCTCATTTCATTAAAAACCACACAAATGGCTTTATGTCTTGTTCACATGAGCCAAACTCCCATTCCTAATGCTCTTGAAAGTAACTCTAACCGTGACCATGTGGTGCAAAAGCATTCTTGATATTCTCTCATGAGACTTTGAGGAAAAGCATCACCAGGAAATCTCCCCAATGCCCTTTCTGTAATTTCAATTATGTTTCAGCAACAGGAAAAGAAAATGACTCTTTGTCCAACAGTTGTCAGAGACTATCTGACACTGCTGCCTTCCTAAGGATCCTGCATTGGTGTGGGTGGAACATGCCATGTCGTGCCCACTGGGCCAAAGGGCACAGGGCCATACGGGCTGCTGGTGAGGGAAAGATTACTCTAAGAAAATAAGGGTGGAGGAGAAGAGGGAATAAAAGCAAGATAGGAAGCATCTGTTGTTTCTCATTGGGCTGAGTCTCACTACGGGCACGATGCCATATTTCAAAACATTGTGCTTAAAACCTACAAGACAGCGACAGCTTAAAATTGCACCAACTATTTCAATGGCTCTGGGTAATCTGCTTACGGGATGAAAAAAAAAATTACTCCACATTCATGAATGTAGTACTGAGTTTATATTGAAATTCCTGATTGTATGCATGCATTTTTGTACTTATATGTGCGTGTATAATATGCTAAGTCTCCACAGTTTGATCTGCTTAAGTGGATTGTTCATCTGACCAATTGTATTGAACCCATCATTTGGGTCATTCAATAAAAAGAGTACCTTTTCCAGGCTGAATAGGAGTTTTTAAAAAAAAAAATATTTTACATAAATGAATTGAAATACATAAATGTATGTACATTTAAAGATACATTTTAATATATATGATAGGATGCAATAAATTGGATTTTATATTTATCTATATCACTATGTGAGAAGACTTTTTTTATATAAATTGAATTATATTCTATTATTTGAATAAAATAAAATATAATAAAAGTTATTGGATGTTTGTTGATGCGTATAAAATGTCTACTACTTCAGCTACTCCACTTTTTACTATGACAATTTTAAGACTTTTTTTTTCTGTTTTTGCAAATGTACACACCGGTTTTGTAGAATGACTCATTTATATTCAGAGCAGCATAAAGGTGACAAGCAACAATGTGCTTGTAAAGTTGTAAAACTTCCACCTAGCTGTAAAATATCTACTTACAAGTGCTGTTCAGAGGCCAGAGAGGACAACTCCTTTTGAGCTATATCTGCTAATAAGCACAAGCGTGCTATGTGCTTATGTACACAGGGTTGGGGAAATTCCCCTCCTTCTATGTTAAGGCGCTTTGAGCACCAGAAAAGTCATCTATGTTTAGAAATGTAAGTAATTATTATTTATTATAATCATAATTAAGTCATTGATCTTGTTCCGTATCTAACATACCTTTGTACCCAACAAATAGGCCAGGCTTTCTGCCAGATCTGGTCTTCCTGTAAATGCCATGAGTGAATAAAGCAACTATGAGATGTATTATTCATTTTTTATTATTTATTCAGTTTAAGCCCGTTTTGCCTTCATGGTACAGGACAGTAAACAGGAAGTGGAGGGAATGACAAAATTAAAAAATACTGAGATAGTTTGTTTTGTAGTTCTTTCCTGAATGCACTTCCTATGCTGAAACTATGGAATGCCACCAAGCAGCATCACATAAAATCACATTGCTATTCACTTCATCACTTCTGACAGCTGTCAAAGGGAATGTTACAAATGTCACTTTCAAGATATATTTAAAAGGTTAGTTCACTTAAAAATCTAAATTGTTATCGTTCACTCACCCTCATATTATTCCAAACCTATCTGACTTTATTTTTCGCGCTAAACACCAAAGAATATATTTTGAGGAATGTTTGAACTGTTTTTGTCCATACAAATGAAGTCTATAGAGTGCCGAAGTGATGACGTCACTTTGTCGGACAACTCGGAAGCTAGCAGCGCATGGGTTCCCTTGATCGAAAAGGCTATGCATTTTCCCCATAGACTTTTGGAAAATCGCAAATAAATAAGATCTGTATTTAACACCTTACACGTTTTGTCTATCAAGATAATCTTTACAAGTTAATCCAAAATGTATACATTTTGAAAGTTTTTTTAAAACACAAGCTGACACAATAACAAAAACAAGCAGGTTATAACTGTGTGTTCTATGTCATAGATCAAAACGTGAAAATATTTAGAGGCTTTGTTCACCACAAACCTTATTTCAGGCAATTTAGCAAAAACCCATTCAAAAATCCCATAGACTTTAGAGCGAGGGAACCGGTAGTGCTAAAATGCAAACTCACTTCCGCGTTTTGGCCTACAGAGTGACGTCGTAACTTCTGCACTCTATAGGGTTCAAAACAACCCTGATTGGACCCCATTGACTTTGACACAAAAAAATAAATAAAAAACTCTTCAAAAAAATGTTACGTTTTTGTGTTCCACAGAAGAAAGAAAGTCCGTTTGGAATCACGTGAGCATGAGTAAATGATTCCAATTTTCATTTTTAGCTTAACTATCCTTTTTAGACCCCTACCCTTTAGTACACAATAAAAACACAGCAGTATCTGTTATGTTTAAACTACTATAGCTGCCTGCCCCAGAGCTGTGAGACCTTGTCGTCTCCTACCTTCATACTTAAGATGGGCTGCGTGCCACCTGGGCATCTTCAGCTGGCAGAGGCAGGAGGAGGAGGGCACAACAGCTGATGACAGGCGTAAAATGAACTGCGATTATCCAGACAGAGTGATTTCAGCTCTGCGCCGGGGGAAGAAAGGCCACGTCCCACGGCTGTCAGTGTCAGCATGAGCCACACTATAATCTCCCTGTACAGCACTTGGCTGCGTCTGGGACAGAGCATTACACGCTGGCTTGAAACATATCATCAAACTCTCAGCAGTAGCTTTACACAATGGGGTTCGGAAAGACACGAACACTACTGGAGCTTAAGGACGCAATGCAATCAAGAAGCAAAACGGGCTGTTTAAAACTAAAATAAATAAAAACAGTGCTGCACGATATTATTAAAAAAAAACAAAACAAAACAAAAAAAAACGGACATGGCAATATACAGTATATTGGGATATGAAAAGATGCAGGAATTTTAACCTGCTGACATGAATAGCCATATTCGGGGGGGAAAAAAAAGATCATTTTCGAGCGAGTGGGATGGATTTTTTGAGGAGTGCATCAGCATAAAAATTAATAACAAATAATAATAATTAATTTTTCTGAGGACTTTGAGCGTGAAATCCTTGTAGGGCTGAACGATTTGGGAAAAACTTCAAAATTGGGAAAATTGTTCATAAATGGGTTTACTTTTTACAAGCATCGACACACTTATTTCAGTTAAAAAAAAAAAAGTTATCATAGGCCACATTTCCACTGTTGAACAATTTAATATTTATTGTATAATATACAATGCACTTTAATATGTGAAGTTATGATTTTATTGTGACTATTATTTAAAAAAAATATTAAACAAAATCAGGAAGAAAATTTTATTCATATTATATTACAATATTAATATTTACATCTTAATTTCATAATTTTTAAACAAGCTTTTATTTTTATGGTTTGCTTAATAAAAATTTGAGCTGTCAAGTTTTAGAATGAAAACTACACATATAAATGTGTCGCTTCACCCTGAAAATTGCAAAGCATTTTTTTAAACTAAATCGTACCCTGTGCAATTTGAAAAATCGCACTATATCCATATTTTATTTTGATAAAACATGCAGCCCTAAATAAAATCATTTCTATAAATCTATTCAGCAACTTCACAGCTGAACAAATATGACAAATTCTGATCTGTTTGCATAACTTAATGTGCCAAGATATGCTTGTGCATGTCTTAGGATAAATTCCCCAAAAGCCAGGCTGGCAAGATTGTCAAAAGAGATCCGTGCCGGACACAGGCATAATGCAATAATGCTGTAAGATATGGTGCGAGTCTCAGGCTGTTGCACTAATGTGTCTGCTGTAATTAACAGCAACCTCTGATTAACTCCGTAGAGGAGCTCCTGGAAAACTCCATTAGCATTCTAACGGCTCATTTGAGATCCCAATATAGCACTCAAAAATGAAATTACCAAGAGAAACCACCAATATATCTCAGCAAAACTTCATTTAGTGCGTCAAACAGTATTTGACAGATGAATGACCAAAAAACACTACTGTTCAAACTTTGGTGACAGCAAAATATTGTTTTGAAGAGAAATGAATAGTTTTACTCAGAAATTAAAGTAATTAAAAGTGACAGCAAAGACATTTATAATGTTACAACAAAATCCTATTAAAAAAAGCTAATATGAACATTCTATTCATTAAAGAAACCTGAAACAAAAAGTATGATGGTTTCCACAAAAATTATAATCAGCACTACTGTTTTCAACGTTGAGCACCAAATTAGCATATTAAAAGGAGTTTTGAAAGATCATATGACTGCAAATTTATCATTGCCATGACAAGAATAAATTACATTTTAAAATAACAGTTATTTTTTTTTACCGTACCAACCCAGAACTTTTTCCGCAAGACATCATATGGTCATGTCTAATGACCTACACCAAATTCAAGTAATTATAACCGAACAAATATATTTGTTAACTACAGAGCTTCTTTTTCTATAAAAATGTAATCTTGATTAAAATGTTTTTTTTTTTTTACTTCTCTCAAAGCTCCTTCAGATGCTACCATCAAAAATCTACCAAATCAAGTCCTGTCAGTACACAGGATGTTGCATCAAAATTGAAATGAACACAACTGAATGGCTTTTTTCAGTGCTTGGATGCAACCAACTGGAAATTGAGGGGTTGGATTGGAGGCAAAAGGACAGGTGGGTAGGACTTACCACCACTGAGCAGCTTCATGACCAACCACAGCTCATCCTTCACCACAAACGACGTGTAGTACGACACAATGTTCGGGTGGTGACACTGGCTCATCGCCTGAATCTCTTTCTGGAGAGAGAGAGAGAGAGGGAGGGGAAATAACCACAGTTAACCTAATTCAACCAATATCCTTTCTAAATAATTCACAAATTGGATGAAACAACCAATCTGAATCCTTCAAGGCATCTGCAGGATGTTTAAAATCAAATTGAAGGCTTTTAGGATGTTTTTTTAAGACCTCCACATCAATAACGGTCATATCATTAATTTCAACTTTACCATTCTCATAAAATAACTGGGTTATTGTATATTATTCAGTACTTTCTTGGCAAGTACACTGTAAGTACATTGAAAGAGCACGTACTGCAAAATAAAGTGCAATCGATCCACCTGTTAACATTTGCAACACTGTGTGGAAGATGTGTAAAATAATGATTTGGTTTTTACATTGATCTAAACAAAATGGAAGACGTGAACGAAAATGCAAATACAGTATACAATATGATGGAAGAGCAGAAAAATAGTGGTTTCTCCGTTTACCTCTGTAAACAAAGTAGCTCTGTTTTATTAGGAGGTAATATGAAAAAAAAAGGCGAAAGGCGAAGAGTTTGGAGGTATGACTGATATAAACACAGTAATTTCATCAAATCATTTTATTTAATCAAATTGTAGCCTTTTGAAGTTTATTACATTAAGACATATTGTGATTCCTGGTTTTCCATCTTTCCCCCTTCCATCCAAGACATCTTCAAGTGTTTTCTAAATTTTATGACACCAAATCTGATAAAACTAAATTTAAGACTGAAGGACCCGCGGGAAACCCTGTTCTTTAGAAAGACAGCGTTAAACACTGGAATCAGTTCATGTGCTTGTCGCTGAATGAAGCAGCTCTCAATAAGGCATTTACTGTGTATACATACAGTCACATAGTATGTGGTCCAGAATGCACTGGGCCTCATGGCTTAACCGAATAACTGAGGTGCTTCACAATGGTGCCATTCCAGATCTGGATTAATGTTTAAACAAGTCTAGCTCAGTTGAACAGTTGGCAAATCGTCAGGTTCAGTTCAGCAGATATTTACGTACTTCAGGTGAACTAGTAGTTTTTATTAGCTCACTCGTATATGAAGCACCTCCAGCCACTTTCACCGACCGCAAAGCACGAACAAACTGTAAAAATAAACAACATCAATCCAAGAGTGCTATAAACACCACGACACCTTCACCTGACTGCCTGTTACAAATAACCACAGTGTCCAAATAAATAGGTGTGCATGTTGTTACTGTCAATATTCATCAGCAAAACAGGGATACTAGATGGGGTTTTTTTTAGCAATCGAAGACAGAAGGAAAAAGTAGTTTTTCTCTATCCCCTGTTTACTTGCTAGTCTTTCTATTTGACGAAGCAGTTAAAGTGAAACCCTTGCAGCTCAGTGAGACTGACAGCTGAGGTAATGTTGGCACTACGCCTGAATCCATCACTCTGAGTGAGTTCTCCCCAAGTCATTTGATGGTGGGGGCTTACTAATGATATTATAAAGCAATTGTGCCCTTTCGTTTTAGCTGTCAGGGCTAGTCTTGTTCAATTTGTTACCTGGATGCCAAAACAATCAATAAAAGAAACTAAAAATTGCAGGTTTGATGCTAATGAATGGCTACACGAGTTTAAACTTGTTCATTCCACAATGCTGAGCTTCATTATAGTCTAATGCTGCTTTGTTAATATTAAACTGAATGGGGACCCGAGCTTTCAAGCTATTCTAATTGTATAAAAATTTTTTAAAAAAAAACATTTATTTTGAATTTCTTTACATTATTTGGTTTTACATTTCAACTTACTTTAGTGAAAAGATGAAAACTTACAAAGTCCACCATGGAGGAGATATTCTCTCTATCAGTAAACAGAGCATTACTGTCAGACTGGAAAAACAGGTGCTGCAATAATGTAAAATGTGTGAACAATAATGTTTTTTAAACATTTGAGAATGAAAACCTATTCTAGTTGGTCCTCTTTAAGTCAGAAGTAAATCAGCCAAATTTTAACAGTCTTTTGAAACCACTACTCAATAGTCCCAAGATAACTCAATAGATCAGCATACCCAAACCAACTAAACCTGTTCTAAAGTCTGCATACAATTTACACAAACACTTCCGTCTTAAATTAACTATAGTTGGAATGTAAGTTTTGGTAATGAAATGTAGCAAAAATACAGCCATGTTATAATTAAGTGCACCGCTTTGCTTCAAGTAAAGGGTCGGGTTGCAGACACAATCCTCTCAAATATAAAAAATGAATAAGATAGGCCATTTCAAGTTTCTGAAAAACAACTCATGACAGTTTAACTTTCCAAGTTGAATCCTCAAATGACCTTGTGGACATGAGCCATGTTCTCTGACCCATAAAATGTATTTACAAGTGCAATCATGTATAGCAGTCAAGACAAAGCTCTTCCCGTGCCAACACTGTAGGGTCACAGACACCCCAACAGTGGGCCACTGGGTATGTCCCACCCCTCCAAAGCTGGATTTCATTCAACAATTTAGTCAGCTTTGGCTGGCTCCACAGGCTGTGTCCAGTTCCACGATAGACACCAGTTTGAGGGCGTATGAAAACAATAACGCACTGGACGGTCTTTGGACATTCAATGGCTAGTGCTCCATCTGCATTCTCACAGCATTAGCCGAGGGTCATCTCAGCGTGGCTGGCCGATGTCTACCCGAGAGAGACAAAAACAATAGCCTGAGAAGGGAGGGTGACATCAAGAGACTGTTTGCCACCCGATTCGTGTACGTCCAGAGGACAATGAGCAAAGAAAAGCACTGAGACTCTTTGTCTGTGCTTATGTCACTGCCTTTCTGCCACTATACGCCCAGTGGAAATAAAAATTAAAAAAAAAAAACACTTTCCTTCCTAAGTGTAACTTTCTCACTTCATATATGCTGTTCTATTTGCATTAAATGTATGTTAAAGCCTGAGGTAAATATTCGGCCCCACTATATTAAGTGGCTTTAAGTATGCACTTACATTGAAATTAATGATACAATGGACTTATTGTGTACATACATGTTTTTACATTGTACTTATACTTTGAAAATACCTGCATGTAATTACATTTATAACTACACTGTTGCCCCTTCCCTTACACCTTAAACCTACCCATAACACCACACCTGACCCTAACCTTACCTGTATCAGACCTCAATAGCAGCACGTGTTTTACAATACAATCTGAACACAATAAGTACATTGTACTTATTTTTTGCTGTAAGTAAAGCCGCTTAATATAAAGTGGGACCAAATATTCATTTAAAATCGTATGTACTTATTTTTTGATGCAAGTAAAGCCACTTAATATGAAGTGGGACTAACTATATTGATTTAAAATCATGTGCATAAAAATCCCCCTCTCTCTCTCTCAAATCAGATAAAAACAGATCAGCAGGATATTTAGCTGATTCACTTTTAGAAAAGCACAACATTTCCTTTAATATAGGTAAAAGGAAAACCACTCTACAGAAGAAAATTTCAGATATCTTAATATAAAAATAAAAAACATATTGACTATTGACAAATATTACAATTACCTCTCTTACTGCTGCTGTTTAGTCAAATAAAAATGATCTGATACTGAATAATAATAATATTAATAAGAATTTTGTCCAATTGCATAAACTGAATTAAGACATTAGTCCATATTTCAATTTCAAAGACTTTTGACTATAATTACAAATAAATAATTTCATAAATATTTATGATAAACATTTAACATTTAGACATTAGACCATATTTCAATTTTCAACGTAAAAATGATTATGATATACATTTAACATATCGTACTGCTTCAGTATAGTAATATAAAAATCATATAATACTGAATAATTATAATAACTGTGTAGCCCAAACCATCCTATTCAAAAGGCAGACATCTTTGAACATTTAGTTTGAATATATTATATATACACGACAGCTAATCTATCTAGGAGAAATGCAGCACATTTAACCACCGTCATCTAATGGACAATTGGCAGACACTGAAGTCATGTGATTTGAGAAGTCCTTGTCAAGTCCCCGTAGAATAAACGCTGCAGTGGTACACAGAGGGTTCACTATAGATTCAGCTTGACGTCAATGGCACTGACAGGATCTCAGCTCAGTCAGAGAGGAAAATTGTTCCTTCCACCACAACAGTCACACAGCTTCTGCGTTATGACTTGTTTGGATTGTCCTGTTCTTTTTCGCTGCTCCTGCATGTTGGGAAGAACTAAAGCATGCTATACCCCAGCAAATTAGCCTGATCATAAGTGAAATTGACCCAAACCTCAAAGGAATTTCCTCCGAGAGCAGTCCTTGATGCAGATTACATGCATTACTGCTGCTCTCGCTCATTACGGGAGCAATCTGGCTTTAATTTAATGCCTCCTCTGAGTTTAAGAGAGCGCTCGGCATATCATAACGGCAAAGAAAGCATCAGAGGAAACCTGAACTGCATATTTTCCCTCTGACCCTAACTCTACAAAACTCTCCTGTTAACTTTCACCCAAGTCATTCCCAAGGGTTTACCTCAGATCAGCTGGAAGAAAGTCTCCATTTACAGACTTTTTTTTTCTGAAATCAATGAGGGCAGGACTAGGGATAACATCTCTAACGACTTCAAACTCCTCGGTACACCTGGATTTGGGAAAAACTGAGATTCTGGTAGCCTCCCGCAGAGAGCTTGTAAATCAGGAATATGAGCTTTCCCAGTGAACGACAAAATCGGCTCCGCCTGGTCACGAGGAAAACTATGACCTTTTGAGCTCCTTGAGGAGCTGACAGATGAAATTAATAAGATGGGAAGGGGAAAGGATGTGTGTAGAAACTTTAGGAGTCATGTATGGAAACTTGAACTTTCAAACCAAACAGAAATTGGTGTTTTAAGGCATTTTCAGAGCTGTAAATTGTTTGCTTTGCTCCGAAACAAGGACTTAATGTTTGATCGGTTCGCTTTCACAAGTCAAAGCATATCAAAATGTGTTTATGCAAGTCACATGTGAGTAAAACTGTTCTCTTTTTGGTCAGAGTTCACCTGTTTACGTTCCTTTGCGTCATCCGTTTCTTTCTCAACTCAAACAAACCGCTCCAGAGTTTGCCTTCAATCAGGTTGAGACAACCACGTTCAGGCGATCTCGGAGTGATTGTTTTGGTGTGGATCTGAGCATGATTGCTGTGTTCATATATGCCTCAATGAACTAAAAATGAAAATGCACCAGGTTCCGAAAACAAACACTCCAAATGAGCCAGGTGTGAAAACGCCCTTGGAACTGGAAGATTCTTTAATGACTGGGATGAAGTCCTACTTTAGTTAATGTTGTGATTCACACAGAAGTTGCAAGGGGAAAATTCTGACTAGGAAATAAAACTGGAAAACACCAGAGGGATTCCCTTTGGTCCAGTTAATAATGGTTTCCAGGCAATTTGGAAATGTTAGAATCCATGTGTTAGCTCTTTCCCTCACATGAAATATTTCTGATTGTCGTTTAAATTTCACATAAGGAAGTTTTTAGAATAATAACGTCATAATAATACATTTTAATGACATAATTATGTTTTTACTCGTTTTTTGGAAATATAAACATTTAAATGGTGGTTGTCATAAAAACAACAGATTTATTCAAAAATTCATTAAATATTGAACAGGTTAAGTCTAAATTAAAAGATATGCAGTGCATATATTTAGCAAAATGCTCTGCTCTAGGTTCAATTATTTTAGCAGAGTAACTTGAAAGTTTTTTCTATGGTAATGTAACATTATGAGACACTGTTTACAAGCTGTTTCCATCTTTCGTCTGTTTAAACACTAATTGAGCAATTACACAACACATGATATAGGATGATCAGTTCATGTGCTGCTTGAACTGAGGCGTCACAACAATCTGTCACGACACATTCAAGAGCGCTGAAGCAGAATTTATTGTTTGAATTTCACAACAAAATCTACAGAATTTGAACGCTAAGACTTTGCTTGATATCAGAAGCCACAAAGCTTATTGCGATTTATTGGATGAGAGTTGCATTACAAAGCTTTGTTAATTCATCAACTGAAAACAGCACAGAGTGAAAGATCAATTATTGGGATGTAATCGATATTGGTTCTTCAAACTGAGATTGGATCAAGAAATCAATATTTTTAGGTTTTACTGACAGTTTGAGGATCCAATGGAGTTACGAGGTTTAGTCACGCAAGCTCTTTTTAATTCTTTTCATTGGTTAGATAATTGCAAAACCAGCAGATAGACGTAAAGGGTGACCGAAAGTAATGATTTATGAAAAAATAAATAAATGGAGACACAAGGTTTCAACCCAACAGCGACGATATGTAAAAATCTGTTCCCATTGCCCAAAGACACATAGCCTACTGAATGTTGATACGTTGTGTCTGTGCATTACAATCAATCAGTCCTGTATGGTCATTATTCACTGTCAGCTCATAAAAGGTGTTGGCATTTATGAGCCATGACTTATTGAGTGGTATTTCTCATATGCAGCCTTTAAATGTTGCACAGATGGGATCGTGCCTAACAGGTTTCATATATTTAAGCAGAACATGTGAAACTCCCATAAATTTCTCTAACCGCAAGTCGACATGAAACAGAATTCACAACCCATGTTACTTTCATTCTTGTGTTAGTATCTTCAAACGCAACAAACTAAACAACAACAGGTGTTATTTTAGTATGTGGTAACAAGTTCAATACCAGGAGCTCATCCATGCTTGTCTGACATTTTTCCAGATTGATGCGTTTGATGGCGACCTTCTCCTTCCTGGGCACACAGTAGGCAGCCTGGACCACAGCTGTAGCTCCACTCCCTGAAACACACAAGAACGCATGTTAAACTCAGAACATTAGGAGCTGCATGGGACATCAAGTCATGACAGATAGTAGAATGAAGAGGAGAAACTGAAGGCGTGGCACTATATATTAGGGCTGGGTAAAAAATATATACATTATACATACAAATATACATTTCTCGATTAATATTTTAATCAATCGCTACAGAAATCCGTATCATGTCTTGTGTAGTCGTTCAATTAGTGCTTCAACCTCGAAAGACATCAATAAAACAGCTTGTGCAATAAAATATGTCATGTAATGTCACATTTAAGCCTACCTCAGAAAAAAACAGATTCAGTGGCCATAAATTCAATAGTCAGCTACAAAAAATTACTCTAGAGAGAAGCATTTTGCTAAATATGTGCACCATATTCATTAAAAATGTTAATGTTCTTCAATATTTAATGCATGTCAAGCTATGACAAACAACAGTTAAATGTTTATATTTCAAAAAATGACTTGGAATAGAAATATAATTATGTGATTGTAAAGTTAGTATTATAACTATTATTATAAAACTTCATTGAGTGTAATTTAAGTGTTTGCAGACAAATCAGTTCAATTTTAACCTTCAATATTATAGTAATGTTGTACCAACTGACTCACTCCATAAGTTTACAGCATAAGTTGAGTTTTTTTTTCCTTGAGAAAATTTGCCATGTACTGTACCTAATATATATCCAAATTAATTTTTTAATTAAAAAAATATATTTTTTAATTTAATAAATTATAATTAATTTATTTAAAAATAAATCATAACAATTAAATTAATATATTAATCAAAATAATATTTATATTTAAAATGTAATGTCATTTTAAAATTGTTATACTTTTTTGTTGTATGAATGATAAATGATTATTACATGTCAAAAAGCAGAAATACAATAATGATGGGTTCTGCATATTGGTTATGAGACATTTTTCAAACATTATTGCTCATTAAAAACAATAACATCTATCTCTAGCCATTATACTTAAATGTTAAAGAAAAGCTGACAGCTAAATGCTAAATCAAAACATTCCTCTGTCACGGCAGCATTGGACATTTATTCGAGAAGACTATTAAATCCTAACAGACTATAAGTCGAAGGATTTGAGCGCTATACTTGGCTTTCAACTTTACTGCAGAGGTTAATCTCCAGAGTGCTTTAATGAGGTTCTGCTCATGGCACCACAGACTGGCACAGGAGAGAAAGCAGACAACAAGACACTTCTGCAGTTATCCTTGAGAACGCAAGGTTGTCCTAGTCCACACATCCTGAATAATAGAAGACAAGACTCTACGGGGGCCCAAGACCCTCGTAAATCAGCAAGCACCTATGTTTGCACTGCGAGCTGAATAGAAATGACATATTACTATGCTGATATAAGGCAGAGGGATTTTTTTAATCATCTTTAATCAACTACTCAAACTCCATATGGCCTAATAATAACAAAAACCTCATTGTTTAGCATTTTGATTGCACCAGCAGGGCACCATGGATTAGGGAACAAATTCTAAAACTGAACTGGTTTGACTAGTTTGTGTACAGCCAAACAGTCATTGGAGAATTTGAACCACAATAATGAGACTGATCTGAAGTAGCCAAAATGTTACTAAAATGTGCTGACAGCAATCCCATTAATCACATCATGGCCTCCAGATGGATGTTGGTCCCCACTCCCAGGACTGGCCCTCATACAGTAGGTCACCCAGGATGTTCACCATTCATCAATCAAGAGAGCTGTATTTGAGACCCTATGCTATACATTAAAAGTTGCCTGTGCCAACAACATGAGTTTAAGTATAAATTCCTACAGACAAACAAACAATCGGTTGTTAGGGATTATTCAGGAAAGAATATACTAAAGTTGGCATGAAATAGAAGTTGCGATAGTCTTTTCTTCCCTATTGTGATGAATATTCAAGTAAAAAGGCTTCTCGAACAAGGAAAACAATACTTGATTATTTGATTATTATAAAAATACAAAAGACTTGATTTTGTCTAATATTGGTTGTGGTTTGCTATTGCTGTTATCTCACTAAACATGTCATCAGAGAAGAGAGAACTTAACAAAAATATGTGCATGAATAAATCATTTTAATTAAATGCTGCAATATTCCATAAAAATAAGAATTGTCCATTTTTATTTCATGGCAATAATCATCAACATTGGTCAATATTTAGGGTAATTGTGCACCCACATTTCCCCCAATTTACATTAACTGATATTAGTATTTAAACATTCTCTATGATATTATTTTTTTAATGACACACTGTCTCTTTCTCTCTCATACACACACACACACACTGTCTCTTTCTCTCTCACACATATGTAGGCTAGTTATCAACTCTTTAGAATTTTAATGCTTCGTGTTTTATTTTTAAAGTTTGTGGGTCGTGTAAAAAACAAAAAAAAATCCCTTATTTTGGGGATGGATTCTGGGAAATCTCCCTTATTTTCAATGTTCAATGTTCAATGTTGACAGCTATAAACTGGATACGGTAAAAGATTAATATATCAACTTGCTCTGCTGACTATGTCCCCTTCTTCGTTGCTCTGATTGGTTGTAGCGCTATCCAATTGCGTGCAGAGAGAATGTGAAAGACAACCGCTTATCCCGCCCCTAGGATTGAGCCCTGTCAATGATGAGTTCCCAGACCAAACATCTTGATGTAGGTCTGGCATGCCAGGCTAGTCCGGGCCAACAGAGGGTCTACTGTGGCACAAGTCGCACAAAAATGTTTAATGATGGTTAGGGAGGAATGTGTCACAACAGACTGCTGCAAATGTTACTGGGTGGCTGCAGACCAACCAGAGTGTTTATGATGATGACCCCTGTCCAAAGCGCCTACAATGGGTGACAGAACTGGACCTCGGAGTAGTGGAAGAAGGTTGCCTGGTCCGATGAGTCCCGTTTTCTTTTACATCACGCGGATGGCCGTGTACAAGTGTGACGTACACCTGGGGAAGTGATGGTACCAGGATGCACTCTGGGATCAATGGTCAATCTGGTCAATGTTCTGCTGGTGGGTAACCCTGGGTCCAGCCATTCATGTGGACGAAAATTTGACATGTGCCACCAACCTAAACATTGTTGCAGACCAGGTACACCCCTTCATGACAATGGTGTTCCCTGGTTGAAATGGCCTCTTTCAGCCCCCTTCCACACTGCACACATTGTTCAGGAATGGTTTAAGGAACACGATAAAGAGTTGAAGGTGTTGCCCTGGCCTTCAAATTCCTCAGATCTCAATCTAATTGAACATCTGTGGAATGTGCTGGACCAAAGAGTTCGATCCACAGCGGCTCCACCTCACAACCAACAGGACATGAAGGATCTGCTGCTAACTTCTTGGTAAAATTTTAGATAATCAGTGAACCCTACTGTTCTAAAAAAAATACTTTGTTTGAAAAAATAAATAAATGCTTTTATTTTGAAAGGATGTATTACATTTCAAAAGTAACAGAAAAGACATTTATAAATGTCTTTACTATTTAATAAATGCTGTTCTTTTCAACTCATCGAAAATAGAAACAGAAAACGGATATTTTAAACAAATAATATTTCACAATATCACCGTTTTTAATGGATTTTAATCAAATCCAGCATTGGTGAGCATTAGCCACTTCTTTCAAAGACATTAAAACGGCTCGTATTAAACGTTTAAGATACTCTTTTAAGCGCTCTCTAACTGTTGATGCTTCTTAACTTCCTTCTGTCTCCAATAAACGTCAAATATCTAACACTGAGGGAAGTAATAAAACAGCAAAAGCAGCCTAGCAACCCAATAACAAATATAATTAAAGCTGCAAGCAGCATTTATCGGTGTTCAGGTCTTTAAGGCATTTAAGCACAAAAGCATCAAAAGACATTAAGTTGTATGTAGCAGGCATGATTTATCATGATATACTACATTTCAGCACTTTTTTTTCAGCACTTCGTGCCTGAACACCTAATAATGAGAGACCTTTTTGACGATTGTAGCGCCACCTATGATCCGATCCTCACGAAACTTTGCATGCTTCCTAACCATGTTAGGCCACATATGCTCACCGATTTTTATGAAGTTGTGACTTTTTGGGGGGGATTTAGGGGCTTTTGACTGAATTTTGCCGCAGACCACTATCTAAATGAGCCTGTTACAGCCAACCAAATGCAAAATTTCAACTTTTTTTCGATAATTATTGATCTAGAGAGTCCAGAGAATAGGCCTAGACGGGTTTGGTCCCGATTGGGCAAAAAAACAGGGACTAGTTCGCAAAAGTGGGTTTTGGACAAAAACCGAAATAACAAATTTTTTTTTTGCTCCAAATGGAAATCCGAGATATACATCTTGTCCGCCTTGAGCCAGGGATTACAGTGGTGTAAAAACATTGAAGCTAAGTCAAACGGTCTAGGAGTTATGAGCAATTTAGTACTTTTGGCTGCTGTAGCGCCACCTATGGGCCAATCGGGGTCATACTCTGATAGCTTCTCCACAATTCGAGGCCCTACCATCTGACAAAGTTTCACAGCTCCAGCCCTTACGGTTTGGGCTGCACGATGCGTTTTAGGGGATTTTTTTTTTTCTTTCTAGCAAATACAATAGGTTTTCAGCACTTCGTGCCTGAACACCTAATAATGAGAGACCTTTTTGACGATTGTAGCGCCACCTATGATCCGATCCTCACGAAACTTTGCATGCTTCCTAACCATGTTAGGCCACATATGCTCACCGATTTTTATGAAGTTGTGACTTTTGGGGGGGATTTAGGGGCTTTTGACTGAATTTTGCCGCAGACCACTATCTAAATGAGCCTGTTACAGCCAACCAAATGCAAAATTTCAACTTTTTTTCGATAATTATTGATCTAGAGAGTCCAGAGAATAGGCCTAGACGGGTTTGGTCCCGATTGGGCAAAAAACCAGGGACTAGTTCGCAAAAGTGGGTTTTGGACAAAAACCGAAATAACAAATTTTTTTTGCTCCAAATGGAAATCCGAGATATACATCTTGTCCGCTTGAGCCAGGGATTACAGTGGTGTAAAAACATTGAAGCTAAGTCAAACGGTCTAGGAGTTATGAGCAATTTAGTACTTTTGGCTGCTGTAGCGCCACCTATGGGCCAATCGGGGTCATACTCTGATAGCTTCTCCACAATTCGAGGCCCTACCATCTGACAAAGTTTCACAGCTCCAGCCCTTACGGTTTGGGCTGCACGATGCGTTTTAGGGGATTTTTTTTTTTCTTTCTAGCAAATACAATAGGTTTTCAGCACTTCGTGCCTGAACACCTAATAATGAGAGACCTTTTTGACGATTGTAGCGCCACCTATGATCCGATCCTCACGAAACTTTGCATGCTTCCTAACCATGTTAGGCCACATATGCTCACCGATTTTTTATGAAGTTGTGACTTTTGGGGGGGATTTAGGGGCTTTTGACTGAATTTTGCCGCAGACCACTATCTAAATGAGCCTGTTACAGCCAACCAAATGCAAAATTTCAACTTTTTTTCGATAATTATTGATCTAGAGAGTCCAGAGAATAGGCCTAGACGGGTTTGGTCCCGATTGGGCAAAAAACCAGGGACTAGTTCGCAAAAGTGGGTTTTGGACAAAACCGAAATAACAAATTTTTTTTTTGCTCCAAATGGAAATCCGAGATATACATCTTGTCCGCCTTGAGCCAGGGATTACAGTGGTGTAAAAACATTGAAGCTAAGTCAAACGGTCTAGGAGTTATGAGCAATTTAGTACTTTTGGCTGCTGTAGCGCCACCTATGGGCCAATCGGGGTCATACTCTGATAGCTTCTCCACAATTCGAGGCCCTACCATCTGACAAAGTTTCACAGCTCCAGCCCTTACGGTTTGGGCTGCACGATGCGTTTTAGGGGATTTTTTTTTTTCTTTCTAGCAAATACAATAGGTTTTCAGCACTTCGTGCCTGAACACCTAATAATGAGAGACCTTTTTGACGATTGTAGCGCCACCTATGATCCGATCCTCACGAAACTTTGCATGCTTCCTAACCATGTTAGGCCACATATGCTCACCGATTTTTATGAAGTTGTGACTTTTTGGGGGGGATTTAGGGGCTTTTGACTGAATTTTGCCGCAGACCACTATCTAAATGAGCCTGTTACAGCCAACCAAATGCAAAATTTCAACTTTTTTTCGATAATTATTGATCTAGAGAGTCCAGAGAATAGGCCTAGACGGGTTTGGTCCCGATTGGGCAAAAAACCAGGGACTAGTTCGCAAAAGTGGGTTTGGACAAAAACCGAAATAACAAATTTTTTTTTGCTCCAAATGGAAATCCGAGATATACATCTTGTCCGCTTGAGCCAGGGATTACAGTGGTGTAAAAACATTGAAGCTAAGTCAAACGGTCTAGGAGTTATGAGCAATTTAGTACTTTTGGCTGCTGTAGCGCCACCTATGGGCCAATCGGGGTCATACTCTGATAGCTTCTCCACAATTCGAGGCCCTACCATCTGACAAAGTTTCACAGCTCCAGCCCTTACGGTTTGGGCTGCACGATGCGTTTTAGGGGATTTTTTTTTTCTTTCTAGCAAATACAATAGGTTTTCAGCACTTCGTGCCTGAACACCTAATAATGAGAGACCTTTTTGACGATTGTAGCGCCACCTATGATCCGATCCTCACGAAACTTTGCATGCTTCCTAACCATGTTAGGCCACATATGCTCACCGATTTTTATGAAGTTGTGACTTTTTGGGGGGGATTTAGGGGCTTTTGACTGAATTTTGCCGCAGACCACTATCTAAATGAGCCTGTTACAGCCAACCAAATGCAAAATTTCAACTTTTTTTCGATAATTATTGATCTAGAGAGTCCAGAGAATAGGCCTAGACGGGTTTGGTCCCGATTGGGCAAAAAACCAGGGACTAGTTCGCAAAAGTGGGTTTGGACAAAAACCGAAATAACAAATTTTTTTTTTGCTCCAAATGGAAATCCGAGATATACATCTTGTCCGCCTTGAGCCAGGGATTACAGTGGTGTAAAAACATTGAAGCTAAGTCAAACGGTCTAGAGTTATGAGCAATTTAGTACTTTTGGCTGCTGTAGCGCCACCTATGGGCCAATCGGGGTCATACTCTGATAGCTTTCTCCACAATTCGAGGCCCTACCATCTGACAAAGTTTCACAGCTCCAGCCTTACGGTTTGGGCTGCACGATGCGTTTTAGGGGATTTTTTTTTTTCTTTCTAGCAAATACAATAGGTTTTCAGCACTTCGTGCCTGAACACCTAATAATGAGAGACCTTTTGACGATTGTAGCGCCACCTATGATCCGATCCTCACGAAACTTTGCATGCTTCCTAACCATGTTAGGCCACATATGCTCACCGATTTTTATGAAGTTGTGACTTTTTGGGGGGGATTTAGGGGCTTTTGACTGAATTTTGCCGCAGACCACTATCTAAATGAGCTGTTACAGCCAACAAATGCAAAATTTCAACTTTTTTTCGATAATTATTGATCTAGAGAGTCCAGAGAATAGGCCTAGACGGGTTTGGTCCCGATTGGGCAAAAAACCAGGGACTAGTTCGCAAAAGTGGGTTTTGGACAAAAACCGAAATAAAATTTTTTTTTGCTCCAAATGGAAATCCGAGATATACATCTTGTCCGCCTTGAGCCAGGGATTACAGTGGTGTAAAAACATTGAAGCTAAGTCAAACGGTCTAGGAGTTATGAGCAATTTAGTACTTTTGGCTGCTGTAGCGCCACCTATGGGCCAATCGGGGTCATACTCTGATAGCTTCTCCACAATTCGAGGCCCTACCATCTGACAAAGTTTCACAGCTCCAGCCCTTACGGTTTGGGCTGCACGATGCGTTTTAGGGGATTTTTTTTTTCTTTCTAGCAAATACAATAGGTTTTCAGCACTTCGTGCCTGAACACCTAA
>NW_024121133.1:17759477-17773780 GCF_016745375.1 Pimephales promelas
TGAGAGCTGACAGATGAAATTAATAAGATGGGAAGGGGAAAGGATGTGTGTAGAAACTTTAGGAGTCATGTATGGAAACTTGAACTTTCAAACCAAACAGAAATTGGTGTTTTAAGGCATTTTCAGAGCTGTAAATTGTTTGCTTTGCTCCGAAACAAGGACTTAATGTTTGATCGGTTCGCTTTCACAAGTCAAAGCATATCAAAATGTGTTTATGCAAGTCACATGTGAGTAAAACTGTTCTCTTTTTGGTCAGAGTTCACCTGTTTACGTTCCTTTGCGTCATCCGTTTCTTTCTCAACTCAAACAAACCGCTCCAGAGTTTGCCTTCAATCAGGTTGAGACAACCACGTTCAGGCGATCTCGGAGTGATTGTTTTGGTGTGGATCTGAGCATGATTGCTGTGTTCATATATGCCTCAATGAACTAAAAATGAAAATGCACCAGGTTCCGAAAACAAACACTCCAAATGAGCCAGGTGTGAAAACGCCCTTGGAACTGGAAGATTCTTTAATGACTGGGATGAAGTCCTACTTTAGTTAATGTTGTGATTCACACAGAAGTTGCAAGGGGAAAATTCTGACTAGGAAATAAAACTGGAAAACACCAGAGGGATTCCCTTTGGTCCAGTTAATAATGGTTTCCAGGCAATTTGGAAATGTTAGAATCCATGTGTTAGCTCTTTCCCTCACATGAAATATTTCTGATTGTCGTTTAAATTTCACATAAGGAAGTTTTTAGAATAATAACGTCATAATAATACATTTTAATGACATAATTATGTTTTTACTCGTTTTTTGGAAATATAAACATTTAAATGGTGGTTGTCATAAAAACAACAGATTTATTCAAAAATTCATTAAATATTGAACAGGTTAAGTCTAAATTAAAAGATATGCAGTGCATATATTTAGCAAAATGCTCTGCTCTAGGTTCAATTATTTTAGCAGAGTAACTTGAAAGTTTTTTCTATGGTAATGTAACATTATGAGACACTGTTTACAAGCTGTTTCCATCTTTCGTCTGTTTAAACACTAATTGAGCAATTACACAACACATGATATAGGATGATCAGTTCATGTGCTGCTTGAACTGAGGCGTCACAACAATCTGTCACGACACATTCAAGAGCGCTGAAGCAGAATTTATTGTTTGAATTTCACAACAAAATCTACAGAATTTGAACGCTAAGACTTTGCTTGATATCAGAAGCCACAAAGCTTATTGCGATTTATTGGATGAGAGTTGCATTACAAAGCTTTGTTAATTCATCAACTGAAAACAGCACAGAGTGAAAGATCAATTATTGGGATGTAATCGATATTGGTTCTTCAAACTGAGATTGGATCAAGAAATCAATATTTTTAGGTTTTACTGACAGTTTGAGGATCCAATGGAGTTACGAGGTTTAGTCACGCAAGCTCTTTTTAATTCTTTTCATTGGTTAGATAATTGCAAAACCAGCAGATAGACGTAAAGGGTGACCGAAAGTAATGATTTATGAAAAAATAAATAAATGGAGACACAAGGTTTCAACCCAACAGCGACGATATGTAAAAATCTGTTCCCATTGCCCAAAGACACATAGCCTACTGAATGTTGATACGTTGTGTCTGTGCATTACAATCAATCAGTCCTGTATGGTCATTATTCACTGTCAGCTCATAAAAGGTGTTGGCATTTATGAGCCATGACTTATTGAGTGGTATTTCTCATATGCAGCCTTTAAATGTTGCACAGATGGGATCGTGCCTAACAGGTTTCATATATTTAAGCAGAACATGTGAAACTCCCATAAATTTCTCTAACCGCAAGTCGACATGAAACAGAATTCACAACCCATGTTACTTTCATTCTTGTGTTAGTATCTTCAAACGCAACAAACTAAACAACAACAGGTGTTATTTTAGTATGTGGTAACAAGTTCAATACCAGGAGCTCATCCATGCTTGTCTGACATTTTTCCAGATTGATGCGTTTGATGGCGACCTTCTCCTTCCTAGGCACACAGTAGGCAGCCTGGACCACAGCTGTAGCTCCACTCCCTGAAACACACAAGAACGCATGTTAAACTCAGAACATTAGGAGCTGCATGGGACATCAAGTCATGACAGATAGTAGAATGAAGAGGAGAAACTGAAGGCGTGGCACTATATATTAGGGCTGGGTAAAAAATATATACATTATACATACAAATATACATTTCTCGATTAATATTTTAATCAATCGCTACAGAAATCCGTATCATGTCTTGTGTAGTCGTTCAATTAGTGCTTCAACCTCGAAAGACATCAATAAAACAGCTTGTGCAATAAAATATGTCATGTAATGTCACATTTAAGCCTACCTCAGAAAAAAACAGATTCAGTGGCCATAAATTCAATAGTCAGCTACAAAAAATTACTCTAGAGAGAAGCATTTTGCTAAATATGTGCACCATATTCATTAAAAATGTTAATGTTCTTCAATATTTAATGCATGTCAAGCTATGACAAACAACAGTTAAATGTTTATATTTCAAAAAATGACTTGGAATAGAAATATAATTATGTGATTGTAAAGTTAGTATTATAACTATTATTATAAAACTTCATTGAGTGTAATTTAAGTGTTTGCAGACAAATCAGTTCAATTTTAACCTTCAATATTATAGTAATGTTGTACCAACTGACTCACTCCATAAGTTTACAGCATAAGTTGAGTTTTTTTTTCCTTGAGAAAATTTGCCATGTACTGTACCTAATATATATCCAAATTAATTTTTTAATTAAAAAATATATTTTTTAATTTAATAAATTATAATTAATTTATTTAAAAATAAATCATAACAATTAAATTAATATATTAATCAAAATAATATTTATATTTAAAATGTAATGTCATTTTAAAATTGTTATACTTTTTTGTTGTATGAATGATAAATGATTATTACATGTCAAAAAGCAGAAATACAATAATGATGGGTTCTGCATATTGGTTATGAGACATTTTTCAAACATTATTGCTCATTAAAAACAATAACATCTATCTCTAGCCATTATACTTAAATGTTAAAGAAAAGCTGACAGCTAAATGCTAAATCAAAACATTCCTCTGTCACGGCAGCATTGGACATTTATTCGAGAAGACTATTAAATCCTAACAGACTATAAGTCGAAGGATTTGAGCGCTATACTTGGCTTTCAACTTTACTGCAGAGGTTAATCTCCAGAGTGCTTTAATGAGGTTCTGCTCATGGCACCACAGACTGGCACAGGAGAGAAAGCAGACAACAAGACACTTCTGCAGTTATCCTTGAGAACGCAAGGTTGTCCTAGTCCACACATCCTGAATAATAGAAGACAAGACTCTACGGGGGCCCAAGACCCTCGTAAATCAGCAAGCACCTATGTTTGCACTGCGAGCTGAATAGAAATGACATATTACTATGCTGATATAAGGCAGAGGGATTTTTTTAATCATCTTTAATCAACTACTCAAACTCCATATGGCCTAATAATAACAAAAACCTCATTGTTTAGCATTTTGATTGCACCAGCAGGGCACCATGGATTAGGGGAACAAATTCTAAAACTGAACTGGTTTGACTAGTTTGTGTACAGCCAAACAGTCATTGGAGAATTTGAACCACAATAATGAGACTGATCTGAAGTAGCCAAAATGTTACTAAAATGTGCTGACAGCAATCCCATTAATCACATCATGGCCTCCAGATGGATGTTGGTCCCCACTCCCAGGACTGGCCCTCATACAGTAGGTCACCCAGGATGTTCACCATTCATCAATCAAGAGAGCTGTATTTGAGACCCTATGCTATACATTAAAAGTTGCCTGTGCCAACAACATGAGTTTAAGTATAAATTCCTACAGACAAACAAACAATCGGTTGTTAGAGATTATTCAGGAAAGAATATACTAAAGTTGGCATGAAATAGAAGTTGCGATAGTCTTTTCTTCCCTATTGTGATGAATATTCAAGTAAAAAGGCTTCTCGAACAAGGGAAAAAAAACACTTGATTATTTGATTATTATAAAAATACAAAAGACTTGATTTTGTCTAATATTGGTTGTGGTTTGCTATTGCTGTTATCTCACTAAACATGTCATCAGAGAAGAGAGAACTTAACAAAAATATGTGCATGAATAAATCATTTTAATTAAATGCTGCAATATTCCATAAAAATAAGAATTGTCCATTTTTATTTCATGGCAATAATCATCAACATTGGTCAATATTTAGGGTAATTGTGCACCCACATTTCCCCCAATTTACATTAACTGATATTAGTATTTAAACATTCTCTATGATATTATTTTTTTAATGACACACTGTCTCTTTCTCTCTCATACACACACACACACACTGTCTCTTTCTCTCTCACACATATGTAGGCTAGTTATCAACTCTTTAGAATTTTAATGCTTCGTGTTTTATTTTTAAAGTTTGTGGGTCGTGTAAAAAACAAAAAAAAAATCCCTTATTTTGGGGATGGATTCTGGGAAATCTCCCTTATTTTCAATGTTCAATGTTCAATGTTGACAGCTATAAACTGGATACGGTAAAAGATTAATATATCAACTTGCTCTGCTGACTATGTCCCCTTCTTCGTTGCTCTGATTGGTTGTAGCGCTATCCAATTGCGTGCAGAGAGAATGTGAAAGACAACCGCTTATCCCGCCCCTAGGATTGAGCCCTGTCAATGATGAGTTCCCAGACCAAACATCTTGATGTAGGTCTGGCATGCCAGGCTAGTCCGGGCCAACAGAGGGTCTACTGTGGCACAAGTCGCACAAAAATGTTTAATGATGGTTAGGGAGGAATGTGTCACAACAGACTGCTGCAAATGTTACTGGGTGGCTGCAGACCAACCAGAGTGTTTATGATGATGACCCCTGTCCAAAGCGCCTACAATGGGTGACAGAACTGGACCTCGGAGTAGTGGAAGAAGGTTGCCTGGTCCGATGAGTCCCGTTTTCTTTTACATCACGCGGATGGCCGTGTACAAGTGTGACGTACACCTGGGGAAGTGATGGTACCAGGATGCACTCTGGATCAATGGTCAATCTGGTCAATGTTCTGCTGGTGGGTAACCCTGGGTCCAGCCATTCATGTGGACGAAAATTTGACATGTGCCACCAACCTAAACATTGTTGCAGACCAGGTACACCCCTTCATGACAATGGTGTTCCCTGGTTGAAATGGCCTCTTTCAGCCCCCTTCCACACTGCACACATTGTTCAGGAATGGTTTAAGGAACACGATAAAGAGTTGAAGGTGTTGCCCTGGCCTTCAAATTCCTCAGATCTCAATCTAATTGAACATCTGTGGAATGTGCTGGACCAAAGAGTTCGATCCACAGCGGCTCCACCTCACAACCAACAGGACATGAAGGATCTGCTGCTAACTTCTTGGTAAAATTTTAGATAATCAGTGAACCCTACTGTTCTAAAAAAAATACTTTGTTTGAAAAAATAAATAAATGCTTTTATTTTGAAAGGATGTATTACATTTCAAAAGTAACAGAAAAGACATTTATAAATGTCTTTACTATTTAATAAATGCTGTTCTTTTCAACTCATCGAAAATAGAAACAGAAAACGGATATTTTAAACAAATAATATTTCACAATATCACCGTTTTTAATGGATTTTAATCAAATCCAGCATTGGTGAGCATTAGCCACTTCTTTCAAAGACATTAAAACGGCTCGTATTAAACGTTTAAGATACTCTTTTAAGCGCTCTCTAACTGTTGATGCTTCTTAACTTCCTTCTGTCTCCAATAAACGTCAAATATCTAACACTGAGGGAAGTAATAAAACAGCAAAAGCAGCCTAGCAACCCAATAACAAATATAATTAAAGCTGCAAGCAGCATTTATCGGTGTTCAGGTCTTTAAGGCATTTAAGCACAAAAGCATCAAAAGACATTAAGTTGTATGTAGCAGGCATGATTTATCATGATATACTACATTTCAGCACTTTTTTTTCAGCACTTCGTGCCTGAACACCTAATAATGAGAGACCTTTTTGACGATTGTAGCGCCACCTATGATCCGATCCTCACGAAACTTTGCATGCTTCCTAACCATGTTAGGCCACATATGCTCACCGATTTTTATGAAGTTGTGACTTTTTGGGGGGATTTAGGGGCTTTTGACTGAATTTTGCCGCAGACCACTATCTAAATGAGCCTGTTACAGCCAACCAAATGCAAAATTTCAACTTTTTTTCGATAATTATTGATCTAGAGAGTCCAGAGAATAGGCCTAGACGGGTTTGGTCCCGATTGGGCAAAAAAACAGGGACTAGTTCGCAAAAGTGGGTTTTGGACAAAAACCGAAATAACAAATTTTTTTTTTGCTCCAAATGGAAATCCGAGATATACATCTTGTCCGCCTTGAGCCAGGGATTACAGTGGTGTAAAAACATTGAAGCTAAGTCAAACGGTCTAGGAGTTATGAGCAATTTAGTACTTTTGGCTGCTGTAGCGCCACCTATGGGCCAATCGGGGTCATACTCTGATAGCTTCTCCACAATTCGAGGCCCTACCATCTGACAAAGTTTCACAGCTCCAGCCCTTACGGTTTGGGCTGCACGATGCGTTTTAGGGGATTTTTTTTTTTCTTTCTAGCAAATACAATAGGTTTTCAGCACTTCGTGCCTGAACACCTAATAATGAGAGACCTTTTTGACGATTGTAGCGCCACCTATGATCCGATCCTCACGAAACTTTGCATGCTTCCTAACCATGTTAGGCCACATATGCTCACCGATTTTTATGAAGTTGTGACTTTTTGGGGGGGATTTAGGGGCTTTTGACTGAATTTTGCCGCAGACCACTATCTAAATGAGCCTGTTACAGCCAACCAAATGCAAAATTTCAACTTTTTTTCGATAATTATTGATCTAGAGAGTCCAGAGAATAGGCCTAGACGGGTTTGGTCCCGATTGGGCAAAAAACCAGGGACTAGTTCGCAAAAGTGGGTTTTGGACAAAAACCGAAATAACAAATTTTTTTTTTGCTCCAAATGGAAATCCGAGATATACATCTTGTCCGCCTTGAGCCAGGGATTACAGTGGTGTAAAAACATTGAAGCTAAGTCAAACGGTCTAGGAGTTATGAGCAATTTAGTACTTTTGGCTGCTGTAGCGCCACCTATGGGCCAATCGGGGTCATACTCTGATAGCTTCTCCACAATTCGAGGCCCTACCATCTGACAAAGTTTCACAGCTCCAGCCCTTACGGTTTGGGCTGCACGATGCGTTTTAGGGGATTTTTTTTTTTCTTTCTAGCAAATACAATAGGTTTTCAGCACTTCGTGCCTGAACACCTAATAATGAGAGACCTTTTTGACGATTGTAGCGCCACCTATGATCCGATCCTCACGAAACTTTGCATGCTTCCTAACCATGTTAGGCCACATATGCTCACCGATTTTTATGAAGTTGTGACTTTTTGGGGGGGATTTAGGGGCTTTTGACTGAATTTTGCCGCAGACCACTATCTAAATGAGCCTGTTACAGCCAACCAAATGCAAAATTTCAACTTTTTTTCGATAATTATTGATCTAGAGAGTCCAGAGAATAGGCCTAGACGGTTTGGTCCCGATTGGGCAAAAAACCAGGGACTAGTTCGCAAAAGTGGGTTTTGGACAAAAACCGAAATAACAAATTTTTTTTTTGCTCCAAATGGAAATCCGAGATATACATCTTGTCCGCCTTGAGCCAGGGATTACAGTGGTGTAAAAACATTGAAGCTAAGTCAAACGGTCTAGGAGTTATGAGCAATTTAGTACTTTTGGCTGCTGTAGCGCCACCTATGGGCCAATCGGGGTCATACTCTGATAGCTTCTCCACAATTCGAGGCCCTACCATCTGACAAAGTTTCACAGCTCCAGCCCTTACGGTTTGGGCTGCACGATGCGTTTTAGGGGATTTTTTTTTTCTTTCTAGCAAATACAATAGGTTTTCAGCACTTCGTGCCTGAACACCTAATAATGAGAGACCTTTTTGACGATTGTAGCGCCACCTATGATCCGATCCTCACGAAACTTTGCATGCTTCCTAACCATGTTAGGCCACATATGCTCACCGATTTTTATGAAGTTGTGACTTTTTGGGGGGGATTTAGGGGCTTTTGACTGAATTTTGCCGCAGACCACTATCTAAATGAGCCTGTTACAGCCAACCAAATGCAAAATTTCAACTTTTTTTCGATAATTATTGATCTAGAGAGTCCAGAGAATAGGCCTAGACGGGTTTGGTCCCGATTGGGCAAAAAACCAGGGACTAGTTCGCAAAAGTGGGTTTTGGACAAAAACCGAAATAACAAATTTTTTTTTTGCTCCAAATGGAAATCCGAGATATACATCTTGTCCGCCTTGAGCCAGGGATTACAGTGGTGTAAAAACATTGAAGCTAAGTCAAACGGTCTAGGAGTTATGAGCAATTTAGTACTTTTGGCTGCTGTAGCGCCACCTATGGGCCAATCGGGGTCATACTCTGATAGCTTCTCCACAATTCGAGGCCCTACCATCTGACAAAGTTTCACAGCTCCAGCCCTTACGGTTTGGGCTGCACGATGCGTTTTAGGGGATTTTTTTTTTCTTTCTAGCAAATACAATAGGTTTTCAGCACTTCGTGCCTGAACACCTAATAATGAGAGACCTTTTTGACGATTGTAGCGCCACCTATGATCCGATCCTCACGAAACTTTGCATGCTTCCTAACCATGTTAGGCCACATATGCTCACCGATTTTTATGAAGTTGTGACTTTTTGGGGGGGATTTAGGGGCTTTTGACTGAATTTTGCCGCAGACCACTATCTAAATGAGCCTGTTACAGCCAACCAAATGCAAAATTTCAACTTTTTTTCGATAATTATTGATCTAGAGAGTCCAGAGAATAGGCCTAGACGGGTTTGGTCCCGATTGGGCAAAAAACCAGGGACTAGTTCGCAAAAGTGGGTTTTGGACAAAAACCGAAATAACAAATTTTTTTTTTGCTCCAAATGGAAATCCGAGATATACATCTTGTCCGCCTTGAGCCAGGGATTACAGTGGTGTAAAAACATTGAAGCTAAGTCAAACGGTCTAGGAGTTATGAGCAATTTAGTACTTTTGGCTGCTGTAGCGCCACCTATGGGCCAATCGGGGTCATACTCTGATAGCTTCTCCACAATTCGAGGCCCTACCATCTGACAAAGTTTCACAGCTCCAGCCCTTACGGTTTGGGCTGCACGATGCGTTTTAGGGGATTTTTTTTTTTCTTTCTAGCAAATACAATAGGTTTTCAGCACTTCGTGCCTGAACACCTAATAATGAGAGACCTTTTTGACGATTGTAGCGCCACCTATGATCCGATCCTCACGAAACTTTGCATGCTTCCTAACCATGTTAGGCCACATATGCTCACCGATTTTTATGAAGTTGTGACTTTTTGGGGGGGATTTAGGGGCTTTTGACTGAATTTTGCCGCAGACCACTATCTAAATGAGCCTGTTACAGCCAACCAAATGCAAAATTTCAACTTTTTTTCGATAATTATTGATCTAGAGAGTCCAGAGAATAGGCCTAGACGGGTTTGGTCCCGATTGGGCAAAAAACCAGGGACTAGTTCGCAAAAGTGGGTTTTGGACAAAAACCGAAATAACAAATTTTTTTTTGCTCCAAATGGAAATCCGAGATATACATCTTGTCCGCCTTGAGCCAGGGATTACAGTGGTGTAAAAACATTGAAGCTAAGTCAAACGGTCTAGGAGTTATGAGCAATTTAGTACTTTTGGCTGCTGTAGCGCCACCTATGGGCCAATCGGGGTCATACTCTGATAGCTTCTCCACAATTCGAGGCCCTACCATCTGACAAAGTTTCACAGCTCCAGCCCTTACGGTTTGGGCTGCACGATGCGTTTTAGGGGATTTTTTTTTTTCTTTCTAGCAAATACAATAGGTTTTCAGCACTTCGTGCCTGAACACCTAATAAAGTCATGATACTTCATTGTATAAGCATAATAAAGTACTGAACACAACCTTTGAATATCAAAGACATATTATTATATGGTCAGTTATTAGACGTTAATATTGCAGGTGTGTTGGGTGCAATAAAGTGCTGCTATGTTACTGTTCTCAAGTTTTCGCCCAAGTCGAAAAAGCACAGGCTCGTCTATTGATTTAAAAGGAAAATAGTGAGAGCTGTGTACATCTGCACCACAGCAACAGGATTCTACTGAGGCCTGTTGCACTGCTTTCTTAATCAAATGATTCAATATTACGTTACCAGGTTACGGGCCTTACATTTTTTTTTTATGAAGAACCACAAGCTGATGTTGTGTAGATGCTTGCTTCCCTAATTACCGGCAGAAAAAGAGAAAATACTTCTGGTTTTAATCAAGGATTCTGTTTGATTAATTCAGCCAAATGTTTACCAAGAATACCAAGATGCGCAGACAGTGATCTGACCACAAGTTCATGGAGACTGAAAAGTATCTGATCCAAGGTTTATAAAATCTGAATTATTCATTTCTTCCTCCTTCATTGATGTCCCATTAGAAATGATGTTAACTTCATGAGGGAGTTTAGGAGGAGATAAAGGGTAATGCTAGCCTTCAATTACTCCCCAGTATCATGCATTGACTAGCTATTTTGAATTCAACGCCACACTTGTCAAGAAACAGATTCATTTGGACACACAAACACACACTATGGTCTAAAGGGGAGTATGACACTTGATTTAAGAATGTACATTTTGGAAGACAAGTATTGAACCATTATATGTTTCCAAGTCCAAATCAACCGGTCATAAAAGGACAAAGTGTGGAATTTGACTTCTTTGCGATACACGACCAATAGCCCAGCATCTGAAATAGGCTGAGGTCCCTCAGAGTGGTGTGAATGTGTTCCTTCATGCATAGCTCTCTGTTTGTGTTACCTTGAGTCAGCTTGTTCTCTCAGGAGCCCTTTATTACATTTCCTAGGCTTGCATTCCGCACACTATTCTTGGCTGCACTGAGACATGTCACACTTAGGGAGCTTCGCACAAGAGAAAAACTGTGATGGAGCGCTTGATGCACAGGAATTCGTAAGATTCACTTTGAGGGCGAATTGGATTTCGGGGAAAAAAAAAACATCTGAACAATTGGTGTGGAATGTAGCAGAAAAAGACGGCGCGATTTTCGCAAAACCTTCGAAAAAACATCAATGATAGCAAAATGGATAGTTCACCCAAAAATGAAAATTAAGTCATTAATTACTCACCCCCATGCTGTACCAACCCCGTAAGACCTTCGTTCGTCTTCGGAACACAAATGAAGATATTTTTGATTAAATTTGAGAGGTGGCTCACTACCACATAGGCACCCTAAGGGATTGAAACTTGACAGCCCAGAAAGTCATTGAAGAAAATGTTTAAATACTCCATGTGACTACAGTGGCTCAACTTTAAGTTTATCAAGCGGCGAGAATACTTTTTGTGCGAAAAAAACAACAACAAAAATAACGACTTTATTCGACTATTTCTTTTCTTCCTTCTGGGCCTGAGATGAGAATTAAAGAGATTTCCAAAAGAACTACGTTATTTTTCTACTACTTGTTCAGTTCTCGCGCAAACGTCATGGAAATCTCTTGAATTCTCGTCTCAGGCCCAGAAGGAAGAAAATAAATAGTCGAAAAAAGTCGAATAACAGTTGAATATTTAAACATTTTCTTCAATGACTTTCTGGGCAGTCAAGTTTCAATCCCTTAGGGAGCCTATGTGTTAGTGATCCAGCTCTCAAATTTAATCAAAAATATCTTAATTTGTGTTCTGAAGATGAAGGAATTATGGGGTTGGTACAGCATGGGGGTGAGTAATTACTTAATTTAGATTTAATTTAATTTAATTTAATTAGACTTAATTTACATTTTTTGGGTGAACTAACTCTTTAACATACAGCATGAACCGGTTGTATTTAATGAATCAAAAAACAGAGTGCCGCTAGCCTGATTCAGAAACTGGATGTATGTCTCTTATGACTCATATGAACTGGTTCTTTTAACTCGATTCAAAGCTTTCAACATAACCTGTGCTGTTCAATTGATGAAGATTAAGCGAACCAAAAACATACAGTTCAACCAGTGAAGTCTGATTGATAAGGAAAGTTAATCATATGAACTGATTCTTTTTAGTGGCATACAGCACAATCACTGTAGTCTGAATAATGAAGAAAGGTAGTCATTTGAACTGGTTCTTTTTACATACTCTCTAAAACCATACAGAACAGCAAGAGTAGTCAGATTCATGAATAACATAGGTGTGTTCAACTTGAAGAGGCACTGCGCAGACTGATCGACATATAACATCAAAGTACTACAATAGTGATTCAAAAGCATGGATTCATATAACATCAAAGTACTACAATAGTGATTCAAAAGCATGGATTGTCATACAGCGTGCATATAGGCATACATTTAGTACAACTTACTACATAGCAAAGAGGCACCACTTGCTCCAATGGCAATGGTCTCCTGCTCCCCATTCTCACTAAGAAGGGCTAAGCCACCCTGAAGACCGAATCCTAGAACCGGCCCTGTCACAAACCAATCGGTCTGTGCAGCGCCACTTCAAGTTGAACACACCTAATGACTCATACTTTCTTAAAAGGGAAAAAGAATTTCCAACTCAAGGCAACTTTGATAAACACAGCTTCTTTTTCAACTTACAGTCTCAGACTGTCAAACGGCAGTAATCAAACATTTCCAGTCTAGAACAGTGAAGGACTGTGGAAGCTGAGAGGAACAGAGCACGGGTCTGACTCCATCCGAGGAGACTCCGTGGTCTCTGAGGTGGAAAAAACTGCTAGGATCAGTAAAATAACAAGACTCCAATTCCCTTGGGAAGACACCAACACAATGGTTCAGCTGAGTGTGCTCCAAACTCCAGCGGAGAGTGGAATAAGAGAAGTACCCGAGAAATCCTCCTGGACTACATGGTTTAATACAATCGGATCCAGCTAAAACATATCTTCGTGATTAACAGTAACGTGGTCGAAGAAAATGGGACAAACCCATCCTTGGCTGGAAGACAAAAGGAAACGTTGACTAATTTCAACTCTATTTAATGTCATGCTTTTAATGGAAAGAACATGTGCCTGCCTTCAGCTTCAATTCTATGAAATTAAAGCTGTTCACAAGTTCTCAGAATTGGAGTGGGAGGTGAAACATACTGCATTGTGTTTACAGCCTAAAAGTGGATGGTAAACTAAACACACATGGCCTATTTCATAACACTATAATTGGGTTTTAGAAAAATCTGGCAAATCTGGCCAAAACATTTTCTGCTCATATTTGGACTAATGCCCAATAAGTTTGTTTTAAAATAATTTAATAGACACGCCAATTTTCAGTGATAAGTTCAGTAATGCATTCTGCATGATTCTGGATAACTTTAAGTAATTTTCTTTGCCTTTGACATACTGGTTAACTTTTTTCTACGATTCTGAACAGACAACTAAAAAACGTTATGTACTAGACTAGAGGTTCAGTCAAAATGTTAATTGCTCCTGTCTATTTTAAAAGGTTTCATTAATTTGAAGGATTTTTTAAAATGGTTTGACTTTGAATGAACAATTCAATTCATAAATACTTCATTTGTTTCAATACTCGATGAATCAAACTTTTGTTTGCATTACTAGATCAACCTTTTTGAATGAATCTCTTGAATGAATGATTCAATGACAAATACATCTTTTAACAGTCACTTGTCGCTATCTAGTACCGTAATTTGCAGACCAATTACGATGTAATTGATATTATTGTTATATAAAACCAGGTTACTTTCAAAACATTGAATTGCTCAATTTTGATCGGTACCGTCAGAGTTTATATTTTTCCCAGTCCTTCTCCATACAGTGTAGTTGAAAATACTGTTTGTAAAGCGTACATACACAACAACTAATTTATCTGTGTCAGTGGCAGCGCAAGCACAGATTTTAATGTTTCAGTGTGAATTTGTCAAAGGTTTACAAGACATATTTGGCGAATCGGAACAAGGAATCATTTAGGAATAAGATCGTGTGGGTGGTTGATTAATACGTCACCTGAGTGGCATCTATAATCCACCCAAGTCCTCCTGGGAAGTAGTTTTGTGCAGGTAGGTAATTAGCAATTTTGATGTAAATAAAAAAAAATCCTAAAAGACATTAGCCCCTTTTACACAAACAGTCTGGTTAAAATTCCATGTACTGGTAAATTACCAATAAGATCATGTGTGAACAGGACCTTTTTTTTTAACAAAAAAAAAATGGTAAACTGGTTCTGCAATTGACC
>NW_024121133.1:17774280-17807937 GCF_016745375.1 Pimephales promelas
TTACCTCTCTTACTGCTGCTGTTTCAAAAATGATCTGATACTGAATAATAATAATATTAATAAGAATTTTGTCCAATTGCATAAACTGAATTAAGACATTAGTCCATATTTCAATTTCAAAGACTTTTGACTATAATTACAATTAAATAATTTCATAAATATTTATGATAAACATTTAACATTTAGACATTAGACCATATTTCAATTTTCAACGTAAAAATGATTATGATATACATTTAACATATCGTACTGCTTCAGTATAGTAATATAAAAATCATATAATACTGAATAATTATAACAACTGTGTAGCCCAAACCATCCTATTCAAAAGGCAGACATCTTTGAACATTTAGTTTGAATATATTATATATACACGACAGCTAATCTATCTAGGAGAAATGCAGCACATTTAACCACCGTCATCTGATGGACAATTGGCAGACACTGAAGTCATGTGATTTGAGAAGTCCTTGTCAAGTCCCCGTAGAATAAACGCTGCAGTGGTACACAGAGGGTTCACTATAGATTCAGCTTGACGTCAATGGCACTGACAGGATCTCAGCTCAGTCAGAGAGGAAAATTGTTCCTTCCACCACAACAGTCACACAGCTTCTGCGTTATGACTTGTTTGGATTGTCCTGTTCTTTTTCGCTGCTCCTGCATGTTGGGAAGAACTAAAGCATGCTATACCCAGCAAATTAGCCTGATCATAAGTGAAATTGACCCAAACCTCAAAGGAATTTCCTCCGAGAGCAGTCCTTGATGCAGATTACATGCATTACTGCTGCTCTCGCTCATTACGGGAGCAATCTGGCTTTAATTTAATGCCTCCTCTGAGTTTAAGAGAGCGCTCGGCATATCATAACGGCAAAGAAAGCATCAGAGGAAACCTGAACTGCATATTTTCCCTCTGACCCTAACTCTACAAAACTCTCCTGTTAACTTTCACCCAAGTCATTCCCAAGGGTTTACCTCAGATCAGCTGGAAGAAAGTCTCCATTTACAGACTTTTTTTTTCTGAAATCAATGAGGGCAGGACTAGGGATAACATCTCTAACGACTTCAAACTCCTCGGTACACCTGGATTTGGGAAAAACTGAGATTCTCGTAGCCTCCCGCAGAGAGCTTGTAAATCGGGAATATGAGCTTTCCCAGTGAACGACAAAATCGGCTCCGCCTGGTCACGAGGAAAACTATGACCTTTTGAGCTCCTTGAGGAGCTGACAGATGAAATTAATAAGATGGGAAGGGGAAAGATGTGTGTAGAAACTTTAGGAGTCATGTATGGAAACTTGAACTTTCAAACCAAACAGAAATGAGTGTTTTAAGGCATTTTCAGAGCTGTAAATCGTTTGCTTTGCTCCGAAACAAGGACTTAATGTTAGATCGGTTCGCTTTCACAAGTCAAAGCATATCAAAATGTGTTTATGCAAGTCACATGTGAGTAAAACTGTTCTCTTTTTGGTCAGAGTTCACCTGTTTACGTTCCTTTGCGTCATCCGTTTCTTTCTCAACTCAAACAAACCGCTCCAGAGTTTGCCTTCAATCAGGTTGAGACAACCACGTTCAGGCGAATTCGGAGTGATTGTTTTGGTGTGGATCTGAGCATGATTGCTGTGTTCATATATGCCTCAATGAACTAAAAATGAAAATGCACCAGGTTCCGAAAACAAACACTCCAAATGAGCCAGGTGTGAAAACGCCCTTGGAACTGGAAGATTCTTTAATGACTGGGATGAAATCCTACTTTAGTTAATGTTGTGATTCACACAGAAGTTGCAAGGGGAAAATTCTGACTAGGAAATAAAACTGGAAAACACCACAGGGATTCCCTTTGGTCCAGTTAATAATGGTTTCCAGGCAATTTGGAAATGTTAGAATCCATGTGTTAGCTCTTTCCCTCACATGAAATATTTCTGATTGTCGTTTAAATTTCACATAAGGAAGTTTTTAGAATAATAACGTGATAATAATACATTTTAATTGACATAATTATGTTTTTACTCGTTTTTTGGAAATATAAACATTTAAATGGTGGTTGTCATAAAAACAACAGATTTATTCAAAAATTCATTAAATATTGAACAGGTTAAGTCTAAATTAAAAGATATGCAGTGCATATACAGTATTTAGCAAAATGCTCTGCTCTAGGTTCAATTATTTTAGCAGAGTAACTTGAAAGTTTTTTCTAAGGTAATGTAACATTATGAGACACTGTTTACAAGCTGTTTCCATCTTTCGTCTGTTTAAACACTAATTGAGCAATTACACAACACATGATATAGGATGATCAGTTCATGTGCTGCTTGAACTGAGGCGTCACAACAATCTGTCACGACACATTCAAGAGCGCTGAAGCAGAATTTATTGTTTGAATTTCACAACAAAATCTACAGAATTTGAACGCTAAGACTTTGCTTTGATATCAGAAGCCACAAAGCTTATTGCGATTTATTGGATGAGAGTTGCATTACAAAGCTTTGTTAATTCATCAACTGAAAACAGCACAGAGTGAAAGATCAATTATTGGGATGTAATCGATATTGGTTCTTCAAACTGAGATTGGATCAAGAAATCAATATTTTTAGGTTTTACTGACAGTTTGAGGATCCAATGGAGTTACGAGGTTTAGTCACGCAAGCTCTTTTTAATTCTTTTCATTGGTTAGATAATTGCAAAACCAGCAGATAGACGTAAAGGGTGACCGAAAGTAATGATTTATGAAAAAATAAATAAATGGAGACACAAGGTTTCAACCCAACAGCGACGATATGTAAAAATCTGTTCCCATTGCCCAAAGACACATAGCCTACTGAATGTTGATACGTTGTGTCTGTGCATTACAATCAATCAGTCCTGTATGGTCATTATTCACTGTCAGCTCATAAAAGGTGTTGGCATTTATGAGCCATGACTTATTGAGTGGTATTTCTCATATGCAGCCTTTAAATGTTGCACAGATGGGATCGTGCCTAACAGGTTTCATATATTTAAGCAGAACATGTGAAACTCCCATAAATTTCTCTAACCGCAAGTCGACATGAAACAGAATTCACAACCCATGTTACTTTCATTCTTGTGTTAGTATCTTCAAACGCAACAAACTAAACAACAACAGGTGTTATTTTAGTATGTGGTAACAAGTTCAATACCAGGAGCTCATCCATGCTTGTCTGACATTTTTCCAGATTGATGCGTTTGATGGCGACCTTCTCCTTCCTAGGCACACAGTAGGCAGCCTGGACCACAGCTGTAGCTCCACTCCCTGAAACACACAAGAACGCATGTTAAACTCAGAACATCAGGAGCTGCATGGGACATCAAGTCATGACAGATAGTAGAATGAAGAGGAGAAACTGAAGGCGTGACACTATATATTAGGGCTGGGTAAAAAATATATACATTATACATACAAATATACATTTCTCGATTAATATTTTAATCAATCGCTACAGAAATCCGTATCATGTCTTGTGTAGTCGTTCAATTAGTGCTTCAACCTCGAAAGACATCAATAAAACAGCTTGTGCAATAAAATATGTCATGTAATGTCACATTTAAGCCTACCTCAGAAAAAAACAGATTCAGTGGCCATAAATTCAATAGTCAGCTACAAAAAATTACTCTAGAGAGAAGCATTTTGCTAAATATGTGCACCATATTCATTAAAAATGTTAATGTTCTTCAATATTTAATGCATGTCAAGTTATGACAAACAACAGTTAAATGTTTATATTTCAAAAAAATGACTTGGAATAGAAATATAATTATGTGATTGTAAAGTTAGTATTATAACTATCATTATAAAACGTCACTGAGTGTAATTTAAGTGTTTGCAGACAAATCAGTTCAATTTTAACCTTCAATATTATAGTAATGTTGTACCAACTGACTCACTCCATAAGTTTACAGCATAAGTTGAGTTTTTTTTTCCTTGAGAAAATGTGCCATGTACTGTACCTAATATATATCCAAATAAATTTTTTAATTAAAAAAATATATTTTTTAATTTAATAAATTATAATTAATTTATTTAAAAATAAATCATAACAATTAAATTAATATATTAATCAAAATAATATTTATATTTAAAATGTAATGTCATTTTAAAATTGTTATACTTTTTTGTTGTATGAATGATAAATGATTATTACATGTCAAAAAGCAGAAATACAATAATGATGGGTTCTGCATATTGGTTATGAGACATTTTTCAAACATTATTGCTCATTAAAAACAATAACATCTATCTCTAGCCATTATACTTAAATGTTAAAGAAAAGCTGACAGCTAAATGCTAAATCAAAACATTCCTCTGTCACGGCAGCATTGGACATTTATTCGAGAAGACTATTAAATCCTAACAGACTATAAGTCGAAGGATTTGAGCGCTATACTTGGCTTTCAACTTTACTGCAGAGGTTAATCTCCAGAGTGCTTTAATGAGGTTCTGCTCATGGCACCACAGACTGGCACAGGAGAGAAAGCAGACAACAAGACACTTCTGCAGTTATCCTTGAGAACACAAAGTTGTCCTAGTCCACACATCCTGAATAATAGAAGACAAGACTCTATGGGGGCCCAAGACCCTCATAAATCAGCAAGCACCTATGTTTGCACTGCGAGCTGAATATAAATGACATATTACAAATGCTGATATAAGGCAGACGGATTTTTTTTAATCATCTTTAATCAACTACTCAAACTCCATATGGCCTAATAATAACAAAAACCTCATTGTTTAGCATTTTGATTGCACCAGCAGGGCACCATGGATTAGGGGAACAAATTCTAAAACTGAACTGGTTTGACTAGTTTGTGTACAGCCAAACAGTCATTGGAGAATTTGAACCACAATAATGAGACTGATCTGAAGTAGCCAAAATGTTACTAAAATGTGCTGACAGCAATCCCATTAATCACATCCTGGCCTCCAGATGGACGTTGGTCCCCACTCCCAGCACTGGCCCTCATACAGTAGGTCACCCAGGATGTTCACCATTCATCAATCAAGAGAGCTGTATTTGAGACCCTATGCTATACATTAAAAGTTGCCTGTGCCAACAACATGAGTTTAAGTATAAATTCCTACAGACAAACAAACAATCGGTTGTTAGGGATTATTCAGGAAAGAATATACTAAAGTTGGCATGAAATAGAAGTTGCGATAGTCTTTTCTTCCCTATTGTGATGAATATTCAAGTAAAAAGGCTTCTCGAACAAGGGAAAAAAAACACTTGATTATTTGATTATTATAAAAATACAAAAGACTTGATTTTGTCTAATATTGGTTGTGGTTTGCTATTGCTGTTATCTCACTAAACATGTCATCAGAGAAGAGAGAACTTAACAAAAATATGTGCATGAATAAATCATTTTAATTAAATGCTGCAATATTCCATAAAAATAAGAATTGTCCATTTTTATTTCATGGCAATAATCATCAACATTGGTCAATATTTAGGGTAATTGTGCACCCACATTTCCCCCAATTTACATTAACTGATATTAGTATTTAAACATTCTCTATGATATTATTTTTTTAATGACACACTGTCTCTTTCTCTCTCATACACACACACACACTGTCTCTTTCTCTCTCACACATATGTAGGCTAGTTATCAACTCTTTAGAATTTTAATGCTTCGTGTTTTATTTTTAAAGTTTGTGGGTCATGTAAAAAACAAAAAAAAATCCCTTATTTTGGGGATGGATTCTGGGAAATCTCCCTTATTTTCAATGTTCAATGTTCAATGTTGACAGCTATAAACTGGATACGGTAAAAGATTAATATATCAACTTGCTCCGCTGACTATGTCCCCTTCTTCGTTGCTCTGATTGGTTGTAGCGCTATCCAATTGCGTGCAGAGAGAATCTGAAAGACAACCGCTTATCCCGCCCCTCGGATTGAGCCCTGTCAATGATGAGTTCCCAGACCAAACATCTTGATGTAGGTCTGGCATGCCAGGCTAGTCCGGGCCAACAGAAGGTCTACTGTGGCACAAGTCGCACAAAAATGTTTAATGATGGTTAGGGAGGAATGTGTCACAACAGACTGCTGCAAATGTTACTGGGTGGCTGCAGACCAACCAGAGTGTTTATGATGATGACCCCTGTCCAAAGCGCCTACAATGGGTGTCAGAACTGGACCTCGGAGTAGTGGAAGAAGGTTGCCTGGTCCGATGAGTCCCGTTTTCTTTTACATCACGCGGATGGCCGTGTACAAGTGTGACGTACACCTGGGGAAGTGATGGTACCAGGATGCACTCTGGGATCAATGGTCAATCTGGTCAATGTTCTGCTGGTGGGTAACCCTGGGTCCAGCCATTCATGTGGACGAAAATTTGACATGTGCCACCAACCTAAACATTGTTGCAGACCAGGTACACCCCTTCATGACAATGGTGTTCCCTGGTTGAAATGGCCTCTTTCAGCCCCCTTCCACACTGCACACATTGTTCAGGAATGGTTTAAGGAACACGATAAAGAGTTGAAGGTGTTGCCCTGGCCTTCAAATTCCTCAGATCTCAATCTAATTGAACATCTGTGGAATGTGCTGGACCAAAGAGTTCGATCCACAGCGGCTTCACCTCGCAACCAACAGGACATGAAGGATCTGCTGCTAAATTCTTGGTAAAATTTTAGATTATCAGTGAACCCTACTGTTCTAAAAAAAAATACTTTGTTTGAAAAAATAAATAAATGCTTTTATTTTGAAAGGATGTATTACATTTCAAAAGTAACAGAAAAGACATTTATAAATGTCTTTACTATTTAATAAATGCTGTTCTTTTCAACTCATCGAAAATAGAAACAGAAAACGGATATTTTAAACAAATAATATTTCACAATATCACCGTTTTTAATGTATTTTAATCAAATCCAGCATTGGTGAGCATTAGCCACTTCTTTCAAAGACATTAAAACGGCTCGTATTAAACGTTTAAGATACTCTTTTAAGCGCTCTCTAACTGTTGATGCTTCTTAACTTCCTTCTGTCTCCAATAAACGTCAAATATCTAACACTGAGGGAAGTAATAAAACAGCAAAAGCAGCCTAGCAACCCAATAACAAATATAATAAAGTCATGATACTTCATTGTATAAGCATAATAAAGTACTGAACACAACCTTTGAATATCAAAGACATATTATTATATGGTCAGTTATTAGACGTTAATATTGCAGGTGTGTTGGGTGCAATAAAGTGCTGCTATGTTACTGTTCTCAAGTTTTCGCCCAAGTCGAAAAAGCACAGGCTCGTCTATTGATTTAAAAGGAAAATAGTGAGAGCTGTGTACATCTGCACCACAGCAACAGGATTCTACTGAGGCCTGTTGCTGCTTTCTTAATCAAATGATTCAATATTACGTTACCAGGTTACGGGCCTTACATTTTTTTTTTATGAAGAACCACAAGCTGATGTTGTGTAGATGCTTGCTTCCCTAATTACCGGCAGAAAAAGAGGAAATACTTCTGGTTTTAATCAAGGATTCTGTTTGATTAATTCAGCCAAATGTTTACCAAGAATACCAAGATGCGCAGACAGTGATCTGACCACAAGTGCATGGAGACTGAAAAGTATCTGATCCAAGGTTTATAAAATCTGAATTATTCATTTCTTCCTCCTTCATTGATGTCCCATTAGAAATGATGTTAACTTCATGAGGGAGTTTAGGAGGAGATAAAGGGTAATGCTAGCCTTCAATTACTCCCCAGTATCATGCATTGACTAGCTATTTTCAATTCAACGCCACACTTGTCAAGAAACAGATTCATTTGGACACACAAACACATACTATGGTCTAAAGGGGAGTATGACACTTGATTTAAGAATGTACATTTTGGAAGACAAGTATTGAACCATTATATGTTTCCAAGTCCAAATCAACCGGTCATAAAAGGACAAAGTGTGGAATTTGACTTCTTTGCGATACACGACCAATAGCCCAGCATCTGAAATAGGCTGAGGTCCCTCAGAGTGGTGTGAATGTGTTCCTTCATGCATAGCTCTCTGTTTGTGTTACCTTGAGTCAGCTTGTTCTCTCAGGAGCCCTTTATTACATTTCCTAGGCTTGCATTCCGCACACTATTCTTGGCTGCACTGAGACATGTCACACTTAGGGAGCTTCGCACAAGAGAAAAACTGTGATGGAGCGCTTGATGCACAGGAATTCGTAAGATTCACTTTGAGGGCGAATTGGATTTCGGGAAAAAAAAAAACATCTGAACAATTGGTGTGGAATGTAGCAGAAAAAGACGGCGCGATTTTCGCAAAACCTTCGAAAAAACATCAATGATAGCAAAATGGATAGTTCACCCAAAAATGAAAATTAAGTCATTAATTACTCACCCCCATGCTGTACCAACCCCGTAAGACCTTCGTTCGTCTTCGGAACACAAATGAAGATATTTTTGATTAAATTTGAGAGGTGGCTCACTACCACATAGGCACCCTAAGGGATTGAAACTTGACAGCCCAGAAAGTCATTGAAGAAAATGTTTAAATACTCCATGTGACTACAGTGGCTCAACTTTAAGTTTATCAAGCGGCGAGAATACTTTTTGTGCGAAAAAAACAACAACAAAAATAACGACTTTATTCGACTATTTCTTTTCTTCCTTCTGGGCCTGAGATGAGAATTAAAGAGATTTCCAAAAGAACTACGTTATTTTTCTACTACTTGTTCAGTTCTCGCGCAAACGTCATGGAAATCTCTTGAATTCTCGTCTCAGGCCCAGAAGGAAGAAAATAAATAGTCGAAAAAAGTCGAATAACAGTTGAATATTTAAACATTTTCTTCAATGACTTTCTGGGCAGTCAAGTTTCAATCCCTTAGGGAGCCTATGTGTTAGTGATCCAGCTCTCAAATTTAATCAAAAATATCTTAATTTGTGTTCTGAAGATGAAGGAATTATGGGGTTGGTACAGCATGGGGGTGAGTAATTACTTAATTTAGATTTAATTTAATTTAATTTAATTAGACTTAATTTACATTTTTTGGGTGAACTAACTCTTTAACATACAGCATGAACCGGTTGTATTTAATGAATCAAAAACAGAGTGCCGCTAGCCTGATTCAGAAACTGGATGTATGTCTCTTATGACTCATATGAACTGGTTCTTTTAACTCGATTCAAAGCTTTCAACATAACCTGTGCTGTTCAATTGATGAAGATTAAGCGAACCAAAAACATACAGTTCAACCAGTGAAGTCTGATTGATAAGGAAAGTTAATCATATGAACTGATTCTTTTTAGTGGCATACAGCACAATCACTGTAGTCTGAATAATGAAGAAAGGTAGTCATTTGAACTGGTTCTTTTTACATACTCTCTAAAACCATACAGAACAGCAAGAGTAGTCAGATTCATGAATAACATAGGTGTGTTCAACTTGAAGAGGCACTACGCAGACTGATCGACATATAACATCAAAGTACTACAATAGTGATTCAAAAGCATGGATTGTCATACAGCGTGCATATAGGCATACATTTAGTACAACTTACTACATAGCAAAGAGGCACCACTTGCTCCAATGGCAATGGTCTCCTGCTCCCCATTCTCACTAAGAAGGGCTAAGCCACCCTGAAGACCGAATCCTAGAACCGGCCCTGTCACAAACCAATCGGTCTGTGCAGCGCCACTTCAAGTTGAACACACCTAATGACTCATACTTTCTTAAAAGGGAAAAAGAATTTCCAACTCAAGGCAACTTTGATAAACACAGCTTCTTTTTCAACTTACAGTCTCAGACTGTCAAACGGCAGTAATCAAACATTTCCAGTCTAGAACAGTGAAGGACTGTGGAAGCTGAGAGGAACAGAGCACGGGTCTGACTCCATCCGAGGAGACTCCGTGGTCTCTGAGGTGGAAAAAACTGCTAGGATCAGTAAAATAACAAGACTCCAATTCCCTTGGGAAGACACCAACACAATGGTTCAGCTGAGTGTGCTCCAAACTCCAGCGGAGAGTGGAATAAGAGAAGTACCCGAGAAATCCTCCTGGACTACATGGTTTAATACAATCGGATCCAGCTAAAACATATCTTCGTGATTAACAGTAACGTGGTCGAAGAAAATGGGACAAACCCATCCTTGGCTGGAAGACAAAAGGAAACGTTGACTAATTTCAACTCTATTTAATGTCATGCTTTTAATGGAAAGAACATGTGCCTGCCTTCAGCTTCAATTCTATGAAATTAAAGCTGTTCACAAGTTCTCAGAATTGGAGTGGGAGGTGAAACATACTGCATTGTGTTTACAGCCTAAAAGTGGATGGTAAACTAAACACACATGGCCTATTTCATAACACTATAATTGGGTTTTAGAAAAATCTGGCAAATCTGGCCAAAACATTTTCTGCTCATTTTTGGACTAATGCCCAATAAGTTTGTTTTAAAATAATTTAATAGACACGCCAATTTTCAGTGATAAGTTCAGTAATGCATTCTGCATGATTCTGGATAACTTTAAAGTAATTTTCTTTGCCTTTGACATACTGGTTAACTTTTTTCTACGATTCTGAACAGACAACTAAAAAACGTTATGTACTAGACTAGAGGTTCAGTCAAAATGTTAATTGCTCCTGTCTATTTTAAAAGGTTTCATTAATTTGAAGGATTTTTTAAAATGGTTTGACTTTGAATGAACAATTCAATTCATAAATACTTCATTTGTTTCAATACTCGATGAATCAAACTTTTGTTTGCATTACTAGATCAACCTTTTTGAATGAATCTCTTGAATGAATGATTCAATGACAAATACATCTTTTAACAGTCACTTGTCGCTATCTAGTACCGTAATTTGCAGACCAATTACGATGTAATTGATATTATTGTTATATAAAACCAGGTTACTTTCAAAACATTGAATTGCTCAATTTTGATCGGTACCGTCAGAGTTTAAATTTTTCCCAGTCCTTCTCCATACAGTGTAGTTGAAAATACTGTTTGTAAAGCGTACATACACAACAACTAATTTATCTGTGTCAGTGGCAGCGCAAGCACAGATTTTAATGTTTCAGTGTGAATTTGTCAAAGGTTTACAAGACACGCGCGAATCGGAATAAGGAATCATTTAGGAATAAGATTGTGTGGGTGGTTGATTAATACGTCACCTGAGTGTCATCTATAATCCACCCAAGTCCTCCTGGGAAGTACTTTTGTGCAGGTGATTAGCAATTTTAATGTAAATAAAAAAAAAATCCTAAAAGACATTAGCCCCTTTTACACAAACAGTCTGGTTAAAATTCCATGTACTGGTAAATTACCAATAAGATCATGTGTGAACAGGACCTTTTTTTTTAACAAAAAAAAAAATGGTAAACTGGTTCTGCAATTGACCAGTAAAGTAGGGGTGTGCGATATGACGATTTTTAATCGTGGACGATTAAAATGTCTCCACGATCTGCTTTTGAAAAAATATCGTAGTATCGTGTTACAGTGCATTCTATCAGTTCAGTTCTGGCGCCTCCGTCTCTCAACTGTACAACGCGACGTAGCCTACACATGATCACACGTTAAGGAATAGGTACGGGACACTGCAATTCACAAAAGTTCATTATTTGCATAAGCCTTGCCGGTTAAACATTTAATTCACGCGCTGATGCGCTGTTCTAACGTGCGCTTTCCTGACCGCATAACCCCCGACGCTCACAGGCACTAGGACCCCGTTTACACCTGGTATTAAAATGCGATCTTAATCCAGATAAGTTATCCGGATAATAAGTACTGATTCCATTTACACCTGGCCACATAAATGTGTTTTTGCAAAACGGATATAAATCCGATCTTCACCTCCTGCGTTGTATGCAGATTTATTGGATTGCACGCCACCAAAAGCAACAGATCTGAGCGGCATTTTATTGATCATCAGCTAATTTCCAAATCAGAGACATCAATAAGAGAGAGTGGCAACAGGCCTGGTAAGATAATTTCGTTTCTTTACTTGAAGATGTGTTAACTGCGTCTGTGACTTACTTTCACTTTTATTTGCGATGTTTGCACGTTGAATAGACGCTCAGCTGCTCATCTGCGGTGATGCGTGTCGCGTGTCGCATCTGACTAGGCTATAACATGACATATAGCCTATATAACACGCTCTCACTCGTTTATTTTTTAGCATTTTTGGGAGGAGTAAAATATATATGTGGTTTCAACAACCAGATTGCGTTTACACCTAGTAAAGATCCGGACACAATGCGAGCCAGACTACCTCCAGATGTGGTCAGGCAGATCCGATCACGATCCGATCACAACGCGTTTACACCTTGCATTAACATGCGTTTTTTATTATCCGGATAACTTATCTGGATACAGATCGCATTTTAATACCAGGTGTAAACGGGGTCTAGAAGTCTGTCAAACAGCGCCTGAATACTGGACTGAGTTATCTCTCGAGTCTTATTAAGCTAATACTGTTAAATACACACAATGTTTACATAAACAGGCTATGTCTAAAGTGAAAGCAAACATTTGAGAGAATATCTGGTGTAATATGCGTCTATATTAAACGCGTCGCGTGCTGGTCTAAAAGCAACAGGAATAAATAGTAGCCTACTGCCGCTTGTCCTTAAAAGGATAGTTCACAAAAAAAAAAAAAAAAAAAAAAAATCCGTCATTATTTACTCACTCTAAAGTTGTTCCAAACCTGTATTAATTTCTTTCTTGTGCTGAACACAAAAGACAATTTTTTTTTTTTAATGTGGGTAACCAAACAGTTGCTGGTCCCCATTAACTTCCAGGAGAGAACCTATAAAAAAAACTATAAGGAGACCAGCAACTGTTCGGTTACCCACATTATTCAAAATAACTTTTATTTTCAACAGAAGAAAAAAGAAACTTATTCAGGTTTAAAACATCTTGAGAGAGTAAATTAAGACAATTTTCATTTTTGAGGGAACTATCCCTTTAGTGTTAATAAAACAAAAACAAAAAAACACAAGGAGAAAATCACTCACTGACTGAGAACTTTAATATATCTTTAATAAGAATCAATTTATTCAGTGAAGTCTATGTAGAGTTTTAATTTCATATTTGTTCATTTAATTACTTCAATGCTACTGCTAAATACACCTTCTGAAAAAATAAAGCACTATTTATTTAATATGAATATTAATTTGTGTAATGTTTATCTTGTCTTATTTTTTTAATAACAAAGAAAATGATGACAAAGATTTTTATCTTCGCCACTGGCCTAAATGTGTGGCTTTCTTTTTTCTTTTGTTACCTAAGGCTTTGTTTTTAACATAGGGACATTAGTTTGGCTGTAATGAACAGCCACTTGCAAAATATTAAAACAAACTTGAAAAAGAATCGTGATAAAAAATCGTGATCGTGATTTTCCTAAAAAAATCGTGATATGATATTTTTTCCATATCGCCCACCCCTACCAGTAAGTAAGGGATAATGTACATCCTTGTGTCGCAGAATAAACGATGATCTGCGAGCTACTTGGTCGCACGTCACAGGCGCCCACCCCATTGGATGTGCAGTTGCCGCAGGCAGCACAGCCTATATGCAGCTGCAAATGCGTTTTACATATAGGCTTCAGTAAATCGAGGAAAAGGAGATTCAACATAAGAATGCTACTGACTGTAAAAAGTAGCCTAGTCTGCCAGTCGATCTTGTAACGTTACAGATAGCTGAGGCTGCTTGGCTGAAGAGACGCGTCCACAGGCTGGCCCAGTCTCACACAAAGCCCGCCCTTTTACCCATATAGATTGGCCAGAAGATGGGCGGGGTTAGGATTTCCCAAGATTTTCCAAAATGGCACCGCCTATACCCACCATAAACGGTTTCAAAACCATTCAGAAAGTCTAGGTGACGTCACAGACGCTTTGTCCATATTTTTTACAGTCTATGTTTTTTTCCCCCAGCCATTTTATTATCCACAAAGAAAAAGGTCAGATGACTAACAAATTATTTGAGGTATCATTCATGTCTATAGAACAACAGTGGAGGATGATTTATGCACTGAAGATTAACATTTACAGTTAGGGTGTGTTCAGATCCATGTGCGAGCTATAATAGAGATGCTTTACTAAGTAAGCAGTAAGCACTATTAATAATTACAAGATGGCTGATGAAAACAAAGTGGTTATTTTATTTCACATACAGTCCCTCTTTCTTTATGTGCATTTCTATAAACCAACTAAAGCAATACTTAGAATACAAGAAAACAGGGCCTTCATAAAAGCTGCTCTGGTCAGCAACTACAGCTTCCAGCTGGGCTCAACCCCACTGGCCGGTTTACACAAGGATTCAGACACAGAGAAATGCTTAGCACCATAAAATGAGCCCAAATAAAGAGACAGAAGAGCCACTAGCTCCTTTATTAGTCTATGCTTATGAATATTATCCTGAAAATCAGGACTTTTCAATTCATGATTTAAGAGATTTAGGATTAAAGATTAGGCTATACACTGCAATTATTTTTTTACCGAAACATAGCAATTAATTTCTGTTTTCAATTAGCTGAAAACTGTAGCCAAATTAAAGTTTAATCAAATAATCAATTCAAATTCAATCATCACAAACACTCAAATAAAAGCTGCCGTCAAACGATATTTATTGTTTGAATTTTGTGAATAAAAATGCAAAGAATCTGAAAGCTGAATTTGTTTCATATCAAAGGTAAAAAAGCACAAAGAGGGTACACTAAACATTTCCTGGGTTGGATGGCAAACATGCTACAAATAATGCACAGTGAAGTTCTGTTCCTGCATAAATTGAAAACAGCATAAGCCGCCTTTCCACCAAAATTACCCGGACCAATTTGTCATCAGAACTTTTTTCCCCCAGACCCGTTGCTTCCTACGTTTCCACCGCAGTCTAAAGTACTGTGAAGTTTAGACAAATTAGTCCGGTGATGTAGGACTGCACCCACCGCAACAGATTTTTAACCAATCTAAATGTGGCATAAACGCAACCAATCAATCATCATGTTCAGTGCCCAAGTCCCATCCCCGAAAGTTCCTGAACTTTGAAAAAGTACAACCTCACAAGTAAGGACTTTTCACCCGGGACTTTATTTCGACCCTGGTTCATGTGGTCAAAACACACGGAGTAAGCCGCTGGCCTGCTTCTCACCGCCTTCAGTCGCCATACCTGCTACGCTTTCCGGCGTTATATCCTTTTTACTCGGTCTAGTGTATGTTCGCCGTCGCAACTCTCTGTCTATCTTCTCTAAAGTCGCAAGCGTCTTCTTAAAGATGCCTTTCTCCTGCGGCTCGTGCCGAGCCCCACTCAGCGACCGGGACGCCATGTAATTTGTGTTTCCTGCCTGGGAGAGGATCATGCAGCTCTCGTGCTCACTGACGGCGGCTGCCATCACTGTGAGTTATTACCCAAGGGGACTCAAAGGACTTGCCTGGCATCCTTCGCCGAGACTGCACTTCCACCCGCTACAATGCCGCGCCATAAAAAGCGGCGTACTCAGCGGGTCCCCGAGCCTTCTCTAGCCCGCGACAGCACACCGGTTCACCCAAAAAATGACAGCAGAAACATACAAGCATACATGAACATATTGTATTCTTTCCAGAATTATTCAAATAATAGAATTTCAATAGAAATGTGTGTGTGTGGTGTCTTCAGGAGTAAGTTGCGTTATCTCTCTGGCTGAGAGGGGATGATTGGAATTCTTTTGAAGCTTGAGCGAGGTATACGAATGGTCTCTGACGAGGATCGCAAACTAAAGCCATAAAGGTGTCGGAAAGTTCCCATTTACATTCGTGAGTTTAGAGTCTAAAAGCTTTGGGACTTCAGAAAAATGTGCATTATTTGTATTCAGATGATCGAACTAAGATTCTGGTTCAATCCTTAGGTTGTTGGAATGCATGATTCACACTGGCACGGCCCAGATACACTACACGGGACAGCATCGAGTCAGAACTGATGCGTCTTCTTTCACAGGCCATGGCGAGCCTCGGCCTTGAGTGGGAGGCACCCGCGCAGCCTGTGCGCAACCGGCTGGATGGACGGTTTCCTGAGCTCCAGGAAGAAGTTACGAAGCCTTGAACGCCCCCTTCTCAGCCAGAGTGCGTTCCTCTGTCTCAGCAGCATTCTCCATGGTGGACGGTGCAAAAGATAGAGGTGCCACTCTCTTTTCCCCCCATTGGAAGAAGTTGTAGCAGCCCATCTTTTCCCACCCTCTGCTGGACGGCGAGCTAAGATATCGCTACCTTTCAAAGCTTGCCACACTACTTCCGCCTTGCACACCTGCGGTTATTCCGCCACTGGGCTATGTCATTGCACTCTATGTCCATACTGGAGATACTCCTGGCTGACCTTTTCCAAAAAACGGATGAGGAAGGACCGGAACCTATCAGCGTGCCGGATTCTTCACAGCTCCGTCAGGCCTGGGACCAGAGACAACGCTCTCACTCTGCTGGCAGTTCTGATGCAGATGACAAGCACTGCTACATGGCCAATATCGACGAGGAAAGACCTCCTCTCTCAGGCCAAGGGCTCGATTTGGTATCCTCGCCCAGGGCTGTGGTCCCTGCACGCATGGACCATCAACGGGTACCCGTAAACCTCCCGGAGGGAGTGTTAAACACGATCACGCATGCTAGAGCGTTGTCTACTAGATGACTCTATTCCTCAAAATGGTTTGTGTTTTCTGGCTGGTGCAAAGCCCAAGGCTTTCACCCCTAGACTGCGAGGTTACGGAAGTTCTCTCCTTCCTTCAAGAGCTATTGGATAAGGGCAGAATCCTATCCACGCTCAAAGTTTATGTAGCGGCCATAGTAGCGTTTACAAAACCTGCGACTGGCCAGTCACTAGGGAAGAACAATCTGGTCATCCGCTTCCTTAAAGGAGCTAAGAGGCTGAATCCTCCCAGACCACCCTCAGGCCCCATGTGGGACCTTTCCACGGTTTTGGAAGCCATGAAAGGTGCCCAGTTCGAGCCAATCCATTTGTCAGACATGAAACATTTGTCGTTCAAGACAGTGTTTATTATGGTTCCTGCTTCAGTGGAGCGAATAGGAGATTTACAAGCTCTTTCAGTAAGCACAACATGCATGGCAGAGTTTTCGCTAGAAAAAAATAGTGTCGGTCAAAGTGACCGGCAGAGGTTTCGTTTTATGGACATTTTGATGACATGCCGGTCAAATATCGCCTCTTAGTCAAGTTGAGGAAAACTGGAGGCAGGCTATGTAACAAAATGACATAATCAGGGCGTATAGAATGCAACATGTTATTATTAGCCTAACTTTCAAATAGACGGAAAAAAACATGAACGCAGGGCTCAAATTTCGGCACGGGATTGCGGGTATTGCGCATGATTCTAATCATTCCCGCAGGTCTCCCATTTATAATGCGGGATATTTCCACAATCGTAATTCACACAAATTATAAAATCAAATCATTCTTTTAACAACTATCTGCCAGATCTATCTGGAACTATCTTCCACAAACAGCGCGAGTCAAAACAACAAAAGAGAGCTTTAAGTTGAAGGAATCAGGATTAATAGCCTAGGCTATGTATTTAATTTATTCAGGACAAAATAGTGTTATTTTCCATTTGATTATGTTAATCAGTTTCTGTATATAAATACTAGTGTTAGACATATTCAAAAACTTTTCTCTTTATTTGTCTTTATTTATATTTTTATTCTATTGAATTTATTTGTGCTACTTTTTCAATTTAATTAAACAATTTAAATCAAGCCTTGTGTTGTGTAAATTCTTAACAACAGTTTTACCCCATTGTAAAAATGCAATGAGCGCAAACATTTAGGCAAGATAAATGTAATAAATTTGTTTGGAAATAATGATGCGTCCCCATTCAAAGAGATAGGAGCTTTACAAGCATGACTAAAATAGCTGCCCAAGAGGCAATTTAAAGATGGCCGCCAAGCGAAATGACTTGCCATAACGGGAATTTAGAGCTTATTAAACGTCACTGTTTCAATTATTTTGGTCCTGGGACACCTGGGAATGAGTTTTAAGACAGAATAGTAGCCGTCCAAGACTGCGATTTAAGTACAGTATGATTATAACAAGATACTGAAGCTTGAGATGTCCAACCTTTAATCTGAACTCCAGAAGGTGTACAATCAAACTCGCCTCTAGCATGAACTCCTGTTTTAGCATGTCACGTCACATGTCAGGTTACAACAAAGAAGCAATTCTGAAGGTGCATGCTAGAGGGCACAACATGGAGACATATAGGGTGTTTTGAGGAATTTAGGGATAATAACTAAATCTTTTGGGGAAATTGCAGCAGCTTACAAAAACAAACCCGAAACTTTGAGGTCTAGGCTATATCGGTGCATTTCGACAAAAAGCTTTAAAAAGAAAGAAGACTTATCAAAAGACAAGTCCAGACAAAGGACACTTTTTAACATGAAGCTGAGATAAACTCATTTTTGTGTCTGCGTAAAACATGAAAGATGATACATTCCTCTTCCACAAGTTGACATGTAAGTTGTGAGGTACTTTTAGAGCTGACAAGTCAAAAAAGGAGACATGGGAGAAAGGTAACAGTAACAGGTTTGACCAGTCTCTCTCTCTCTCTCTCTAGACACAGGCTAGGCCCTAATGCGTAATAATTTTTGAGAAAATTAATTTTAATTTGTGAACACTTGGGCCATTATATAGTAGTATATATAGTATATACCATAATGTTCAGTCACTTTGAATAAAAATAAAACTATTTAAAAAAAAAAAACTTTATTATTTAAATATTAATATTCTTAACCTAAATTAATTTTAAAAATATGATGATTAATACAAATTTCAAAACATCTATTTCCAGAGAAGGGCAAGCAAAAATCAATATAGATCAATATTTTGTGATGCAGTTAATTGTGCACATTTTTAATCCATTGTTTTTATTATTAAAACATGAAACTATAATAGAGGATGAGCGCAATTTATTACCAATTTAATACTAAAAAAGTGGTTAAAGTTTGAATTGTACTATGAGTTACTCTGGCGAGAGCTTTACAGCTTTGGAAACTAGTAAAACACGAAACATGCAAAAAGCTTCCTTTGGGGTCTAAAGCTATGGAAAGAAGTATGTCAGGTATCAGATGACTCTTCCAGTACTCGTGTGACTGTGCATAGAGGAGGTAATCTCATGCTGAAACCCTGCGATGTAACGAAATTAAATCAACAGTAAAGTGCTCAGATAATGAAGAGAGTAACACATGGAAGAAGATCATGCCTAGAACGCAGATTTGGAAAACCTTACTGACTGGCTGTAAAAACTTGCTCGCTGGTCAGTCATGGATCATCAAAAAGAGTTACAGCTTATGACACTGTCTTTATGGCCACAGGACAAGAGGGTGGTGGAAAACGTTAAGCCACATATGGTGCACTTATTAGAGAAGAAACCTAGTACTGTCAAACATCTTGTTCAATGCATCCCCAGACCAAACCACCAGAGTTATTTATTTACTACCTGAATATAAAGGTCCTACAAAAATGTCAACCAAAACACTATCTAGTCCATGAATAAATAAATACCACATTATCTTTATTTATTACTTTCACTGATGTAAATGAGGAGCGATGACCCATGCATGAATGGAATGTTACAGAGGTTCGTATATGGTACAGAGTCTGCGCGCGCACTAGTTTATGACAGTATGTGCTCGTGCAGGACGTTCTCTGTGGGTTTTTTGAGACCCACAATGAAAAGACGTACGGTTCTCACCGGTCTGACATATGACTCGGTTCTAAATTAAGCAGACCATGCTAACTCTTAGAAATGTTTCAACAGACATCTGTAAACAAACGCTGAGTGAGTAACGTTACTCGTCAGCAAGCAGTTTTTAACCATAGGTAAAAGGGGGCGGGACCACAATTCTGTCAACCAATAGGTGCACTGCAATATACTGAGAATTTAGAATATTAAAGAAGGAAATTAAAAAGGGTGTCATTCCTGAACAAGCGTTACTGCACGTGTTCGGGCTTATCAGCAGAATGAGGCGTTGTCGCTTGCTAAATAATTTTGCTGTTAGGCAGATGTCTTCAAATACTACCATGTAAACTCTGTCAAACGGCTGTTCACATGGGTGCCATTAAACTTCAACATATATACACCATCTGCATTTCAGTAAGGTGGTGAACGGTTAAATATGTTGAAATATAACAAGTGCTAATTAGTTTAAAACCACAAACCCTGGTTTAAAAACATAATTTAAAACCCCATATTTACAGAACCACCAACATACTGTACATTGAACAACAACAACACTCACAAATACCTTTCACGCACCGTTTTGTGGCAAATAAGAAGTTACACACAAACCTATGTATTCACCGGCTATCATGTTATAAGGTAACGTACACACTCACCGATCACCTCCTGCAGCTCATAGTCATCCTTGTTGATGGACCAGGGTTGGGAGCTCAGGTCCTCCGACATGTCTCAGGATTGCGTACCTTTATAGATCCTGATGAATCCAAGCACTGGTGTTGGGTGCTTTTTAGAAAACAACGTGTAAATGTTACTGTAATCCGCAAAGCAGTAGCATTCCAGTTCCTCTCCACGATTATCTTCAATAGCCTTTCTATCATTCCCAAACTTTGCCACCAGCGCCAAAAGCCCCGCCCACCACATTCCTACACACTGACGGGCTCGATTGACGGCCATCTTGGGTGTGTAATAATCACCACCATCATCTTTTATCTCCCTTAAAATATTAATCATTGTAATGTACACGTACACCCCGGCAAAATATCAGTTACTAGCTAATATTACTGCAAAAATTCGTGCCACATTATTTTTCAGTATTAACAATCATTTAGTGGAAGTTAAAGTTATTGTCATTGCAAATATTTAAAAAGCTATTAAAGAAAGAAGAAGAGTCAAGAATTATATACCTTAATAGTTTACACAATAATAGAACACAAGTTCTTTAGGCCTACACAAACTTAACTAAAATTAAACGTCAGTACAGTACTGCAAGAAGCATAACCTCCAAAACTTAATTTAGCACTTTCGCACAAGGTCACTTATTGAAATAATTGTTGAAAAATCGTCCCTAGCTCTATTAAACTTTTAACTTCAAATAGTTTTAAAATGGATTGTAGCCATTTTTTTACAGTTAATTATGCTGCCATCTCGTGGAATAAACAGGAACCATTCATCAAAAAGCATTCATTTGAAAAAGTAGAAGAGTTACAGAAATAATTAATCATTTAATCGTTTCTTTTAATTATAGCTTGATTATTTAGTGATAAGAACATTAATAGAATAACAAAGAGGGTGGGAATAAAGAGCTAAATGTAGGCATTGCTGAGTGTGTCCAATACAATTTAGATATATTTCAAATAAATGATTGGATAATATTAATTTCTGTAAAATTATTTTAGAATGTTGGACGGAATGTTATAAAGTGAGACAAACCAACTAATTCAACAAAACATCACAATCGAACCTTTATTATAATTTAATTATTGTCACTTCCTGGAGGATGATGTTATTAAGCAACTGACTTTAGTTAAAGGGATATTGCAAAAGACTAAAATAAAGTTAAAATTGAGAACACCGAAAATCCTTTAAAATGAAGATCGATTACAACAAAATTCCCAAGAATATTTTAATAAATTTTATATTAAGTTATTAAGTGCACCTGGGGACAACATGGAAAAAACAAAAAAAAAAAAAACTACTATGAATTGTATATATATATATATATATATATATATATATATATAAACGAGAGACATCTCACACCCATGCAACACATTTCAAAAAGTTCCTGGTTCAAAAAGGTGTGCTGCTTGTTGGTTTTCCTAATCAGCTTCAGAAGAATGTATTTCTCGCTTCTTCGTAGAAAGAGTTTCCACTAACAGGAAGTGGTAAATGGGGCCAACTTGATCTATACAGACGTACTTGACTCTGTACACACATAAATGACCTACTATATAAAATATGATTAAGCTTTGTGCTATTAATGCAAATAATCCACACACACACACACACACACACACACACACACACACACACACACACACTGTATGCACAATGCTGTCATTATGTCTTAACGGGGAGCACAGGAGATAAAAGGTGTTTTGTTTTCATATAAAAATCAATAAAAAATGACCTGTACAGAATATAAGTATTGACACAGGCAACAATACAAACCCAGTATCATAAATTGTTAAAACAGAGGAAGCAAAACTTTTGAAATGAATTCTCTGCAAAAAAAAAAAAAAAAAAAAAAAAAAAAAATATATATATATATATATATATATATATATATATATATAGAATCAACAGTCATAAAGTCTGATCTAACAGAACAAATGCCATTATCTTTTCTGTGCAGATGAACATGTGTCGTCAGAGGAAGATTGAGGTATTCAAGAAGTAAAAACAAGGTTAACCAACCGTGAGTGCGTACCCAAGATAAAGATTGTGACCGTCTGGGAAATGCCGAGTAATAATGTTCATGGCAAATAGCAGAACAAACATAATATACACAAATATATTTCACATGAATATTGTATAACACAAAACACTGCCAGTATGAAATATAGATTAACAACAGAGCAAAAAAGTGTTAATGTTCTTGTGTGCCCATAGCACTAAATACAGTGGTTTTTAATAGACTTTGATGGTTCCATGAAGAACCTTTAACACATTTCCATTCCACAAAAGGTTCTTTAGATTATTAAAATGTTCTTCACACTAAGATGTTTCTTTTAAGAACAACATGGCTCTTCCATGGCATCGCTGTGAAAACTCCCTTTCGGAACCTTTATTTTTAAGAGTGTACCATCACTGCAAGAGGCTATAATTAAAGTTTAGTGATAGCAAATCGGGAATACATTGAAATAACAGCTGGATGATTATGCACATTCAGATTTCACATGCAAAAATACTTAACATGAACAAAAAACAAAACAAAAAAAACAACAAAAGAAAACCTTCTGCACATTACAAAAAAGACAAGAAAAAAAAAAACTTTTGGGATTTGCTTTGGAAAGCCGAGAAACCTTTTGATAAGGGCAGATGTAAATACCATAAAAAGTACCTTTCTTAAAATGTTCATAAGCTGGACTCACTACTGAGTCCAAGAAACTCTCCAAGCGAGCAAAAATCACAGAAGGTATTTTCATCCCTTCATCCTCCATAGAGAATAGTGTGCTTTACCAAGTGATGCCCATATAGTAAACCTCAACAGAAGAGTTCAGGGGAGTGAGAGCGCCTTGCCCAGTCGGGTCCAGAACCAAGCCTGTGTGCAGGGTCTGGTGTAATCACAGATAGTCAGAAAACGGAGAATGCTTGGAAAAGGCTTCTTCATTGTTTTGTAGACAACAGGGATTAGGCGTTTAGAGCGAGCTCCTGCAGAAGAGACAAAACGAAAAGAGCATTTCTATGCTGCTTTTATAGCTGCATTATCCTTCACTTTTCATGACATGAGATGCAAAGTTCGGCACAGCTTATAATATTGATCATATATCATATAAAGAGATGGAAAAAACATATAGAACAACAACTGCAGAACTCAATGGTTAAAATATAGCTGCAAGCATCGATGATGGGCTCAATCACCACCTGTTGGCTCTAGAAAACCAAAGATTTTATGTGGGTAAATATAGGACTATTTCAAAAGCCTGTTGCAAGTGACACACTTTCTGCTTCCTGCTGTAAGGTGGCGATATGACTGTTACTCACAATAGTCATGTGATCAGCCTCCATGACCAAACATTCAGCTCAAGTTTGACCAAAATCACTTAATGCACACAGAAAATAGGAGACACTTCCTGTTTTACTTTTAACCACCACAAATTCATATCCCAGCCATGGCAAAACCAACAATCCATATAAAGTGATGTATATAGAAGCCATATAACACATTTTATACTATATAGAAATTAAATCTTAAAATGTAAACTGTTATCTCTTTTTTTTTTTTTTTTGCTCTGCAAAATGTTGTAAGCAAAATCCAGTCATTTCACTAGGAATCAGAACAATCTGGAGTTTTGTGTAAAGGTGTGAATCCCGGACATCGACGGCCGGACATGTCCGGGAAAAAGAGGATGGTAACCCCTACTACTCAGCTTTCTCCACAGAACAAGAGAGCCTGCTAGCTTAGCTTCCAAAAAAGATGGGTGACACTATGTGTACATTCTGTGAGTGAGATCCCACCCTCTATGGGCGGGTTGAGAACATGCAGGACAGCCCCTATACATACTGTAATCTTTAAAAGGACTGACTGTAAAAAAAAACTGTGAAACTGTGAAAAAATACATAAATCTCTCGTCTCAGGGGGATATGAGGGTGGAAAGCATGGTAATTCGAAAATACTACAGGTTTTCTACTACTACAAAGTACAAAGCTTAATGCTAAATCCTAAAGTATCCCTTTAAGTGGTTCAAAAAGCACTTTGGCCCTAACAAACTCACTTACTGAAGAAATTAAAACAGTAATGCAACTCAAATAAATATTAAAGATATTATACCTGGGCAAAGGCTGAGTGCAAACTTAGTCTGAAAGTCACAGGCATCACTGTCCAGATAGTCATCGGAAATTACCACCACCATCCTCTTACACCTATGGGACATTTCTTTTTATTACAAACATTGCAATTGATTATAAACATGAAATCTAGAAATGAATAATATTAACTAGGCATGCTCCAATATTAAAATTCCAGCCAGTACTGATATGCTGATTTTTGCAATTATGTTACGGCTGATAAACAATAAATCAGTGATATGATATTATGTACAATTTAGTTTAAAACAAATGAAAAATAAACAACGAAAGTCACCACAACTGTACGCTATAAAGGATTTCAGTTTTAGAAATATTACAGCTAAATATTACAATTAAAAGTTTTGTAAAATAATCATTTGTGTGCGTGTGTGTGTTGAGCATTGGATGAAAAATAACCCAAAACTGACCTTTTCTCTATGAGCTCACTGGCGATGGTCCACACACACGTGCCAGGAAGGACGTCTCGGTCAAATACACACAGCTTCAGGTTGTATTCAGTCTGTTCCAACTGTTTGATCATCTCATGGACAAACTGGAAGTCATTCTGACAATAGCAGATGAAGGCATCAAAGGTCTCTGGTGTTAGTCCTGTTGACAATGAAGACAATGATGATTACCAACTAATCATTGTCTAAACGGATAAACAACTAACTCCACAGTGAATTCAGACTGAACAAGGAAAAAACTCACCTTGTGGATCATCATACAGCGTGATTCCTTCTCGCTCCTTTGTGCGGGGCCCGCAGCTGTCCACCACTGGAACCTGGACGGGCTTCCTCAGTTGTCTTTCCAAATACTTCCTGCAGTCATCATCTGTTCAATAAGAAATAATAACACTTAGTTGGAGACTTTCGCTTCTTGTCCAAAATAATCCATGACATTGCATGTTTAAAATGGTAGTCATGATGATTCATACTTTTCTCAATCGTGGTCTTTGAGCATATGAGTTCAAAAGATGTCATGTAAAAATGTCTGTTACCATATTAACATAAATATAAGCTGAAAGAAGAAAGTCATATACACATAGGATGAATTGAGGGTTAGTAAATTATGAGACACATTTTATTTGGGGGTGAACTAACCCTTTTATTATGTAGACAAGAATTACCAATAAGCAAGACCTTTCTTATTCACTTTTTTCTACTTATGGGTTAAGAACAACAATACTAATATTTATAAAATCTTTACTAAATAAATAACTTTTATTTTTTTAATATTAGTAGCAAACTTTTTATTCATCAATAATAATTGTAATATTTTGATATATTTTAATTATTGACATTTTAGTAGCAACAGTAATAATAGTAAATATGTACTGTATATTATTAGGCTACAACAAGCTATATCACATAATAAAGTATATATTATAATAAAATAAAATATGGATGGCATACCTATAATCTCTTTGAGGTCTGATATAACATCTTTCCTTTCCGCTTTTTCTAAAATCGACAGTAAATTTGCTACAGTGGCCTCTGGACGAGTTTCCCACTCCGTTAAAACCTTTTCAAAGGGATAATCTCTTTTCTCGAAATTTTTGATCTCCAGGTAGGTATAGTCCATCATTTCGGCGACTGTCCTCCAGTCTGCTGCCACCGTGTTTTGAGGATTCAAATACAGTCCCAGTTTCTTTCGGAAATTGCAGTTTAAAGCTGTTACTGGAATCTCCTCATGGTTTATACTTAACTTTGATGCCATATTTACGGGCAACTTCTCACTGTTATCCACTGAGATTGTTATATCCTCTTTAAAAAGCTAAATATCTCCAGGTGTCATTTACTGAAGATACCGATAAACTGAAGGAAATAAAAATGTGCGAATATATGCTACGCAGTACAGAACACTGAACAACAACACATGTTGTTTAATCCAAGAGAAGATTCAGGAAATGTTCGCAAAACTAGAAAACGTCAGAGAAATGACGCAATAAGCGTACAGCCAAAGAAAGGACTCATGACCGTGCAAAGTTTACGGAAACAATGGAGGATCGACTGTTTCAGGATCGGCTGTTAGAGTCTAGTGCTTCGTGGAGAAATCAGCAAAAACTGATCACAGGTCTGCTTGCAAGAGCACAGAGCTAAACGCCAAATATGGACAATTTCCGAAACATTTACGCTAAAAAGTTATGGAGAAAAAAAGGCTTCAAATGGTCTACTTCCCAAGAGCGTTTTGGTTCAATGTTTTATATATTAGGTAAATACTTGTCTATGTTTGGATTTTTCAGTGTTGAATTTATTGTTAATTATAATGTTATTATAATTTAGACAACATTAAGAGTAAATTTGAACAGAGAATTATCCAAACATAGATAATTAAAGACAAGTAAATAAATGTGGTCAAGTGTTAGGAGAGTAAAAAATAGTCTCACTAAAACACTTTAGTTCACTTTAGTTGTTAGCATAAATATTTTACAAAAAAAGAAAGAAGCAGCAAAGCAATTTAGTTTCCAGTGGTTCACAAACATGCACGAAGCAATTTTGTTGTCATGTCACGTGACAATAAACCAAACCATAGCACATAATTACCACTTTAGAATATTACATATTTTGTGTAAGTGCACATTTGTTCACGTCAAATGAAGTAGCCCCATGAAAAGTCCTTGATATTCATACCTCAAAGAAAAGTTATGATAAAAGATGCAGGAAAAGTATTGCAGTACTTTTTATTTATTACACTGACTTGTAATGATAGCACACAGCTGTCTTACAGCCTTTCCCCTAGCTTTTCAAAACCAAACTGAAACAGTTGGCCCTTCTCACTTCCTATTTCCGAAGAAAATATTATGAATGTGCACATTATCCAACCTTTTTCACAGTTTGTCTATAATTTACAATAAATCACTGGCAAAATGCAAAACTCCCCCCAAAATTATAACTATTACACCAGTGTGTATAACTTTTCAACACACTGGACTAAACCAGGACATTTGCAGATTTTATGAAAACAACCAAAAATACAATATTGTATCCAATACAATATATAAAAACACATCAAAATTAGAGCTACAGTTTGTCATAATGTCCTTAGAATGTGTGCAGCAGTTTCTGTTTCTGCATGTGAAAACTGATTCGGAAAGAGCAACACAAAACCACACCATTTTTTTCCATTTCCCCTTCCTCATTTCAGTCTGTAACAGATGCCTCACTACTCTGTAATGCAGCTCAAGATAAAGCACCAATCCACTACATCTCAGAAACCCTTTTTCTTGGAGAAGTAGAAGTCAATGCCTCTGTCTTTGTGTTGTCTTGGTGTGTAAGATGAGCCCCTCTTCCCTTTTGCTGATGATGGACCAGACTGAAAAAGAAACCACAAATATATTGTGTTGCTTTTCCCCCTCTAATAGTCAATAATAATCAGTTGTTAATAATCTTACTGATTTGTTGTTGACATGGCGGCTCCACTCGGGCGCGATGACGATGGGCGAGGGGTATGTGTCGTTGAGCAAAACCTTGGCGTGTGAGAGTGCCGAGTTGCTGAGAGTCCATGGCGTGTGCACGTCCCCACCTTTAATACCTCCAAGCTCTGGAACCCACTGTCGGACATAATCCCCCTTCGCAGATACAACATTTAGTGTCAATTTTGCACAGAAAAATACCTTATTATGCTACATTACTATCTCAGACACATCAGACATATGTGTAACTGCCTCTTCCTGTAAATTTTACATTTATGTTCATAGCAAGTGGAATATACCAGGACATGCATTTACAAATATATATATATATATATATATATATATAATATATATATCAGTTTAGGCCATAAAGGCAGGTGTTAATTCATTATTAATGATAATTTTAATCATTTAAACATCCATTTTATTTGCTTATATTAGATAGACTCTAATTGAGCACTTTTATTTAGCCTGTTTTATATTGGCTAACACTATTATTTATTTATTTTACAATGTCCTTGTTACACGTCACATGTAGTTACTCTAGTAATAACTATAAATTATGTATAATAACACTATAACAAGGACAACTTAAAATAAATTTTAACTTAACCTTATTTTGTTTTGTTTTTAAATAATGTTTTTAATGTAATTTAATTTAAATCATTCCGAAAGGCTGTTAATTGTTAATCTGTTAATTTATTAATTACAATTTATGTAGAATACAACAATGGTTTGATATTTTCATGTTTCCCTTTCCGATTTTGGTTTTAAATTAATTGTTTTAGAATTTTACTATTTAAATTATGTTCAATTGTGACAACTTACCCCTATATTATGCAATATGTGTAGTGAACTGTATTTTCTCGTTGGTAAAAAAAAAAAGACTACTTTCAAAAATAATAATTAACCTTTAAAAATAAAAATAAAAAGTGTGACAACTAGACAACTACTCTCTCTTACATTTTTTATGCTTAGATGTACTAACAAAATATATGAATCAGAATGCAGGTGTTTTTTGGTTTTATGTTCTAATACCGTAAGAGACCTGTAAAAAACACTGCTTACGTTATTGTCATAGTCCAGTCCTTGTTTGATCATATTAAACTTCCTGTTTTCTCGAGGGTCATTTCCTATTCCGGCACTATAGAGCCAGTTTCCATAGTTGCTGCAGACGTCATGGTCTACCTGATGACAATGAAAGATAATAGCGCATTAAATGGCAGCAAAGATCAGGAAGCATCAACCCACTCCATCGAATATACTGCAGCAAACGTTTCTCACCAGCAGGTATTCAAACCACTCAGCGCCCAGTCTCCAGTCTAAGCCCAAATCTTTGGTCAGAAAGCTGGCCACATTTTGACGTCCTCTGTTGGACATGAATCCTGTCAGCGCAAGCTCCCTCATGTTCGCATCTACAAACGGCACCCCAGTTCTCCCCTCTGGAAAACATGGGAAAAATATCTTGCTATTAATTCACATAGGTTTGGAGCAACTTGAATGATGGAGCAACGAAAATGATGACAGAATCTGAATACTAGCAGACTCTCTGAGGGACACATTACCTTTCCATGCACAGAACAATGTCATATCTGTTTTCCAGGAAACCTGCTTGTCTTGCAGACCTTCAGTTCACGAGGGATGAAAAATGATCATTTTAATCATTTAAACATCCATTTAATTTGAATATTTTATTAGAATGTAATTTAGCTCTACAACGTTTTTATTCATTTGCTTATGATTGTTATGTTTTGTTGTTTTTGGCTTCCTCAGTTAGCTTTGTGTCAGTTAAAGGTAAAATAAATGAAAAAAAGACCAAATTGGACAATTTTGAGAATTGACACAACTGCTTTCAACATTGATGATAATTAGAAATGTTTATTGATTGAGTAGCAAATCAGCATATCAGAATATTTTTCCCTCGTAGTCAATAATTTTATCCCTTAGTTAAAACATATTTAAAGTGTTTGCTCCACTTACTCACACAAGCTAAGAGATCTATTAGATCAACTTTACTCAAGTTACTGTATTGCTATTTACAAGGTCGAACACATAACAGTAGGGTTGGGAATTGTAAGAAATGTTCTGGTTCCGGTTACGCCTAACGATTCTGGATCTGAATCAATCAAAATGATTAAACAACTAATAAAAAATTAGTAGTAAGAACAATCCATTTTGTGTTTATTTCTTATACTTGTCAAATGAGTTTAACGGACGGGTAATGTAAACAAATTCAACATTATTTAGCAATTTGTACATTCTCTATGAGAATTTGAGACCTCTCCTAGCTTATTGTCTTTCCAACACAAGAGAATATCGATCCAGACAGGTGAAACAGAATATGTAGCTTTAACTGTCATATCTTTATGAATGTATTTCATATATGTAATCGATACACTCGTTAAGCGACTTTCAAAAGGTTATTTACTCTATTTTGGCTGCTATCATGTTTTTACACTATTTTTGATCAAATAAATGCAGCCTTGGTTAGCATAATAAACTTATTTCGAAAACATTAAACAAACAATCCAAACTTACCATTAATATTAAATATTCTGTCTCCGTATTTTAAACCCACAAACTTGAAGTAGTCTCTCCACAGAAGTTCAAATATCACCCTGGTGAAGACAAAATTTGTATCCTTACACATAAAAACCTGAAATGAGTTCATCTTCTTTGACAAACACATTCCAGTTACTCACCAGTACGTGCTTTGATTGGCGGTTCGTTCGGCCTCATACTTCTTTATCTGGTCATAGATGTATCTGGGTGATATGCATCCCAACGCAAGCCTGAATTAAAGTGAAGGAGAGTCAGCATTAGTCTGTGCTTTGCTTATGCATAATGAAAACATCATTTCGAAAGCTCACCAAGGAGAAAACTTTGTAGAATAGTCCACTCCCATCATGCCATTCCGAGTCTCCTTATAAGACGCAACGGCATTCTGTGATAAAACAAGAACATGAAATTACCTTCTTTTACTGATTAAAATAGTTTTAGGAAAAAGGAAGAGCAGGGCTCACTGTATCCCAGAAGTAATGTTTCAGCCTATCAAGAGCTTCGGTCTCTCCACCGCGGCATGGGAAGGCCGAGCGGCAGTCCATCACAGGCTCTGAAACCACAGATAGGTCATACATCATGGCATAAGATAAATTGTTTTATCCTCCAAATATCCTTCTGAGGATTATTCAGTCATCTGTGAGGAAATCAGAGCACAATTCATATAAAACTGCAATATTAAGAAATAGGAAATATACTGACTGTTATGTTTTGTATCTAGAGATATTGATGAAGTTTACTTTAAATGAGATTTAATCTGTTAAATGTCAGTAGCTACGTTTACATAAAATCATTCCGATAGATGAATCTGAATATAGTGTTTATTATGTACTCTGAATAAAGTGATCAGATTTATGTGTGTGTTACCAGGTTTACACATATTCCAGTACAGTTACTGTATGTAAATCAAGGTACCTGTTTGTCCTAGGCCCTCAAATGTAGGTATAAGACCCTCTTCCAGTCCAAGGGGAAGAGATTTAACCTTTTCCGGGGTGGAAAGGACCGGTCGCACTCTGCCTTGTCCCTCAACCACCTTTCTGAACTGGGTGTAAACATCAGGTAACCTTTCAAAGACAGAAACAGAAACAGTGGACTTAAAATAGTTTCCAATACTTAAGGAAAGTTAAAGTTTTTTTTTTACAAAGCTTAGCTAGATTGAAGTGGCTAACGTGAATGGACTAAAGTAACTGGTAAAACAATCATTTTATTTATTTTTTTGTTATATGTCAGCACCAAAATCTATTTTTATGACAAGAACAGATTAGTTTAAAACACAATATACTGTATATAATCTATATAAAACACAGTATATATAATATAAAACACAATATTAAATAATGTCTTAAATACATATTCTTAAAAATTCTATTCAAAAAATTCCTTAAAATTTGTGATGTTGTGTTTTGCATTCTCAGATAATGTTTTCTTATTCCCTTTTGAAATCAAGTTACTGTTTGGAAAAATATTTGAAAGAAAGAACAGTCTTCAGAAAATCTAAAATGTATATTAAGATTTTTTTTAAGTATAATTTAATTATTTTAATGGCAAAATATTATATAGAGAGGCACTGACAGTTTACATTATACTCCCCCAATTTTGAAACATTAAGCTCATGCAGAAACTTAATTCAACACGAGAGTTGTTAGTAACCTAAAACTATTAAAAATAATTTCCATAATTGAAATAAAACATAAAAATTGGTCAATCGTTAAAAACTGAAATTTACAAAAATACATCAATATTTACTTTACTTAAATATGTACAATACTTATTGAAATAAATAAGTTGTAAGTATTAAAAGTATTAAAATGAATAAAACTCATAAATGGAATCAAAATAAGTGGAAGGGATATTAAAAGAATGAAAAACTACAATAAAACTGACAAAAGCACATAACAACATAAAATAAAAAGGCAAATTCAAAATATAAATAAACACGATAATAGCATATAATACTGTAACACTTGTCCTACCCTCCAATGTGCCTGAATGGTAGATCATCTCGGTGGTAAAGTGTAGAGCCCCAGAAAGTCTGAACTTTGACTTTGTTTTGGCAGCAGATGTCCTTTAGCTTCTTCTCCACAGTCTTTTCCTCTGACGCCACCTTCAGGCAATAGACAAAAAGACTTGTAGGCTACATTTCCAGTTTACAGACCTGTATGAGGCCACTCTGAAACACACCTCCTCATGAAACGCCACAGCTGAGACTGAACCCAGCTGCTTAATCAAATCACCAACAACATCCTCCGGCTTTCCTTGCCTGACCAACAGCGTGCTACACAAGGGCATACAAACATTATATTCACCATAAAACATCAGTATGTATTTGTATGTGGACAAAATGTACATCCTGTGTGTGATGGGAAATTCCCACCTGCCCCGTTTCTTCAGTGTTGCTCTCAGGTCTTTAACACTGTCCAGGAGGAAAAGTAAACGGAACGGACCAGTCTTAGGGAAGTTGAAGTTATGGGTGCCCTGGTAATGACGTGGGTCGAAGCAGTAGAGGGGGATTATGTGCTCCGCATTCCTCTGAGCCCAGTGAAACACCTGGATGAATGGAGTAAAACCAGTTTGTTGTGTTTTTTTAAAGGTCCCACAAAGCTTAACATGTCAAAGCAAGCAGAGCAGTTCGTAAAACTTGAACAGTGTAGTTTATAGACCTACAATTTGTTTACTGATTCAAAAGATAAATAGGTAAATATATTGGGTAGTTTGTCAGTAAGGGTCACAAAGGGCATGGTCAAACGCTAGCACTTAAACGCTAGGGAGAAGGTTACATTAAACACACGCATTTAACATTAAATTATGATGTTAAATCTAAACAGTATTTTATGCAATTACATAATTAAATTACAGTGTGTGAGAGTGTGTGAGTGAAATCTGAGAGAACCAAATCTGCCAATTAGAATTTTAAAGATCATGTGAGGCAATTATTAATATTTTAACAATTAATAATATTAATATATAGCGGCACAATATATAAATTATGTATTATACAAGTTTATTAGTCCTTAGAAGCGCTAGTATGTGACCACGCCCTCTTGTGACGAGGTCAACAAACTACCCAATGAGCGGCCAGATTTCGCCTCAGTTCCTATAAAGTCCATTTATTATTCTCAAGTGTTCCGTTTTGCGTAAAAGTAATATTATTTAGAGAATCGTTGTGACGTGTTAAATCTCGAGCTGGACATCATTTCATATCGAGCAGGACAAGTCTATGCACACGGATTT
>NW_024121133.1:17808437-17836056 GCF_016745375.1 Pimephales promelas
TTTTAAAGATCATGTGAGGCCATTATTAATATTTTAACAATTAATAATATTAATATATAGCGGCACAATATATAAATTATGTATTATACAAGTTTATTAGTCCTTAGAAGCGCTAGTATGTGACCACGCCCTCTTGTGACGAGGTCAACAAACTACCCAATGAGCGGCCAGATTTCGCCTCAGTTCCTATAAAGTCCATTTATTATTCTCAAGTGTTCCGTTTTGCGTAAAAGTAATATTATTTAGAGAATCGTTGTGACGTGTTAAATCTCGAGCTGGACATCATTTCATATCGAGCAGGACAAGTCTATGCACACGGATTTAGGCGCGAGTGTGGTTTGCTCGAGACAAGAGACGATTCTATGCTCCTATAGATTACATACAATACCAGGCTGTGTGATATTTACCTCGTTATCATGCAGACGCAGGTCGTTTCTCAGCAAACATATCACCGTACGAGAAGCGGACATCCTGGCAATCGGTCTTTAACAAGAAGTCTTGAGCAGTCGTGTTTACGTTGAACATGCAGACCAGCAGCAAAGAAACAGTGACGAGCACGTTTGGTAACATGCGCGTGAGGAGGTGAGGTTACCAAACATGCAGTCTGAAAGCGCACGTGCTCTCTTTACCATCAATAAACAAAAATATTTCAACTCTTACAACTGACCGCGAATGTCTGCACGATTTAACCAAATATTAGACTTATGTTATGAATAAATGTTTTTCCATAGGCTTTTAGTGTTTAAACTAAAATATTTTATATATTTCCCCAATTGTTAGCATGTCATCCACTAAAATCATTTTTAGCTAAAAACAAATTTGATTTATATACCACTTTTAAAAAAATGCAGTTCAACGTGCTTTACAAGCAAGAAAGAAACACTAAAAATAAAATAAACAATTAAATCATTATATTGAACATAACAGGAAAGCCAGAATAAATAATAATAATAAAAGGTATTAATATTTTCAGCACATCTTATTCTTCCTCCCTAATGTTATTCCAGAGGTGATCACCAAATCTTTTAGTTCTACTTTGTGGAAAAGCTCCAGAATTATTAATTTGCAGATGCCACGTTTTATTTAATTTTAAATCAGATGCAATGAAATTCATACATTTACATTCCAGATATGTACTTTAAATATTTAAAGCATATTAATGTTGACAACTGTACGCTTTGTGAAATTGTAAAAACATGGAAGCTTTGCATGAAAAAAAACCTCTCTCTCTCTCTCTCTCTCTCTCTATATATATATATATATATTTGCAGAATAAGTATAATGGTAACACTTTACAATAATGTTCCATTTGTTAACAGTAGTCAACATTCATTACATTGAAAAACACTTATGCTTTTTATCAACGCACATTAACAAATAATAAATACTGTAATAAATGTATTGTTCATAGATCTTAGTCATACCTTAGGTCAGTCACAGGTTTCACATTAGCCATAATGTGGCACAATTGTCAAAACTGATGGGGAAAGTGATCAACTTTGACAAGATGTTATTATAATGTTATGATAGTGATTTTTATAATGTCTATAAAAGAATACAAAAGCAAAACTTGTGAAAAGAACTATAATAGCCATTAAAAAATTACCATTATAACCAGAGTTATAGCCATTTTAGTGAAAGTGGCCCTGCCTACTTTATCTAAATTATTAATCTAAATTATTTTGACAACTTTTTGCAATGGGGGTCTCGGTCTCTAGATGATGCATGTCAAGTTTCGAATGAATCAGACAAGCGCCTAGTTTGAAAAAGTAGATTCGCGCTTGAACCCCTAATTACATAAACTAACAATATGGCACAATGTTGTAGACAATAAATTTATTTATTCAAATGTACAAAATCATTGATAAATGTTTCCAGGCTTTTTCATCAAGGCAGCACAGAATTTTCCATTCTTAGCCCCTCAAAAACCAGTGTGGTCTGGTTCACTCAGCTGAGACCGCTCCACAATCATAATATACTGAGACTAAGGTATTGTGAATATAATGAAACATTATGACAGCTCGTTACAGTATCTATTTACAGTACAATCATCACCAGATCTTCAGCGCCAAAGTGTCTGATACTGAAACCATCTGAAGGACATCAGAAAACACATTCCATCGTTAAATGTTTTAAAAATGACTGACCTCTCAGAATAAGGACATCAGAGAAGGCACTATTCGCAACACGAATTGCTGCTGGTGAATTTCTACAATTCAAAACAACAACAGTATCATAGTATCAAGTGTTGAAAGTTTAACATTTACATTTGGACAAAATCAAAATAATATGCCATTTAAAACAATGTACATTTTATATTTTTTGTTACACTGTGTGTATATATTTATATAATGATGATGACATCAAAAAAAAGTTTGCATGTTTGAGTCGACAACTTTATAGGTTACAAATCAAGGCGGCGACTGTTTCAGCAGCACTGACCAGTTCTGAAGTGTCCAAATTCATAACTCAAGCATATCACTTGCTCTTTGGTTGTATTTGACTGAGCAAACAGTACAAGAATGCTAAATCACCAGCCGTAGTAGTCTTCTCTAAAATATTGCTTTGACACTTTAGGGTAATTTTTTTTATATATAATAATACAAAAAGTTTCTTATTGTCATTCCAAACGTGAATAAAAAAAAAAGAAAGTATAAAAATATCCGTTGAATCTCAGCTGATTATTCTATGTGCTCTATGCATGAGTCCAATATTGCAATGAGAATGTATTTACAGTGATTAGCTCTGGGTAAAGAGTGCTAAAACTTTACATAATATAAAAAAGACGTGTTTATACAGTCTTCATTCGCTGAACAGACATGAAAAAGAAATTCTGTCTCATACTGTACCACTTTGGTGGTTGTATATGTCTTATTCTGTCTCATTTGGTTAGATTCTAACCATCAAACACATAATCTTAACAAAAATTTACTCCAATGAGTATTATACAGTACATCTATCTCTATATTTTCTCCATGAGGTCTTTTCTATGTACTTTCAATGACACTCAGGATTGGACCCAGGGATACAGAGGTACATGAGCCATAATCAAAATCAATGACCGACTGACTGAATTCTGCAATACAAAAGACCACGTTTAACTCTCACCATCTTAAGATGACAGCCTTAATACATTCGGGCCAAATTCAGGCCCTTTGTGATTTGTTCAGAAACCCCTGTGGTAACACATCAGAGCACTTGGGGTGGTTTCAAGTGCATCGGGGGATCCGATAAAGTCAACAGGCAGTAATGCATGTGAACTATGCTATTGTAATCAGGTTCTTTTTTTTTATTTACCTGCGACACATTATGTGCCAATCTGTGCCGGTATACTAAGTGTTGGCACTTTATTGTTGCATCCTAGCAAAGCTGGTTCAATCCCAATGACACAGGCTCTGTCCCAAATGGCACCGGGGTCAATGACAAATCAGAGCGTCCATATAAAGAAAAGGAAAAATATTTGAAAATGAACATTTTCAGAATTTCATATTGAGTTTGAAAACATTTTATAAAAAATTTTAAGAAATTGAATTACTATAAAAATGTAATATGGTGTAACTATCAAGTGAAAAATAATACATATTCCTCGCACCTTAAACACATAATTATTTGTGATTGTGATGTGTACACTCACTATTTGTGTGATTATTTGTGATTATTTAAAAAAAATCAATGTAAAGGTTTTTTTTTAAATTTTTTAGAAATACAAATAAATAATTAAATCAGAAATATTAAGGTTTTGGAGAGTCACATCACATGACATTTTGAAACAATAATTCAATCAAATAATGAAATATTATGCCAAACTACAAAAAAAAATGATATAAGGGCAGCTGTTCTTAATTACTTTAAATGTCATCCATTCATGTTGAATAAATGAATGGATCTGGACAAGACAACCATGTTATGTCATTGACCCACTCTCAGCTCTCACTGTCGATACTTTGTCGGGTAATAGTATGCAGTGACTGTGATGACTCATTTCCAGTTATCAACAATTGCAATCATATTTTCATTAAAAATAAAAAATAATAATAGACATTTATATTACCTTGGCAGTAAATTACAAAAAAACATGTTATGAATTAACACTGCTGTGAGGGTGATTCTAATACAATGGCTGAGGAAGTGATGGCAACTTTGAGTTCTGACCAACAAAATTAATCTCTTAATATTTTTTCCATCTTTTGGAAAGTCGTAGAAACACCATCTTGGATTGTTTGTCTTTTCCTTTTGGAGGAAATTGGAATACAAACATATTTGCTTTCATCCCCTGTTCACCACTAAAGAAGTTTATCCAACTGTTTATCCGACGACATCCTCTTCTGAAAACCCTGGAAATGTGAAAAAATTCCATTCAGCAAAAGGTCAAAAGTACGCCATTTAGGACAGAGCTATGCACCATTCTGATTAACAATACGGGAAATGCTATTCGTTTTTTCCGTCCATAGATTCCCTCTTAACGTGATATTTGTCGAGCTGCATTGAGGAGATCTGAAATATGGTCAAGTTTGTTCTAAGTTGGCTGGTTGGCGGGTTTCTCCGGACCCTGGAAGGCAGAGTGGTGATTGTTCGCGTGATTGTGTGGCTTTCCCTGGGGATTCCAGAGAGATCAGAAGCTGCCCTGGACAAAAGGGTGACTGAGAAGCCCCTCGGCAGTGGGCCGCCACTTCTCTTCCACAAAGATCTGCCGCAGGAGATCCCTACATGCGTCGGACACTCCCTCGGGCAGGTTTGGCTTGGTCGGCTGGGTTGCGATCTTGAAAATGGCTGCCATCGCTTCATATTCAGCCCATGGGGGTTTTTGAGTTAGCATCTCAACGACCGTGCAGGCAACACTCCTGAGGAGGGAGACGTAAGGGACTGTTAGCGAACAATAGCTTTGTTTCCAGTCATATTTTTATATGAATCTCAGAGCTCACCAAATATCTGCTTTGCGTCCGTATCCTTCTCCATTAATGACTTCCGGGCTCATCCAGTAGGGGGTGCCGGTGACCGATTTGATCCCCGTCCCGGACATGCAGATGGTCTGAATGCGTTTGCTGGCCCCGAAATCTCCCAGCTTCACATTTCCAGAGGAGTCCCTCAGAATGTTTGCGCCTGTGAGGAAACACATGTAGATTGAGTTACATGTTTGCATCGCCAATGATGACAACTGCATAAAATTATAAGCTGCCTATGGCTAATGGCTTTTGAAGTTTGAGACGCAGCCTTTCTTCCCACGCTTCTAGTCGGAGTGATTTTCTGTTGGTTTAGCCGTGTTGTCTGTGAGATTTGCGCTTGTTTGGGTAATGACTAATTCCCGCCAGCCGCAAGGTTTCCACACCCTGGAAGTCTCACTGTATTGTGAACGGAAAATTAAGAAAGAATATGAGAGGAAAGACAGAGACTCCTTCCTTTGCGGCCCACACTTGTGTATATTTCCAATAGATGATCTTGGGTTTTTAATGGGAATGACAGAGACTGTATTGGTCACATATACAAAAAGTATTTAGACGCACTTAAAAATGTCTGACTGTAAGTGTATAGACCATTTCAAAAGATGTAAACAACACTGGTCCAGAAGCACTTCCTGTTTCAGTTTGTAACTGTTTTCTTTATTTCACATGTAAAGAAAACATCTTAAAGATGTTTGTTTAACTTTTTGATTCAATTTTAAATGTTCTGTTGGTTGTATTTTATCCCAGCTTTTATGTAGTGTTAAAAAACTGAAACAGGAAGTGCTTCTGGACCAGTGTTGTTTACATCTTTTGAAATGGTCTATAAGATAAGAGTTGCAAACAAATGTGGCTGGAGAATTACTTGAACGTTTGAGCATGAGCGTATGAGCATGTTCCACGAATGTTTCATAATTAGTTGTCATTTTGAACACTGCATTATCTATTATCACTGTAAAAAAGTTTTTACAATAAAAACCTGTAAGAATTCCACGGTAAAAACCTGGTAACTACGATATGTTACAATACATTGCCATGTACAGTGAAAACTATAAATGGTTTTGTTTTTGCCAGTAAAAACTGTATAATGTAAAAAACAGTAAAAAAAATATATATATATAAATGACATCATATATGAATAAATAAATGTTATACAGTATAAACAGTTTTGTTTCTTCTTATTTTTGCTATAAAACTATATCAGAGTGTTTTGTGCTACATTTGTTCTCATGTGGCTTGAAATCATGAAATACATGGTCATATGTTGTAAAACATTCAGGCACCATGTGATACATTTTCACTGCGTTTTTTACAGCAAATTTAATAACCACAGTTATTGTAAAGTAAATTTTGCAGGCTCATTTTAATCTAACCTTTTGTGAAATGTTCTGCTTTGGGACTACTAGTGCTTTCCTTGATAAACTGAGAGATTAAAGAGTGTCCATGTCTAGTAGAAGCAATGCTGGCACTGTCTGGTTAGTACCTCTGATTTAGAGGATGTGTTTGATATCGATGCTTAAAGAAATACCTAATAGACAGGTTGTTAATTCTGGTTTGGAGTTTAGCCCTAAAGTCAGAAGGAATGCAAACCTTTTGCCTCATGCTATTGTTGGCAATACCTAAAGGAAGTACGTAAACAAATCTGAGCCAAACCAAAGTTATTCTACTTAATAACAAGAGATGTATTTCAGGTGGTCCATTAGATTTACATTACAAAGCAACAGCCTACTGTTCTTATCTGAAGGCGATTTATGATTACTGTGATTTACCTTTGATGTCTCTGTGTACGATCATGTTGCTGTGCAAATAGTGGACTCCCTGCAGGATCTGTCGGGTGTATCTGCGGGTGACTTTCTCCGTCAGCGCTCCGTACGCCTTCAGTTGGTCTTTAATAGAGCCCTGGACACACATATGTATCATACTGTTCAACAGAGTGCTATTAAACAAGAGCAAGGAATCTCGCTTGAATTCAGATACCATATTAAGTGTATAAAGTGAATGCATGTGTTTTATTCTCTAAAAGTAGAAACTGGACTATAAAGATTTGGTATTTTTATTAGGAAACTTAAAAAAACAAGCTGTCAGCATATGCTTTGACAGGAAACATAAAAACAAACCTGTTTACCACAGGATACAGTGCAATGGAAAATGGTTTGACCCATTCCAGATTTCCTGATTGCAAATGTTTTTGCTGTATTATTTTTGTTCATACTGTTAGCAGGAATTTAAAAAAATATTATTAAGTAACCATTCAGCAAAAGGTCAAGTACAAAGTATTAAAACAATTATTTTGTTGCTGTTACTTTTATAAACTAAACTATTGTGCTTTTAACTCTAATGGATGATTAAAAAAAAATGCACATAAAAATAACAATTATTGTGAATGTATTCTATAACTGTGAATATATATATATATTAATATATTCTATAACTGTGAATATATATATATATATATATATATATATATATATACACACACACACACACACACACACACACACACATATATATATATATATACATATGTCATATACCTATATATATATATTAGGGCTGTCAAATGATTAATCGTGATTAATCGCATCCAAAATAAAAGTTTGTGTTTACATAAAATATGTGGGTGCACGGTGTATAATTATTTTGTTATTATATTATACATTATATATAAATCTATACAATATATACATGAAAATATTTCTTAAACATACACAAGCATGTGTATATATATATATATATATATATATATATATATATCAAATAATTATACACAGTGCACCCACATATTTTATGCAAACTTTTATTTTGGATGTGATTAATTATGATTAATCATTTGACAGCCCTAATATATATATATATATATATATACACACACACACACACACACACACACACACACACAAAAACACATCACAGTTGATTATTAATTAAATACATTATATTAAGTAACATTTTGTATTAAGGTTCAATTTATTAACATTTGCTACATTAGTTAACATGAAATAAAAATGTAAAATACTTATAAAGCATCCATTAATCTTAGGTAATGTTAATTTAATCATAAAAAAAATAAATCAAATAATAATAAAATCAAAATAAGTATTAATATTATGTAACAGTTTAATTAACATTTAATAATTGTAATAAATATTTTTATTATCTAATATTCATAAAGATTTATAAATATTGCAACAAATGACAAATGTGCAAATGCATATGCATGATACTTTTAATGTAATAAAAAATGAAAGCATTTCTTATTTAATCATATATAGTTAATTATATTTGATGAAAACCAGTGTGTTTGCAAGGAAGTCACACTGTTTACAAATCTGGAGCTGGAAGCTGTTTGTCAAATTCTGAAACTCTGGAAAAACAGATCATAGTGCCAAATGTTCCGCACATGTGTCTGTGTTTCTTTGAAACACTGCCGCAAACAAAGTTCATATTTCCTCAGCTTTCCTGTTTACACCCCTCACCGAAGAAACAATGTCTCCTCAAGGACAACTTTGTGAAACACCTGTGACGCAAACTACAAAGCCTCCCTAGCAATAATACATTTGGACAGCTCCTGGTATTATTTTGTATTATAAAGCAACCACAATGACCCATGTCAATTTATTAAAATGAAGCGATGTGTACCGCACACAGAATCCTACTTTAATACACTGCTACAGGCCCTGGTGATCTTCTGATGCCTTATTATGCAATGCATTTCTCACCTCATCTAACCCTATTCCACATCCTACTCATTCAAAGTCCTTCTCTCTGTCTCCTGTTCCCTTTACCTCTGCTCTTATCAAGAGACAGCAGTGCTGTGCAGAGGCTGGTGGCTTTGGCTCTGAGCAGCGATGCATCTGTCTGCCAGAGACCTTGGGAAACATTCCCCTTTACCAGACAATATGTGACTAAGACACTCAGTCTGTGCATATTAAAATGGAGCTGACAGACGGGATAGACCACGTCTGACGTTCATTAAAACACCCATTTGCAAAGAAAATGAACTTGTAAAGCTGTGCGGTTGTGCTGACAAAGAACACTGTGGATATGTTCGCGAGCCAGTGACATTTTGGAGTGGGTTGGTCATTAAAAGGAAAATTGCAGATTCACTGCCAGTTTAACAAATACTTGAAACACTAAAAGGAGGAATTGAGAATGCGCCTGCTATGGCTTGCACATGCTATCTGTGTTCTTTTAGCTCCTGAAAGAAAAGAAAATAGGAATGGTATGGATACAGATTTTCTTATTCAATTTGATTCGATTCACAAGCTCTCGACTGGTTTATATTCCAATTTGATTAGACTCAATATGCTCTCTGTGGTTTATACACACCCCAGGCATGAATTCCACAAAGATGGCCAGTTTTCTCTGCACCGGATCACGCAAGCATCCGTAGTACTGCACTATGCGCTCGTGACGCAGGTTCTTCAATAGCTGAATCTCACACTCCAGTGCGTTCACTTCCTGTGGCGTGAGATAAAAAGAAAGAGAGTTTTCAGAACACAGAAAATCTCTTCAGTGCACAAATACTGTCACCATCTGAGTCCACTACATACTAACCTTGCTGGTCTCGTGACAGTCAGGGTCAAAGGGCACCTGCTTGGCTGCCAGCTCGCGTCCCGTGTCGACGTCGTAGCAGAGGTAGACCTCGCCGAAAGCGCCCCGACCGAGCAGTTTCCCCTGACGCCAGTTTACCGGAGCCCTTGGGGCTGAGGGTTAGAAGAAACAAACCACGTTAATCTCAGCAGCACGCCGCAGACTGTAACTCAAACCAGACACAGACTTGCTGACGACACAGAGTCAAACCGCAACTGTATTTACAACTGGATGCTATAAAGATTTATACTTTCAGATTTATTTGCAACTGTTCTCCTCTCAGACAATAAACTAACATTTAAATGTACAAAGAGTAAGATAGTAAGCTATTGGAAGTTGCTGCATGTTATTTAAAAAAATACACAACTGAATATTAAAGGAGTAGTTCACTTTTGAAAAAAACTTTTGCTGATAATTTACTCACCCCCATGTCATCCAAGATATCCATGTCATTCTTCAGTCGAAAGGTTGCCTTGCTCTGTTATGTGATGCACATTCCTGACTCGAACTCGTTCATCAAAATGAACAAATCTTTTCCCTAGTCATTTGGTTCATTCAACAAACGAAACGAACGAATTGACTCAGAAAAATACTAGTTCATTTTGATGAACGAGTTCGAACAGGAGAGTCACGAACGTGCATCACAGTACAGAGCAAGGTGACCATTTGAACTTATAAAACGTAAACTTTGTTATTTTTTTTAAATGAGTGATTGTTTCGCTTGATAAGACCCTTATTCATCGTCTGGAATCGTTTAAAGCCCTTTGAACAGTTTGAAGCTGCACTGAAACTGTCTTTTGGACCTTGAACCGTTTGGTTCCCAATGAAGTCCATTATATGGAGAAAAAATCCTGGAATGTTTTCATCAAAAACCTTCATTTCTTTTCGACTGAAGAAAGAATGACATGGATATCTTGAATGACATGGGGGTGAGTAAATTATCAGCAAAAGTTTTTTCAAAAGTGAAATACTCCTTTAATTCTGAAATTCTTTTTAACACATTTTTTTAAATCTCAACACATTTAATACTTTTTTTATGGCTTTCAATACATTTGCAGCATGACTGATAGCTATAATGAGCCACATACATGATAGCACAATATGTGTCTGCATTTAATATTTCTGCAGTTGTTCTCTAAACATGGATCTAATCATAGATAGATGAACTTCATGTCTGGATGCAGTTAAACTACACCCAAGTCTGAGAACAACCCTACCAAAACAAGATTTACGCATCTCTCAGACTCATTTCCCACTTATTCTATGACGGACACATTTGCGTCAGTATTTACCATTATCTTAATTAGCTAAGCATTCCTATAATGATATTTGACATGATGAATCAATCTGAATAGTTTATGGAAGATCTGGGGAGGCAGACAGCAGAGACGAGCATTCATGTTCATACGTCAAATTCAGGCGCACAAACTAGATTAATGGAGCTGATAAAACAGCCTACACAGGGGGTGGGGGTTGGGATTGTCACTCGTCGTTGTGTCGTTTTTGTTTGGATTTTTTAATTGTGGGGGGAAAATGTATACCAAGAAGAAAGTGCAAACAGTTTTCCACTGTATTGTTGTCTGTTTTTATTTGTGTGTAAATGTTAATTTATGCTTTGACCTATTCAATCAAGGCGGCTTATAAAAGTCATTTATGAATCAATCAATATAAAGAACCAGCTCATATGAGTGGTAAAACATGTGGTTAAATATGATTTCTTTTGTTGCAGTGCTATAGATTCAGCCGCATGAGATGGTACACGGAAAGGGGTGCAGCACTAGAAATAAAAGAAATCTGATATTTCTGGTCTGGAGGCTACAAAGCCTACAAATGTGTTTAATGGGATTGTCCTTTCTAATTATCTACATAAATGTCCTCCTATGAATGTATGCATGTGCTCTTACATTTAGGACTGTTGAGTTGGCAGTTTTTCTCAGTCCAGCTGATGTTGTGCAGATCTCCACTGTACAGTAAAGTGCTTTCCCCATTATAGCTGCGTGTACGGCTGGACGGGACCAGCTGAAACAGCTTCTCTTGAGGCATAAAGCTTCGAGGGAAAGTCCTCCGACCTAAATAGACACATATTTTATAAATGCACACAATCAAAAAAATACAAATAACCATTTAGACCCATTGACCAATAAAATTCCATGACCTTTTGGAGACTTTGAGTCATTTGACATACTGAATTTATAAAAGCCTTTTCCATCTATATATACTTAAATGAACAAATACGCTCATTTCTGTGATTTTCCTACACCTGGAAACCACACTTTAAAAAAAGACATTTGCTTGATATTTACAGGATTCCCACTGCCGTATCCATATCTAATTGTGTTTGCGATTTTAATTTTCAAATTACATAAAAAACATTCCCCCAAAATGGATTAAATCTTTGCAGAATTCAGATTCCTGTTCTGAATAATCTCTTAATGCTTTTAGACACATGCAATTAACACGTCATGTCCAAACATGTATCTTTATATTCCCTCTCTTCTTCCCTGATTCTCTCTCTCACGCTCTTCTTTTCCTTTGCCTCTCACTTCCTCCATCAACCTTTCCACAATGCAGGAAACTGCTCTCAGTACTTAGTGTTTTGCAATAGTCAGTGTGCCTCATCAGGGGAAACACAAATAAACACACACACACAGACAAGGTCTTAAATACGCTCAGTTCTGGGGAAACTCATCATGCTGGCCAAGTTCATGGCCATGTGCACAGCTTTATCTCGACTAGATCCTGCCTCCAGCACAGCATGTAATGTAAGGAAAATGTTGTAAAAATCAGCACCTGTATAAGAGCGTCAAATCAGCATAAACTAGTATTCTAGTCTCGTCAGAAGGAATGAAAAACGGTTTTGTGTTTTGGAATTGCCAATCTAACAATTTATGGATCTGGGCTGAAAGCACATGTTTGATTCCAAATAGGAGAATCAATCCTGCTCTGTCCCATTGTGCAATGTCCTCCCCGCTAACGCAATCTAGTAGCCTGACTTCGTCATACTCGTATTCAAGAGAGAATATGAGTCTGAAACCGCTCTATTAGGCTTTGATTATGGGGCGTGTCGTAACCGAACCAGGAAAAAAAAAACCTCTGCACTCAATTGGATAGTCGGTAGACCTACAACCAGAGCAACGCAGTAAGTCAACTCCTTTGCATAGCGCAGTTTTCAAATACAGAACGTAGCCTAACTTTATTTATTTTAGAAGTTAAATAACGAGTGTTGCTTCTTTTGCTTACTTCTCCATGAGTGCCACCAAAGGAGAAACCACAACGACCACAGGCTTTTCATTACGTCCCATCTTCTTAACGATCGTCAGAGCCAGCTGATAAGTTACACTTTTCCCGAATCATGTAGGAAGGACGCCAAAAATATCTTTCCGATCGACAAATGCCTTGATTGCAGTTCTCTGTTTGTCTATTAAAATGAATGCGCTGTCGATTTATTTTACAAAAGACGCGACAGCGGAATCTATACATCTCAATTCTCCAGCTGCAGTCATCTTTGACAAGCGCGCTTTGATGATGTGATGATTACGTCCCTGCAGATCATCTGTCCATCATCGTATAAAGCCCGCCCTGGCAATTTGATTGGCCCGTTCATTTTTTGCCTGATCATAATTACTCCTCAATGGATCGAGTCCAGACCGAACTTCCCGACCAAAAAATGTTGTGGGCGGAGTTCGGGCTGGCATCCAGGCTAACGATCCAGAGGACGGTCCAGGCAATTAGTGAATTGCGACTTGCTTTGGATAAGAAAGCATCCACTAAATGCTAAACAAATAATTAATTTACTAATTAGGCCCTCTGAGAATTGAGAGGCTCCAAATACCAGATTGAAGTTCACTTTCATTCGGGAACTTCTACGTCTCGTCTTAGGGGTTTTCAACGAATTGGGATCACGCTAGGGAGACCAGTTGCCTTTGAGTGAATTAAAAGGAGCCAATGAACATCGGCATGCAGGAATTGCACCTGTTCGTCGATTGGTGTTCTTCCCGCCGGGAAGACCCCCGAACTTGCCCATACAGAGTCTTACTTTCCTTCCTGCAAGATGGGTTGGAACGAAGGCTGTCTCCCTTCAACTTCAAAGTGTATGATGCCGCAATCGCCACTCATCACGATACAGTAAATGGTAAGTCATTAGGAAAGCACGACCTGGTCATCAGATTCCTTAAGGGTGCAAGGAGGCTAAATCTGCCTCGCAATCCACACCCATTACCCTCTTTGGACTTAACTCTAGTGCTCAGGGCCCCCTTTTGAGCCCTTTAATACGACACAGTTAAATATCTTGTCTATGAAGACAGCTCTCATGTTGGCTCTAGCCTCTTTCAAGAGGGTAGGGGATCTGCAGGCATTTTCAGGCGACGAATCGTGCCTGGAGTTCGGACCTGGTCTTTCTCACTTTGTTCTGAGACCCCAGTTCGGATATGTGCACTTCGTTTGTAGATTAGGTAGTGAACATGCAAGCACTGCCCCCGGAGGAGGCAGACCCAGCCCTGCTTTTCTCTGTCTCATACGCGCTCTAAATTGTTACGTGGACAGAACGCAAAGCTTTAGGACCTCAGAGCAGCTCTTCGTCTGTTATGGAGGCCAGCAGAAGGGGAAGGCCGTATAAATACAACCAAACTAGATAAATAAACCAAATACATTATTATTAACTCTTTTCAGCATCATAACCCTTGGTTATTTTTATCCATATTGTAAAATTATGTATAAACTGTTATTATTCCATTTCATTAAAATAATAATTATTCAAGTTTTAACTGAGAGGTTAAATGTAAACAAATTATTATTTGTTTTTAAATTATTATATGAATAACACAGTTTATAAATAATTTCACAACAGTTAATGACACACACGGTCACTGTTTTCCTTTATTATAAATAGAACAGTTACACACACATTGTTCTGGTAAAGGGCAGAGCTTACCGTCACCGTAGTCTTTACTGCGACTGGACACATGAAACTGGCGTGGAAAGGTTCCGTGTTTCCCATGACGTCCTGCAGGTGGAGCAGTTAGATACAGGCCAGTTACTCGCATATATTTTCTTCTCGTTCACAGAAAACAGCTCATTTTGACAAGCAAAGTAATTAGTAATTAGAGTATTTGATAAGGCGATATGTAACTATGCATGAGGTCATTGAATCAAGCAAATCAGATATCAGATATTGAGGAGCCCTTTATCACACAGTGTGATAAAGCCTGATTTGCTTGATTCAATGACCACGCATAGCTACATATCGCTTTATCAAATACTCTAATTACTTTGCTTTGTCTGTGTGATAAAGGGCCCCTCATATATGTATGTGTGTTCTTTAATTAAATTCTGTATACAATTATTACATCCAGACATGATGCTTTTAATGTATTAGTGTAGTTTTTTACTGTAGTAAATAGATTATCAGAGAAAATCTCTCTTTCTTTAATTGTCATAAAAATAATGCAAAATTACTTATAACAAATAGAAGCATTCTGATATGATGTCATGCTCCAAGGTTTCTGCTTTGAATAAATTCTCTCCTTTAAATGGTAAAAAAGACTTAGAAAGAAAGAAAGAAAGAAAGAAAGAAAGAAAGGACTAAAAAACACCTGCACAAAACGAGAGTGGGAGAGTAGGTGTCTGTGTGTAAACACTGAAAAGCTGCTTTGAAGCAATCTGTATTGTAAAAAGCGCTATATAAATAAAGGTGACTTGACTTGACTAAACACAAGCAGGGGCCCTGGCTAGATCGCTTGAACATGAGCGCTGCATTCTGCGATTGAAAGCAGCTGTTGAGCGAGCGACTGCCTCCCCATGTGCTGTTTGCAGCCCGTCTCCTAGGGAGACCCAGTGATTTGCTCTGTTTAGAAGAAGAGTGCAGGGAGGAAAAATCGACTCACAAGCCCTGAAAAAAAAGCCTGATCTCTATGGAGAAATCCTCAGTGAAAGCATGTATGAGTGTGTTTGGCTTTCAATGGAAACATGTTGTCTGTATCATAGAGCCCTGGGATATAAATGGTCTGCAGCTCGTAAAACGGAAAGTTTCCATGAAAAGTGTTTTTGTGCATGTGTGTGTGACTGGCCTCTGTTGGGGAAGATTACTATCTCATTATCAGGCAGGCCTGCTCTATTTGATCACTGCTCGAGAGGAAAAACAACAGAGGGAAACCGGGCATGAGCATGAGAGCTGGAGAGAGCGAGAGTGACAGAGCAAAGGAGAGACAGAGAATACTAACCAGGGAAGGACATGGGAGAAAATCTCCTTGTTTAACCACTCCAGTAACTTTCAATTTCTCAGCACAGCAGAAGAAAAGGAATGAAAGGGGGAAAGAAGTGTGAAAATCTCATTCTCTCCCTGTGGATACAGGTCTATAACTCTGTTCCTAAAATCTAGTGAGCTGCCTACATATGCAGACTTCACATGCATCACGTTGAAAAATAATACATTTCTTAATATCTTTGTCTTATCCAGACAAAAAAAATTATTCAAGTATAAATATTTAAACATCCTAAAACAAAAGTAAATTTACTTGAAAACAAAACTGAATAATATACTGCATTCAGACATACATACATAATATGTTTTACATGAATTAAACAAAAAATAATGAGAACATGAACTTAGAATGATTTCTGAAGGATAATGTGGCTTTCAGCTTTGCCATTACAGGAATGAATTACATTTAAAAATAATACACATTTTTACAGTTAATTTTTTAACTGTATTTTAGACTGTGTTAATGCATCATTAATGAGTTTAAGAGACTTATATGAAAAAATGTTTAAAAGAATAGTAATTATTCGATTTAATTGACATTTAATTTTTTTTAGAATTATTTATATATTTAGAATATCTTGAATTAAGTTGGATTTATGCTCAACAAACAAACAAAAAAAAACTGAATAATGATGGTAAACAATAATGATGGTAATAATAATACCAATAAAATATAATTGATTGTATACAGAATAATAATACAAATGAATTTAAATAAAATATTATAAATCTAAGGATTATAACTCCTTTAATACAGAAATTAAGAACTGAAATTAGTATTGAGTCAAATCTCCCATGTACTTCGAAAACAAGTTTCTGTCTATGTAGAACGTCAAATCAGTCATTGATTAGGCTCCATTTCTGTTAGGATGCTCCCTTAGAAGGCAGCTGCCTATCTACCTGCCGCATCCCATCAAAGCAGCTCACTAAGTTTGGGAACATGCTATTTTACAGTCTTGTTTTAACGGCCCATTAGCAACACACAGTGATCACAGTTAGCAACTCAAAGGACGCATCTTTGCTCCTCTCATAGAGAGCCAGATCTATAATGGAGCAAAGACCATTAAAAGTGCCCACAGCACTGACAGAAATCCCTATTCACTTGCTCGTGTCAACCTCACCTTTGTATTCATAGTTGAGGTTCAGGTAATTGTTGTCCCGGTTGCTCTGGGAGAATGGCGGGCTGTGGAAAGACAAGGAGAGGAGGAGAGATGATGGGTTATTTTTGCTTGTTACTCCCCTGTGTGCAGTGGTGACGTTGGGCCGCACCGTCTGCCTGGCCTACATTCCTGCAATGTGCCAATGTGCCCAATGTGACCGCCTGCCACCTGTCGTTAAGTATGGTAGATTGTCTCTACCTGATACCTGACCCGAGACACTAAGGTCCGACCATTCAACAGGGTTTCGGAGACGTTTGAATAGCGCAGTGAAAGCGTTAAGTGTCAGTCAAATTTACACAATGCAGTGACCCAAAAAAGCATTTTGGCCACCATCTATGTTGCATCTGCAAACCAATGATGCTAAACTTTTTTCACTTTATTTGCTGTTTTGCTTTTATGTGGTGGTCACACTAGATTTTAAGTATGTGAAAATAATTTGAAACAGATAATGCAACAGGATATGATGTCATGCTAGATGGTTGTAATTTTCGGATCAATTAGGTCTTTTGGGGGGGGGGGGGGGTTAGTTGAGCTGCAGTCCGGCGTTTTTCCTCTTTGTCGCCATCTCTGTTTAAAATCTGCAATTGCAGTTATTCATGGAATTATTAACATTACGGTGAGTTGTACTTCAACACCCTCAACACGGCACAGTGTGGATGAACACAATGTTTGAGGAGACTGTGAGGCTGTCAGTCACCGTGCCGATATGGATACTGGCATTAAGAATCACAGATTTTCTTATTGGATATTCTTTTTGGAAGTATGACCTGAATTTTCACCGGAAAATGTCTGAACTAGTACAAAACATCCACTTTTGTTGTGGGTCTGACATTGCAGTAAATCGCGTTGATTAAATCTAACAATCGCTTGTAAGTTATCATATCACACAAAACCGTGAAAATTATCATTTGTTCTCAAATTGTAAATGTTAACATCAGCATTGCGTGACAACATGTAATGTCCTCCCAATATGTATCCCGCATGAGTCCAGTTGCAGTCTCTTTTTTTCTGTAACCACTCCGAAGTCCGAAAAAAGTCTTTTGCATTTTACAGCGGGTGAATCTGTTGTCACTAGTGATTGTCGTTTGAACCTTTCTGGATTCGCCATCAAATTGATAAGTTTAATTATATCAAGTGCTGTGAGAAAAGGCTATAAATCTCCAACTCCAACATCCTCACTCGCAATATAGCCTACTAGCCGAGACTCCTTCTTTATGTGTACAGATGTGACGTAATGACTCGCCATGCTCGAATCTCCCACGGAAATCCACCAGTACCACTGGAATTAAAAACTTTATTACAAGCTTACCGCTTTGAATCGAGCTAAGGCAAGCAGATAGTTTAACACTGTCTCGTTATGAATTTTCTCAAATATGTATTTTGGTTCATTTTTAACCCCAAAAAAGCTACGGACTTAAAAAATAAAACTATTTCACTTATAAATATTTGTAATGTTTTATAATGCCTTTTACTTTAATATTTTGTCATTTAGCTCAATTGCATTTGCATAGCATAAAAGCATAAACAAGTATATGTTTGTGTTCTCAAGTTCTTGGTAATGTTTTTTATACAGAAAACAGATGGATAAATGGCCTTAATCATATTTTCCAGGCAAACAAATGACTACATTCAATCACTTGCTCAGCTGTGGGTAGTTAGACGGCAACATTCAGGTTTTTTCCGTTTTAAATCAATGTAAGCTGTAGCTGGCATTGATTCACAAAACAAAGGCTCAAGCATGTTATATGTTGTTGCAAGATTTCATCTATTCATCATTTCGTCACTATAGGGTGTCCATTTCATGTCTGCTTTAAGATGCAAACAGCCTCGTTTTTCTGCTCACCCTATAGGAGTCAAGAAAAAAACAACTCCTTTTGAACTCTTGCAGGCAACAGCAATATAAAAACATCATGGGTTAATGTGCATATGTTACTGCCCTAACCCTGTTATCCCTGTCCGACGGTGACGTCAGTACTGAGCGATCAGCAAGACCCTGGATAACGGGCACACACACACCCGCAGTGAGGGGAGACATTTCCATGCACTTGTTTCCTGCCATTGTTCTGAGGGCTAAAAGCCAGATAAGGCTCGTGCAGGTAGCATGGTTTTCATTTCTCTTTTCCTCTCTCTCTTTTTCACTTTCCTGTCTTTCATTCTTACTCTTTCTCTCCCCTGTGTTTTTTTCACACTGCATTATTGACTGACTCTTTTTATAACAATGGTGCACAGGCAACAGAAAGCAGAATAGATTGGCTAGATCAACCCACTCTCTCTATCTTTCTCTCTCTCTTTGAGCAGAGCAGAGGCGGCAAGAGATAGCACTGGAATCCAGGCGTCCAGATAAGCGTGTTGTCGCCATGGTGACATCAAGGGCTTCCTGGTTGGCCTTTGTTGTGACCCGATTTCATTTCCTCTCTGGACAGTTGGTTCATTTATCAGATATCTTGTCTATCCGTAATTATTATAATATACTCTTTAAGGTGAAGTGTGTAATTATCTCATTTTAAATGCAGAGACAACAATAAGAAAGACTTTTTTTTTATTTCAACTAACTACAAGTAGTCGCAATTCTAAATTACATATATCAGTAACGTGAAAGTGGCTCTGCTGATATTAAAACAGTGCCCAATAAGGCTAAACAAGGCTGACTAGTTCTTAGTGACTAAAATACTGAAGAACAGATACTAAAATAAAATAAAAAAAGTCTAATAATGCATTTTAATTTAAATTTTTTTTTGTTTAATATTAGAAACTAAAATAAACATTCTACAGTATACATTTTATTACCTGCTTTCATTAAGGTACTGAAAAGTTTTTTTTTTAGGGCTGTGCAAATTAATTAATTGCGATTATCGCATCCAAAATAAAAGTCTGCGTTTACATAATATATTTGTGTGTGCTGTATATATATATAAATACACACACATGCATGTATATATTTAAAAAAAATGTGTTATTCATATATAAAATATTTATATTTATATAATATATATTATGTATATATATATATACAGAATTTAAGGTTAAGTAATTCTTAAATATATACATGCATGCATAAGTCTTTATATATATACAAAATAATTATATACAGCACACACAAATATTTTATGTAATCACAGACTTTTATTTTGGATGCGATTAATCGCAATTATTTTTTGCACAGCCCTAGTTTTTTTGATTTTTTTATCAGATAACACTAGTATTAAAAAATAAAACTGCTATTGGTAACACTTTATTTCAATAGTTCGACAGAGGGTAGAATCTCATGCTTTTTTATAGCTAGCTTGCTAATGCTAGCCGCTCCGAAATTGCCTACTCTGCAACTACATGTCAACTAACTAACCCACTATTTAAATAATAGCAGTTTACACTAACTTTTGCAGTCTAAAAAATAAAAATATAAAGAAATAAAGTAAAAATAAAATCTAAATTCAAAACAAAAAATTCAAAAAATATATAATAAACCTGTCACGACTATAGCCATACACACAGACAGAAGTCACTGTTTTCAGCATCTTGTGTCATGTGCTATGTGTTTAGTTCCACTGTGCACCATCTAACTGTCTTAAAACTTACTGGCTCTTGTATGATAAATTGTTTATGATAAATACCAGGCTAATTATTCAAGGCTTTTTTTAAGACCAATTAGTGGATTGGGGTCGGCTGCACCAGCTGTGCGTAAGTTGTTTTCACATAAAGGGGCACTAAGTTACAACTGTGCACATACTAATTTTTTTTGCATTGCACCATTAAACTTGAAAGTTGAAACATAACTCTATGGATAAAATGAATAAACTAAATATTTACTCAAGCCACTGTATAAAAAAGAATGTCATATTATGGCGACGACGCATTACGGTATTTTACGAAGAGTCTATGTCCTACTAGCTATGTTCTGCCTTAAGAACAAATGGTGCAACCGTAAAAGTACTATTACATTACTACTTGTACTTTACATTCCAGTTTAAGAACTTATGAATGGCTGGTGCAACCCTACCTTGTTTTTGTTTTTTTGTTTTGTATGTGGTCTTTTACTTCGCTAATACACAGTTTATAAAGCCCACCTGTCCAGTGCTTGGTCCAGTGACTGACAGCTGCTGGAAAGCGACCCATTAGCACTCCCGAATGGCTCCATCATCTACAGACAAAAAATAAATGACATCACTACATTGCATTACATTTTTCATTACCATTTGTGCATCTGAACCTTAGCCTACTACAAGACTGACGTAAGATTTTCCATGAGCAAATGCCCGTAATATGTCCAAGCTTTCTTTTCCCCAAACAGTTATAAAGTGCACAGTTACAGAGAACAGTGATAACAAAGTACAGGGCGAAAGAACATCAGAGACCATGAAAACTAAGCAATGTTTCTTTTTATTAGACTTTTCACAGTTTGTTAACCCTTATTAAGAAACAATCAGGGTCATTCAAAACAAACAGTCATTTGGGATTCATCAGGGATTCATTCAGTTTATCTTTAATTCAGGTTTTGAAATGTCACACAGTACATCTGTACACTCTGGATTGCCATGCTTATTTGTCTATGTATGAGGTGTATAATTGTCTGCCGGTAACTAAACAAATTGCCAAAATCTACCAGTACTGGCTGATTTCACATTTATTAGTTATCGGCAAGCAAACATGGAGGATGATGGGCAAGAAGAAACGAAAAAATAGTGTTTGGACTGCTTTTTATAGAAAATGCACAGGAAAAAAGAAAGAGATGGAGGTACAGTAAATAAAATTCGTCATGAACATCATCACAGTTATTCATTTTCCCCTCTCTCTCACACACACACACACACACACTGTTAACACACACAAAAAATCTATCGTCAAACTAATGGTGGAAATGTTGCTAGGTGGTTACCTGGTACAAGACTGCGGTTGTTTTGCTTACATCTTCCATCAGGTCGCTTTCTGATTGGGTATTGTTTCGTTACATGTGACAATCTACAGTGTGTGCGCACTGTAAAAATGAATATGCTTTATCTAATTAATAGAATTGTGGCAACAGATTACAAGAAATATATTATTAATTAAATTGAACAAATTAGAATTGAGTAATAAATAATCAAATCATTTCTTAAAAGTTAACCATTTAAAATGAGTAAAGTTTACACCAAAAAAATTAACAAAAAAATTTCACTGACAGACAGACGTCAAAGATTAATTAAGAACTCTTTATTTTATATTGCCAAAATTGAAGACACCTGATGTTAAAAAGCAGTATCACTGAAGGAGAAAACCATCATTTTAAAACAAACACTGATCACCATAATGGCGACTTAAATTTATGTTTTTATGGTTGTTGTAAGTTTTACTCATTTTAAATGGTTAACTTTTAAGGAATTAATTTGATTAATTATTACTCAATTCTAATTTGTTAAATTTAATTCATAATATTGCTTGTAATCTGTTGCCACAAGTTTTTTTTGATTAGATAAAGCATATTCATTTTTACAGTGTAGGCAGGGTTCCTGCCACACAACAGGATTTCTGATCGTGAATATTCACCATGTTGGATATTTACAATTGACCTTTCGCCGGCCCCTCCCACAAAATGGCCATTGTCCAATCACACATCATAGCAACCGTTACTGTGTGAGCTGTTCCGTCAAACAGTAAGCGGTGCGCCCACGGCGTTAGTAAATCGGACACATAATACCCCGAGAGATTGTCTGGAGAAGTTGTGTTTTTTCCCTTTCCAAAGCCCAAAACACAACGCGAGCGGTGCCTAAGTTGTATTAAACAGTGTGGACACCCCAATCCCAGTTAAATGTGTCGAACATGGTTAACTCGTCTCGCGTGCAGCGTGCGTGCGACTGAGATTAGTCAAAGAAGCACGGAGAAAGCAGATCAAGAGGATCCACAAAGGACTTACTGTACATTTTCTAAAGGGTTGTTGTTAACATACCATGATATTATCTGGGAAAACGAGCAGCAGTCAGCTAAGTTAGCAGTGCAGCACCGTAGACTACAGTTTAGAGGACGTTCGCAACGGGGAAAGCATGAAGCTTACATAACAACATCGGTTCATATATCAATATCGTAACGAATAGAAATAACCTTAAATAACGTATGGTTCTCTGCCTCTTTCCGTCTCTTATGCATAACGTTAGTTACTTTTTAAACACGAAAATCGCATTCAGCATGAGCATGACACGCAATCGGTTGCTGTGGTAGCCTAATGAACAACCTGCTTGTTAAAGCGAACGTGCTAACGTTACTCCTGTATCGGAGGCAAAATGAATAAATATGCAGCGCAAGTTATATATTTCGAACTCCAAACAATTAGCCACTGAACCAGTTTATAAAAATCTTCAAGGCTGTGCTGGTTGCATTTGAGGTAACTTAGCATGGTCATGGGGTTTTTCTGATTTTTCTTGAGACTGGTAAGCATTAGCATCAATAGTAGTCGTGTCTCATTCATTTCTTAATTTTATATTTGGAATAAATCCCTCCACCGCATACCGTAACCCCTTTTGCTTCGATCTTGCTTGATATCGCGGAGGTATTGCTCCAAAAAAGGTCACTGACACGCACGGGAATACCCTTTGCCGTCATGGCAATCTGTCGCGCTGCCCGTGTTTGACCATTTGTTTGACGGAGGTAGCAGCAGTAACTAAGGGGGGCGGGGCTCGGCGAAAGGCTAATTAGAGTTCGGTGAGGCCCAAACGTTCTACCAAGAAGATTTAATCACTCAGTCTTAACACACCTCACACCACAAGATAATCTGTAGAACCATCAAGATAATCGGCAATTTAGCAAGGACTGTCAGAAAGGGAGAATTGGGCCCAAAATAGTCCTGAAAATATTATCTTGTAGTGTGTGGGTGCCTTCAGCCTTGCTACACCCCCTTTTTGACCCCTATTTTGGGAACCACAGCAGCATATACTGTAAATATTAGTATCGGTGCTAATACTACTCATAACCCAGGCTTAAAATCTAAATCATTGCTAAAAAGTGTTCAAAGTGCCTGTTTAAAAATATGGTATTTTTGAAAACATATTGTGAAAATTCCTTGCGTAACTAAGTCACAGCTGTAATCTGCAGCTCCAAACCATGAATCTTACATTGGAGTCGAGCATTTCTGGGATGAACTCTCCTTCACTGTGGATGCTGGTGTAGGACCCTTGCCGAGCGATCTGCTGCTGCTCTTCTGGTACGCTGCCCGGAGGGGGTGAGGTGCGGCCCGTGTTCAGAGATCCTGCGGGCAGACGGAGTGATGTTAGCTTGACACATCATCCAGTCTGATGCCAAAAAAACAGTCTGGAACAGTAATTCTTCCAGGGCAACTAATAACAGGGCACAGGATCCCAGAGAAATAGAAAGAATTTGAGCAAATTGAAGTGAATAATGACTGAGATTTAAGAGTGGTGTGAGTGACAGGTACATGTGAGCAGAATGTCAGAGAAAGAGACAGTGCTATTGGTGGATAAATCATGAGAAAAAAGGCAATCAAAAGTAAAAGAGTACTGTATGTGACAGGAAGGGATGGGGTGGGGAAGAAAGCGTCAAAAGAATGTGAGACTGACACCTATATATATATACATTCATTCATGTGATAAACCCCACCTGTTTTTCTCGATCTCTGTGGCATTGATTAAAACAGGCTCCTTTAGTTACTGTACTATTAAAGGGTAGTGAAAATTCTGGCATTAATTACTCACCCTCATGTCGTTCCAAACACGTAAGACATTTATTCATCTTCAAAATGAAAAGGACAATATTTTTAATAAAAATCCGAGAGCTTTCGGTCCCTCCTTTGACAGTCACTTTAATGCTTCAAGTTAAAATATTCATCATAAAACAAATGAATTGAGTGGTTTAGTCCAAATTTTCGGAAGAGACACAATCACTTTATATGATGAACAGATTGAATTAAGGCTTTTATTCACATAAACATTCATCAACTCACACATATGTTGAGGTAAACAGTAGCTCAACCATGTTCACTTGACGTGCCATAACCAATGAGGTTCAATCTCGTGTGTTAGGCAGCACGTTTGAGCTTTCGCAATAACCAATTAGCTGTTTATGTATGCTGATGAATGTTTATATGTGAATAAAAGCCAAAATTCAATCTATTGTGTCAAGTGTCAAAGTGGTCGTTCTGACGTACAGAAAGCTTTCAGATAACATTAAAATATCTCCATTTGTGTTTCGAAGATGAACGAAAGTCTTATAGGTTTGGAACAACATGAGGGTGAGTAAATGATGACAGAATTCAAATTTTGGGTGAACTATCCCTTTAAGGCTTATGTGCATGAATTAATTGTTTGACTAACTACAGTACATGTACAGGATTAGTAGAAGTCATTCATAAGGTTGGGCTAAGTAGGTTGGGATGTATGTCAAAAACACCATCCAGTTTTTTTCAAGATAAAGTCTCTTTAAAAGCTATTTTTATTGACCAACTGCTAAAAAGTGATGCAAAACATGCTATGTATGTGGGCAGTGCAAAGGAATTTCCACTTCACTGATTCACCCCATTATCATGACAAATGCTGACTACTCTGACAAATTGAAATCTGTAAAAACACATCCTTGACATTCAGCAAGCAAAAACCTGCAATCTCCATCATTCAATATGTCACGTGGAGCGAGCTATCTTCTTTCCCACGCCTCTTTCTCAGGTGTGAAAGCAAAGAGATGGTGCCAACCATAGAAAAAAATGTGAGATGGTGAGAAAAAGAGTGAGTCACTGAGTTCTCTTTGCTGAGAAATATTTCACTCTTTTTATGCTCTATTTGGGGAAGACACTCGTTCTTGTTTGCGTAATGTTCATGTTGTGAACTTCTCACTGTTTATTAGCTTATGAATAATGTGTGAACGATCTGATCAGATCTACTGAATGTTACCCGATGAATAGGAAAAACTTATCTTGTCTTTTCAAACACTATAAACTCGTTCCACTAGCCTTTTAAGCAAGCGCTCTACGGTCTGAGACTGACAATGAAATGACTTTACAAAATACAGATCCTAACAGAGCCTGAATCGAATTTGAGACACACTTGATTGTCCTTACTTAAATATGACAAGTTCTGTCATCAGTTTCCTAAATGCTTTTGCATTTAACAAGATGAAACATCGGCCTTTCATAAACTGCATGTAGACTAGCACTATTAATAAACTGAAGTATAAAGACATATCCACAACTAGCATATACACAACTGTTAAAATATTAGGGGTCAGTAAGTAAAAAATCTGTTCATCAAAGAAAACTGAAAAAAGCATCATGGTTAAACATTGATAATAATAAGAAAGTTTCTTGATCACCAAATCAGATTTCTGAAGGATCATGTGACACTGTAGACCGAAATAATGATGCTGGAAATTCATCTTTGCTATCACAAGGCTTCACAATTTTACTCTTTATACTGTATTTTTTTATCAAATGAATGCAGCCTTGGTTAGCATAAGAGACGTCTATCAATAACATCAATAAATCTTACCGACCCCAGACGTTTAAAAGGCAGTATATCTTTGATAACCCCTTTAAAGTTGACTATAAACATTTGAATTTATTGATGGGATAAAGGTGGGTTTATACATCTGCATCGTGACATTTAAATTAAATGTCGTTCCATATCACCTGCCTTCTGAGAGATAGCAAAAACTGTATCTGTCTACACAGCAAAAACATTACTAATACCACAAATGGAATGTCTCTGTAAAAGGATTCTACGTGATTGACACGTAAACAAGCAACCGTTCATTTGGAACACACATTGCGAATGAACCGATTCTGATAGGCCAAATATTATGTAAATGCAATCACACATGAAAGTGGTATCAAACTGATGCTTTGAATCTGTTCCTCTGCCATTCAAAACAACTAAAATGATTTGCCCAGGCTTTCACTAACAGCCCTGACGTCACTGTGCTCTTTGATGCCATTTCCTAGTCCTGATGGAGAAAAGTGCAAACAAAGCTGATGATAAACCCATTGTGTACTCTTTTTTTTTTACCGTGCTGTGTGTTAGGGGTGTGTGTGAGCCGGCGTGACGTACCTGTAGAGTGTTTGCGCACTCGTTCTGAGCCTTTGAGAACCGAGGCTTTAAGATCTCCAGGGACCTGGATGACCTCATCTCGCTCTGCTGTCTTGGCCGCTCACATGAAGGAACTGTGGAGAGGAGATGGACATATATGAGGAATTCTGCTAAACCTGGAAAATATGCAATTCAAGAGTTTACATAATAAATAGTTTTCCAATAAAGCGGCAAAATTAGTACAAATTAAAGAGAATATATATATATATATATTATTTATTTATTATTTTTATTTTATTTATTTATTTATTTTTCAAATGTAGCATTCTTAATTTTCCCTGAATAATAATATGGATGTGTGGAAGTGAGCTTGTGGTCTGAGAACTAGTTCATGTACAGGTTAGGCTTTTCATGTGGGTTTAGGTATGTTTTAATGTTGGCTTGGGTTGGGTCGCTCTGCTTGGACTCACTTGGTTGTTGGGAGGTGTTTTCAGAATCACTCTCAGCAGGTTGTTGATACCAGAGATGGAGCTCAATCCCTGAACTGCTCGGTCCAAATCTTCCTGACACTTCAGAGCCACCAATGTCTAAGATCAGTCAACATTATTAATAAAGCAAGACACATAGTTTAAAAAACAAACGTTAATGTATAGTGAAATGTACATCTCCTTA